>CM075806.1:94342687-94722358 GCA_037975025.1 Excoecaria agallocha
ATGTTGACACATGGTATGGTATAAGCATATAGATATACATCCTAGCATGTATATAATGGCATACATTGTAACATGCACATGTTGACATTTGCCATTACCTAAATGTGTAAACACCCATTGCCTACTATAACATGTATAAATGAACATACATGAGTCATTATAAGTACACTTAAATGTCTATTGTGTATTATAGTATGTACATGTTAGCATGTACCATGGCTTGCATGTATTAGCATGCACTATAGCATGTGTGTGTACACAACTGCCATCACATTAGCATTACACCAATCATTGCATGTACATGTTAATATACATTATAGCGATGCATATGCAAGCATCCATCATCATATTTCCATAATTGTCATGTATCATAGCATGAATGTATCAGTATGTATCGTAACATGTGTATATCAACCATTGAGTTATGCCTCATGCATACTACCATACGCTTGTACATATAGACATCATCTTTACCTTATGTTAGGTCATTTATACAAAGCAAATGCCATGCACATCCCATGTCAAATTGCATGCCATGTTATGCTCATTTCACCATGCTACATTTTCTTTTCTCATGTTATATGTATACATACCATTACACATGAGGCATGTCATAAATATATGTTTTATCTTCTATAGATTGTTATGCTATGTACCATAGCAACCTATACCATGGACATATATGTCGCATATTATGAATAAATAATTTAATGCCATTTCATGCATCGTGTGCATATGCCATTCATCATAAACCTCCATGCCTAAAATATGATAGACGTAATATGTATATGCCACTTACTGTATGCGCTCATTCATATACCATGTCATATCTCATGCCACGAGTATTTTTGCATACATCTTGTAGTTCCATTTATGTGATTTTGTACCATACCATGCAATTTATTAACATGCACCATCATGCCACATTTTATGCATTTTATGTCACATCACATACACAAACTGTCATTGTATAAGTCATGTTATGTGCATGTATGTCTTATGTCATGTGTATACATTCATATACCTCGTGTACATAAACCATCATACTTGAAACATGCCATGTATATATACATCATGTGTCATGTATATTCATTTTCATGTTGTGCCATATTTTGTACACAGATCCTCATTATACTATGCATTGCTTGTTAGGCCATCTTAGACTTTATTTTTACTTCTTCATTATATGCCATAAGTGTTCTCCACATACATGTGTATATGTAAACACATCTTGGAAATAAATTATAATAAAATAATAAAGTTCGTACGTCCTATTTTACATGTGCATTTCATTCAGTGTATATAATTTTGGTATAGATTTTTGGCATGTATCATTCCAACCCATTGATTTTGCAATCATCTTAGACTACTCGCCTAGGTGGTTTTGGGGATCAAACAACCATATTTTTAGAGAATTTTTAGTAGAGCAGGCTAGATCAAAAATAGAACTTGGATCAAATTTGGGTTTGGCTGATATCTTTAGAGCATTTTTGTGACATACAACCATAACAAAATCCATAACATATTGGGGCTTCTGATCATCAAGAATTGGATAAGAGATTTAAGGAATTCGAAGGAAGAATATGATCAACAATGAGTTAAATGGTGTCTATTTTGGCATTTGCTTCTGGAACAAACCTTGTAGCCCCTGCTGCTAGTCAAGTTAAATAGACTAAGGTTAGAGTGACTCCTACAGTTGGGGCTATAGCCTTTCTAACTGCTGTCGATTCTAATAACAAGGCACTGCTTATTTCCTCAATTAAGTAAGAGGAATATAAGGGTTATACCCCAAATAGTGACTATATACAAGCATTAAAAAGAAAGGAACCTAGAATAAAGGATTTAGCCTTGAGAAGGATAGAGGAAAAAGTGAAGGATGTGGCCCTATTGATGCCAACAGGTAAGCGTATTGACCCATAAGATAGGAATTTAAATAGCAGGGAAGTGCTACTGTAAAAGTTTAGATTGCCAAACTTACCTAAGTTTGATAGCACTTCTCATCTAGCAATCCACATAAAGCAATATGCCTTAATGATGAAAGGGATAACCCTTACTCAATGATAAAAGGTTGAATACTTCATCCTTGGTCTTATGGACCATTCCATTATCTGGTACCATAGGCTTGATTGAGAAACAAAGGAAGATAAGGATAGGATAATAAAAGAATTCTTAGAGCAATATAATTGTAGCACCAAATTGGAGGTGACCTTGAAGGATTTAGATCTCCTATATTAGAAACCAGAAGAGTCTTTCCATAAATACCTTACCCCATAGAGGAATAGGGTAATATAGATAAAGGAAAAGCCAGAGACTGCTAATCAGATCAGGTTGTTCATTCAAAATGCTAATCCCTATCTCAAAGACGGGCTCAAAATGAAAAGCTTAAAAGACTAGGAGTCTTTAAAGGATATAACTAAAGTTGAGATCAAATATTTGGAAAAGGAGATCAGCTCTGCCCATCTGAACTTTAACAAGGATGGCAGCAATAACAATAATTATAGAAGTAATGATGATAAAGTATTAGTCATAAAAAATAACAATAGAAATAGGAAAGCCACTATCTTGACACCTCAATCATCTTGTTATGGAGGCGAAACTGCAATCTCTACCACCTAAGCCAGCCATAAGCCAGGGACAACCTAAACATAAAGCAGATTGGTACTATACCTACCATCAACACATAGGCTATGGATTGTTACGGTGCTTTGAGGAAATATATCCAAGAGTGGGTTGACATGGAACAAGTGCCAAATCCCTAGAAGAAAAGGAAGAGATAGAATTATCACATGGTCGTGTCATCACCAACTGTTGTGTCTGGCTCAGGTTTACTGAAATTGTATGTTCCTTGAGAATTATATGGTATGTAGATATTTAGCCATTACCTGCTCAGATCTAATGACAAGTAGTTACCGGATTTAAATGTTATCACAAATCCTAAGGGCACCGTCCAGAGAATGAAGAGCTTAAGATGTTAAAGGACTTTTTGTTATCTGTACCAACAGTAGAAAGAGATAAAAAATAGGCCATCCTTTGATAATGTAAAATGTGTCTCTAAAATTTGTACATGCTTCTCTAACCATATTAATCATATGAGCCTCTCTTATGTGTGCGATGTCTTATTTTATCACACATATAATGATAATCATAGTTCATTTCTAAGATATTGATTTAATAAACACAAGTCTTCATTCAATCTTGGATGTAGAAATATCTTGGCTGCATCCATTATGACTCTTAAAGTGAGTCTTAAGAGGATGAAATAAAAATTATGAAATCTTTGCCTAAACCTACAATGGCATCCCAAGAGATAACAAGAACATTACAACATATAATTTCCATTTCCTCTTAACCATGAGCCTAAACATCAAGCCTAAATTATCTGAACCAGCCCATTTAAAGTTCTAGAAAAACCTATCATGGATGATGAATAATAAGAGTTGGATGCATACAAGATGTCACACCTTGAGATCGAAATAAGATCTATGTTTTTGTATTATGTAGCAAGCCATGATTCCTATTATAGCTACATGGTGCATGTAAATAGGAATGCATACATTAGTTAGGTATAAACATATGGTTAACCTATCAAGAGAAACCTATGGCATGCATAGAGACACATGCTAAAGTGGGTCTGCTTCCAATAGCAATTTTTGATATCTTGTTGCTTCCTATAGAAAGCTTTACACATAGCTTGAGATATAGGACAAAGTTCTTGGGGTAGAAAATATATCCTTAATTATCATAAATCCTTCAACTAGGGGTAAAAATTCTGAGTAAAGTATAAGATTACAAGCTTAGCATGGCATAACACTTAATGAATGAATACATTGCAGTTTGTGAGGGAAATGAAGTTTTTTTTGTCAGAAGTTCAACAATGATATATTATCTACCCTGCGAATAACAAAAGAACCTAGAAAAAAGGTAAAGCGAAAAGAACTAAAGAAAGTAATAAAAAGAAACTTGCTTGAAAACCAGGTCTTCTGAGGAAGGCATGCATGGACCATCAGTCATATTACATCCGAGGTAAAATCCCCTATCCAGCTATGGTATAACCCATGCATTTCATGGATATATTCTTGCATTCTTACATGTATTTTTGCACACATCGGACATAGTCTTTTATATGTGTTTCCATATACATAACCTTGCAGGTAAAGTGAAATCATGTTCTGCTGCCCTTGTTTTAATTCGTTTAAGCTTTCATACGTGATAACTTGGAGACCTAACGATTGCTTGCATCAATACAATGGCCGTTGCAGCATCATTCTTTTGACAATTTTAAGGAGTATTCCTAGCTTAATTTATATGTCCAAGATTCTAACATAATTATTCTTATAATTTCAGATCCAATGATCATCACCTCTCTGTTGCATTTAAGATGACCATGGCATTGTCCTTTTCCAATTTCAAGTATTTCTAGCTTAATTTATCTTGCTAAATTATGCCTAAGGTTTTGACATAACTTTTTTTTAATTAACAAATTTAAGTAACACCTTTTCCTTGATGCCTTCAAGATGACCATGGCATTATCCTTTTCCCCAAATATAATAATCTCTATAATGCTTTAAAGATGATCGCCACAATGTTGTCTTTTTTCCAAATACGAAAAGTATTCTTATTTAAATAATTTTCCCCTTAAATTTAATTTATCTTGCCAAGCAACTTCCAAAGTTTTGGCATAGTCACTTCTTATTAATTTACTTTTAATTTGAAATTTTATTTTATCCTAGTATTTCTGAACTATGATTGGGTTTGACCTTAATCTCAAAAAATTATGCTAATTTAAATATGAGCTAAATAGGAGATAGGCATGCTTTATCTTTGTCTGCTAAGTCACATAAAAGAGCTCGACTATACCAATTTCTAAATTTTAAGCACCTTAGACTAGTTTTAAAATAATAACAAAAAAATTATTTACAATCAAAAGGATTGGGTAAAACTCACTAAGAACACTAGAACCTTTCTAATTACCTGTGAAAGCAACTTCGAGATGAGACATAACCTAAAAAATGATTTAGACAGTCTTTCTTTGTATAGGCTTCTAAATGACTCTCTTTTTACTTTGATTTCATAATCGATTGCAGACCTTTTGAGCCTTTATTTCAAGCATGTTGAATGCATGCTTGTTTAATTCTTACACATATTAAGATGACCCTTTCACCCAAAATAATTTTTGCTCTCCCTTAGGAAGATGACCACTGTGAAAAAGCTAATTTAACATTTCAAAAATAGAGGAGATAAATTCCTACCAAATCTTTGTATGAATTTCATTCATAGGGAATTGAATTTGTTAGGAATAAACCTAGAAAGAGAAATGGAAAAAGGAAAGGAAATGAAATGAAATAAAAATAAGGAAAATAAGAAAAAGAAAAATAGAAAAGAAAGAATAAGAGAATGAGAGACCTTTGAGATAAAAAAAACAAAAAAAAAAGGAAAAGGAAAGGGAGACCTTGAATTATTACCCTTCAAACAACTTCCAGTGAATTAAAAATCACCAGAGCCAAGTCCAAAGATGCTTTGATTAATCAAAAGCCAAATCTAAGAATACTTTGATAGTGGGCAAATGGGTAGAGAATAGTCCTCTACGAATTAAGAAAGCATAGTGATCATTTTCCTCTAATGGCCTGACCTCTTTTTGATCGCTATTTACCCAAGCCTAATGTTACAACCAATGTAAGACCTGCTAATTCTAGATTTGGTCTCATCCAAATTAGCAAAAGATGACTTTCTAATAAGGTTTGGTACGTAAGAAGAGGCATTTGGTATTTTTTAAGCTTTAAGGAAAAAGCCATGAATACATTTATGCATTCGAATTAAATCTCATCACTAATTTTGTATCCAGTACTTATTTTAGAAAAATAAAAATTCCATTTTGGTATTTTGCCAACATACATAAAAATTGCTTGGTATGTATTGTACTTATATGCTAGCTCAATTGGAGTTGGGTATTCATATGCTTATGTTTATGTTTTCCCATTAAGAATGACCCCTTAATTTCTTTGTTGAGATTATACTAATTGAGACTATTTTCCATTTAACTTATTCAAGGATGAGTAAAATTCTAGTTTAAAGTATTTGATAAAATGTAATTATATTAAATTTTAGACACTTCTTGGCAAGCAACTCTTTACATGTAGCACACATATGGCACTCGTCGCACATACATGATTATGCATCCACTTGTGAATTTTGCATATATATTGTGTATATATAGTTTTTTGCACATACCCATATGAATAATTTCTTGCAAGGAAAATGTAAATTGAATCCATACATCAAATGATTGCAAGATAGTATGAGATAATCATATCAGGATAGAATTCCTATAAGAGGAATCATGCGGGGGGAATGTCTCCAGAGATTAGGTTATCTATACATGCCATGCTAGGGGCAATTACAAGAGGATGGCCATCTTGTCCTAAGATAAAATTCCTATAGGTAGAGATCATACAAATCTATAAAAAGAGAATCCTTCGCGGAGCTAGACTATTAACACACACTTTTTTTAGGGGTAGTCAAGTAAAATTCTTTATCTTAAAAATTTTAAATGTTCAAAAATAAAAATTTTTCAAACATATAAAAATTCAAAAATCCAAATTCCTTAAATGTACAAGAATTTCAATGTACAAAAACTCTAATTCCTAAAATGTATAGAGCTCCTCTAAATACCTCAAAAGCACAAATGTATAAAGGATACAAATTTTGTAAATACCCAACACACTAAAAGTTTCAAGGCCTTAAAATACTTCCAAATTGTAAAAATTCAAAATACACTAAAATACAAAAATTCAAATTGTCCAAATATAATATGCATCCCAAATAGCATAAATTCAATATACATTCCAAATTGTACAAATTCAATATACATTTAAAATTGTAAAAATTCTACGTACACTCAAAACTGTACAAATTTAAAATCTACCCAAATTGTGAAAATGTAAAGCTTACTCAAAGTGTGAAATCATGCATTCAAAAGTAAACACGGCAGCAAACGAACAAGCTTAAACCGATAAAAATGAACAAAACACTTATTGGCAATCCAAGTCTCTCAACGAGCATCTGAGTCTCTCAATGAGCATCTAAGTCTCTTAGTGAGTACTTAAGCCTCTCAACGAGAATTAGGCATTACATATTCTAGATCTCTTAGGAGCACTAAGCCTTTTCAAAAAGTTTAACTCAAAACTTTCAAAGGAAGAAAATACACACACAACAATAACAAACTTTACATTTCACTTAGGGAACCAAAAAGAAGAAAGTCTCACTATAAGATATCCCAAAAATTAAAGCTTTAGAATCCAAAAGCCCTAAGACCCTAAAAAAAGTCCTCTTATGAGGTATCCAAAAAGTCATAAATCTTTAAATTTTTCAAAAACTCTAAGTCTCGCAATAAGTTCAAACCCTCAAGACTTTTAAGTTTCTTAGTAAGGAAAAATATGCGCATTGCTGCAGACAGCGAGGTTTGCCAATGAGTTCAAAATCCTCTTTGAAAGGCATTTATATAAGACTTTTTGAGAGGTGTTCATCAAAGTCCTCTTTGAGAGGCATTTAAAGTCTTCCTATAAGCACAAAGTCCTCTTTAAGAGGCATCAAAATAATTTCAATAGTTGATAGGTCAAAAGCTCATAGAGGAAGTGAAGATTACGTAGTGCAATTTTATCGGTAAGCTTGTGTGGATCACCTTGTCACCAAAACTTCACAGCCAAAGAGATAACCACCTTCTTAACCCAATAAAGGGTTAATATATTAACAAGATTATGGTAACTACCTAACTAAGGGTTAAAACATCGATAAGTTGATGGTAACTACCCCAACTTACCAAGAGTTAACACATCGATAAGCTGATGGTAATTATCCAAGGAAGAGTAAACATATCGATAAGCTAGTAATAATTACTCAATTAAAGACTCACTGCCATAAGTGGTATGTGTTCAACATAATCAGAAGCTTTCCACCTTAAGTACACATCTTTTTATCCTTTAGTATGAACTTTAGCTAACCTAGGCACTAGTGCACTAAGTTCCCCAATGTTGGGGGCAACTTAGATATTGGGTGCTGAGGCAACTCTTGATCAGAGTTACCTAATAAGGAAATGATTCCTCATAAATAGATAAGGAACGAAAGTGCCAGGATTTCTCTCAAAGTTTATATTTTTAAAATACTTTTTAAGCTCTCCTATGGGTTTTAAATGTTTAAAAATCCTTTATGAGTGATTTTCCTCTTTTCCCCCATTAGCAAGGTCAAAATAGGTTTTAAAAGTGTAAAAAAAGTCAAAAATCAAAGTCAAAGTAAATACCATGAGTTAAGGCTATGACTCATTTGTGAGTCACTCCTCTAACTCATGAGTCAAGGACATGACTGACTCTTAAAATGTATTCTTCACCTAGGAACAAAGAATGAAAATGGGGAAAATTTTTATCCTTCAATCCTCATTTAAAATATAATATTTTGGGATATTTTAAGCCAAAAGGATCAAATTTCAAGAAAGAAGGGGGCTAAACTTCCTCTCTCTCTCTTATGTTCTTTCTTTCTAAAAACATCTATTATGTTTTCTTAAAAAAACAAGTTACAGAGGAAGCAAAACAATGAAAAAAAAAAGCAATAGAGTATCAAATCCTTGTTATTTGATAGAACCAAACTGAATGTAATATTCTTGAGCCTTAAAATCCATTAAATCTAGTTTTAGATTTTAATTTACAGTAAATATAAATTTATTTTTTATTTTCTTTAATTTTTTCCATTTAATTAATTTATTGGATTTGAGCTTTTTTATAGGTTATTTATAGTGATTTATGATTATTTCTCTTATCAATATATATGTAAAAATTCGATTAAAACTATGTAAATTAAGGTTTAATGCATGTTTGGAGCTTTACTATTCATCATCTTCCTCAATTTGTTCAATCTCTAAATTTTGTTTTTTCTTGCTTTAATTTGTGTTTTTAGCGTACAAATCTTGTTTTTATGCTTAAAAATGAGTTTTGGAGTGTTTTTCTTGCATGAAAATAGCATTAAAATGAGTTTGGGAGTTTTCGTTGGCCATTAATAGCATTTTCCAGCTTCTATTCATGTTCTGGGTTGAGTCACGCCCTTGACTCATTTGCAAGTCATGTTCGTGGGTAGTGGCTCATGAGTCATGTTCCTAGACTGTGACTAATTTCTGAGTCACACCTCATTTGTGGGTTCTAACTTGCCTTTTCCCCTTTTTTTCTTTGTTTTTTGCTCCATGACTCACTCCTTAAGCCTCTCATATGCATATGACTCACTCCTTTGACTCATTTTTCACTTAATTCTCTTACTTTTATGATTTCTAATGTTATTTATTATTTGTTTTATTAATATAATTAGTTTTTTGTATTTATTCATGTATTTATTTAACATTGAAATTATTTGTTATCCATATTAATTTTTGCTTATTTATTTATTATTTGTCCTTTTATTATTAATATTGTTATTTATCATATAATTTATATAACATTCTTAACATTTATTATTTACCTAATTTATTTGAATTAAATAATCTTTTATTATTTATTATTTGATTTAATTCATTATTAACTGACATTGTTATTTTCTATCCTTTTTGTAGCATATAACCCATTCGCACATCGAATTAGGTTAGAGAAATAGAGACCAAGGTGCTGTGGATTAGCTTAGGATTTATTTTCTTATTTATTCATTCATTGTTGGATCTGTATTTTTTTTCCTTCCATACCTTTCATAATTGGTTTTAATAGCTAGTAAAAAAGGGATTTCGCATGATAAATAGAAAAATTCACATTAAATATTTTTTACAAATCTAATTGGGTTTTTTTCATATAAAATGAACCAATGTCCACCTTTTTTTAATCCTAAAAATCCCACAAAAGTGTTTTCATAAATATGCATGAGGGAATCCGTGTTTCCAAATTAAGCAATAGCTCGATTTATGTATGCTTTTCTTTTAGCATTATTATTCTTTTATCCTTCCATTATTTTATTATTTTTATAGCACATAAATGATTTTTCGAATGTTAATTTAAAAGCTAATCAAATATTTTCTACCTTAAACTAATTAACACAATTTCTTTATTTTATGCTATATAGGCACAATGCCCTTTTTTTTCCAAAATACACCCAAAATTTTGCCTTTTTATAAATATGTATGCAAGGACTAGCGTCCTCATCTAAATAAACTCAATTAATTCCTTGATTTACATTTGATTTTATATTCACTTTTATTATTTTATTCTTTAATGCTTTTAATGCCATGCTTTGATGACTTTCCATACACATGCTTTATAACTTTTCAAAATGCTTAAGTGTATTTTATTTTTCTAAGCATAACAACTTATGTGAGAAAAAAGATAAAATAAGTTAATCTTAGAAACTCATTTATATAATATTAACCAAAGGTAAAAATAAGAGTGAGGTCCTGAGCTATCTTTGATTTCATACTTATAAGGTTATAACTCACTTTCTCAATATTTTATTAGGTGGCAACTCCATGATACTTGTCTTATGGTATCCAACAGATGCCCCTCGTAGGCTGATAGCGAATAATGGAATAGGGATACTCCGAGATGCTAGCTCATGCCGTTTTGAGGCTTGAGCCATCGTGGATTAGGTTGAATCCCTATGCATTACGATGCAACTAGCCTTCACAAGTTAAATGAACTTTGTCAAATCTCAAGCCCGAAAAGTGAACTTTTAAAAGCAAATCGGATGTTTACGAGGTTTGATGCAAGTCACAATTCCATCATAAGAGCATAATCAGCATCAAAGTCCTTTCAATAAGTGCTCAAAGCCTTTTTTACCAGTGATTAAAGTCCTTCTATTGGCAATCCAAACTCCTTGCTGCAAGTTATCAATGTCCTTTTTACAAGCGATCAAAATCCTTTTAACGGGCATCAAAATTTATTTTTATAGGCGATCAAAGCCCTTTCAATAGGCACCAAAAGTTAAATTCTCTAGGCTTTTACAAGCATCCTTAGGGATTATCAAAAGGCCACCTCCTCAAGTACATCTTTCTTTTCTTACTCTGAACTTTGGCTTACCAAGGCACGTGATGCACTTATCTCTCTAAACTTGAGGGCAACTCTAAACACTAGGTTCAAAGGTAGCTTTTGTCAAAGTTGTCTAATAAGGAAAACTACTCATATGAAAGATAAGGCATTAGAAGGTTTTAGGACCTCTTGGTTTTTGATGACCCTTTAAAAATATTTTTAGAGATTTCATAAGTTTTTAAAAAATATTTTGGGATTTTTAAGTACATTATTGAAAACTAAATGATGGATTTTGGCATCATGATTAGAAATCTTTACTTGGATGCATAATAACTTGGACAAATTGGACAAATTAGCTAATTTATTTAAAGCAAAAAGTGACTCTTTACTGGCCATTGGCCATGCTTGGTCGTGAGTCATATTTGTTAGAGAAATTATTTGGCTAAATTGGCCAATAATTGTTATCATTTTATGACTCATGCTGGCCATTGGAAAAGCTTGGTTGTGAGTCATAAAGTGATTACTATAAATGGCTAATTTTAGGCTATTTTTAAGGTTTCAACCTTTCATTCTCAGATTTCTACATTTACCTTCTAAAATCCTTCAGTTTTCATTTGTTTTACATAACCAAAATCCATCCTATTTTGTTTAAGTTTTCATTTGAAATCAAAAATTTAGTTTTGGTCATTCATATTTTTTCCAACAAATCGCCAGTCAATATGGTCTGAAACTCGACATTCCATTATCTATTTGAGCAATTAAGTACATTGAAAGTAAAATAAAAAGTCATATTTTTAAATTCAATTTTTTAATGGTCAAATTTATATATTAATTCTTGAATATTATAGATCTAATCCCAATTTCTTTAACATTACTTTCATTATTTTCTTGTTAAATTTCAAGTAGTGTAGAATTTTTTATATTTATCTCATAATAAAAATATTATATTCATATCAAGTATTTTATTTTGTTTATCTCTATATACCTTTTTCTTAATTTTATTTAAAGTTATTTCCCATGAAAATACATTTATTTGGGCATTAAAAGTTATATTTGGAGCAAGAAAAACATATAGAAAAAAGGGTGGGCATGTGTCATTTCAATATGGCACACTCTCCAATATGGACCATTACTATCATATTTTCTTTTTAAGTGGCAAATCCCATTTATGCAGGTATGCAACTAGATGGTTGTGGATCTGTGTGTCAAAATATTTTCTTTTAAATTGTCTTTTTTATTAATTTTTATTTTATTTCATTTTTATCTTAATGTTATTTTTATTATATATTATAAGTTTATATTTAATTATTATTTATTTTATTTCAAACCTAATGTATATATATTTTATTTATTATTTCATTTTATATATTATCTTTGTACATAACTTTGTCTGTAAGTGTAGCATGGTGAGCAAAATGGTAACCCTTCACTTCCTTATACTTGGAATATTTACCATTGGAAATAAAGGATTTTGGTTGTTCAAAGGAAAATGTAATTCAAAATATTTATATTAATTGATGTGGAATTTTTATTAAAAAATTAAGTCTAATATCCTAATTTAAACTCCAAAAGCCACATGTAAATATTAAACTTTTATCACTGTAAAAAAATTTGTATATAATTAAATAATATGAACATTTTCGTTAGTAAAACTTGGACTCACCTTCCTTATCTTCAAAACATATAATGAAATTTCTCTTCATAAGTTGCATGTGAGGACCAAAGTCCTTACCAAATGGACAAGCAATGAAATACCTGATTTATATAGGCATATTTAATGTTTTAATCATGCTATAGTTTACCACTTTCCTATGTGATTAGGTGCATCTTTAATTTATTATTCCATGATTATATGTGAAAGAAATGGGATAAAATAATTAATTTAAAAGTCATTGTGTCACATTTATCAAATGTATAAATAAGAGTGTGGTTCCAAACTCTCTCTTATTTTTTGTCTCATAAGGTAGCAACACTAATTCTTAATATTCTGTTGGGTGACGAGTCCTTATTCCTACCTTTTTATTCCTAAACGATGCCTCTCAATAGGTAATTGCCAATAATGGGATAGAGATAGCCTAAAATGTTATCTTATACCTTTTTTAAGGCTGGAAACTTAGTGAATCAGGTCAAATTCTGGCTATTTCAAGTAGTAAAAAACCAAATGAATCGAATAGAACACTAAAAATAGGCCTACCCATTAGCACACAGATCATGGGTGAGTTTTGAAAGGACGGTGTACATTACATAAATATATACATATAAATGTATGTAAGTATGTATAAGGGTATGTATGCATGCACACATGTGCGCACACACACATATGTACTCAAAATGATGTCTTTTCACAAAATTCTTTATACATTAACAAAATAAAACAATAGATGTAGAATTAGAATTTTTTTAATGAATAAATTGTAAGAATTGAAAAAATTAAAAATAAATTTTTTTAAAGAAGTCATTCGAGTCTTGTTATAACTTGACAAATTCAGATCAAATTTGTGTTAAACCATTTGGATTTTGAGTGGGGGATAACTCTCAATTTTTTGAATAGGGTCATGTGCTTTTTTTTTTGAATTTAGATCATATTCAAATTACATTTTGCGAATAGATTCGGTAAAAATTGACAATTCTATTTGTAACATTGAAAATGATGTTTTTATTTTTGTAATAATGGTTTTTCTAATAATCTTATCTATACGATAGATAAATAAATAAACAAATACATATATATAATGAAGTCTTTTCACAAAATTGTTTATACGTTAACAAAATGAAACAACATATGTAGAATTAGAATTTTAAAAAAATTAATTTAATTGTAAGAATTGAAAAAATTAAAAATAAAATATATTAAAGAAATTGATTCATTCAGGTTGCATTATTGATAACTCCAATTTACGGTTTATTTTTAGTGTGTTTTTATCTGTGTTTATATCTTGTTTTGCATGCTTTTCATGTTTTGTATGTTTAATCTCTTTCTTTATGTCAAATTGGACTAGAGAAATTTTGACTTTTTGAAGAAATTTGACTTCGCACACGGCAGAGACCAAAAATTAAAAATAAAATTTATTAAGGAAATTAAGTCATTAAAGTTGCATTATTGATAACCTCGATTAGAGTTTATCTTCAATGTATTTTTGTCTATGTTTATGTCTCATTTTTCATGCTTTTCGTGTTTTGTATGTTTAATCTCTTTCTTTGTGTCAAATTGGATTAGTGAAATTTTGACTTTTTGTAGAAATTTAATTTTGCACATGGCAGAGACCAAATTATCTCCACTGTGTGTCATGTAGATTTGCTAATGCACACCATTTCATTAATGCACATGGTAAAGACTAATCGGTCTCCACCATATGCAAGGCAGCTTCTGAAAAGATTCAGTCTATAAGGGTACCTATGGCAAAGACTAAATAGTCTCTGTTGTGTGTCATGCTACAGTACTATTTTAACCATCTAGACTCTACAAAAAGTAAGTAGTCTCTACCATGTGTCACTTCGAACACTGTAAAAGAGAAAATTACGTTTATCTTAAAAGAAAAAAATAGACATTTTAGATCTAGATTTTATTTCTTTTTTCATTTTAGGGTTTCCTTTTCTAATATAAATACTTTAACTAGATTTATTTCAATACAAGTTAATAGATTAGATTTAAATTTCTTTGAATCGGTAGTTGTTTTAGTGTTTATTTTGGTGGAGATTTATTGAAGAAAGCTTGGATTTGAATTGGGACTACATCAGTTATATATGATTAAATGTTATGTTCTATGTAATGGATTAAAATTTTTTCAATTTATATATGATTAAATGTTTTATTCTTTATTTCCATTATTTATTTATATGTTTTATTGAGCATTTAATCATTTTACTTCATTGGATGAATGTTTATCATGCTTGAATGGAATAGCTATTGTCATACTCTATTTTAGCTGTGTAAGCTATGAATCAAGGGATGATTCCAAAATAGAGGCCTTAGGTGTATGGCTTATGTATTGTTAATTTTACAATTAGTTGAAGAATAGTTGAGTATTGGATTGGTTGGCTTTGAAATGGAAAACTAATTCATACCTAGGTCTTGGGACTCATGTTTAGGCTAGTTATTCGATTGGCTCTGGAATGGAAAATTGAGTAGTTAGAGTAGTTGGCTCCAGAATGGGAAACTTGGGTTTAGATGGGTTATCCACATGGAAGTCATATAATTTTTTTTTTTGCTAAAAGTTTATTACATTGTGTATAGGAAGGATTAGAGGACCTGGGCAATGTTTTAATTAATATTTTAATCTTTAATTTTATTAATGATTATTTATTTATTTATATTTAGAACTCACTTTAATTCAACATTGGGTATTGTCTTAAATTAATTCCACTCAATCATAGATATTTAACTTAACAACCCCCTTTCCCTCGAGTTTGATATTTTTGGGTATTAATTATATTCCTTATATTACTTAGCTGATCTAGTGCATTTGTTAGTATCCAATCAAGTTTTTTTGGTGCCATTATCAAGGAAAAACAATGTTGTTTGTTTAATATCTTAAGTTAAATTAGATTGAGATTTTTATTTTTCTTTGTTTTTTATTTTGTGTTATTCTTTATAGGAAAATTTTAAAGCATTTTCAAATGATGCATGGTTAATTCAATGATTATGAATTAGTTTTTTTGAGAGCACAAATAGAAAAATTGAAGAAGGAAACTCAAGGACTACAATACTTGCATCAAACTTTAATAATCTATTCATCATCATTTTTTAAAGAATCTTATTCTTTATTGGTTTTATAAGAGTCTAATGCCTCCGAAACTCAAGTCCTTCTTAACTTGCTTGCAAATAAAGAGAAGCAATTTAAAGATGAAAAAGAAAAATGGATGGCTATAATTAATTCTCAAGAGAAGAAGATCAAAAATCAAAAGACTTTCTTGCAAAATCAAGAGAATTTATTAAAGACTTAAGAGCATTTATTGAGAGATCAGGAAGTAGGAAAGAAATATTTGGAGTCTAAGCTAGAGTTATTGAGTATTTCTATTCAAACTGAAAGTGATGGTGATAATAAGGTTAAATTGAGTCATGTACCAATGGTGGACATAAAGAAATTGAGTTTGGGGTCTATGAGTTAAAGGAAAAACAAATCATTGTCGAAGACAAATCCTATAGCTTGAAAGGTAAATTTAGATCTCAAGGTCAATTCAAATCTCTTGTAAAGGATTTTTTTTCCAAAAGAGCAAGAAGTGTTCAATTCTCAAGTGGAAGCATTGAATTCAGTCCACTTGAAGAATTTATAAAGGCTAGAAAAGCCAGTAGAGTTTGTATTTGAAGAACTCAAGGTGGAGTTTTACTTCATCAAATACATAGTGTTTTCTACCTTTATAAATTTTGACAAGTTTCTTCTACTAATGGGAGAAAATAAAGAGGAGAGCCTGAAGAGACAAACATTTGGATCACAAGCTCAGCCTCCATAAAGTAACAAAAGTGGAGTTGACAACTTATTAAACTCATAACTTTTTCTTTAACCTTACATTTTTACTCTATTAAATTTGTTTGTTGTTTTAGTCTTTAAGTTTAAGTTTTTAGTATATTTTTACTAAATTTATGGTTTTCAGTTGTGCCTTGATGCTTTCTTTGTTTATATTAAAAGTAGTTGTGTAAATGTGCATGGAAGAGGGCGTTGAAATTTGAAAAATTTGCAAAAATTTTATTGCATAAGGTAGAAATTGATTTTTCTCTGTCGTGTGCCATATGACCTTTAGTACATAATAAAAACACACGGTAGAGACTGATTAGTCTCCATCATGTGCAAATTGAAGTATCAAAATACGTTAATCAAAAATAGTTTTACACGACAGAGATTGATTTATCTCCACTACATGTCAAATGCAATTTCATTACAGAAGGGTATACAAGGCACAGATTGATTAGCCTTCGCTGTGTGTCTAGTTACATTTTAGTCCATAGGATTTTCACATAACAAAGAGTGTTTACTCTTTGTCATGTGTAAATGAACACATTAGTACAGAATGGGTTTACATGGCAAAGACCATTTAGTCTTTGCTGTGTCTTTGAAAAAATAATACGATGCATTTTGATTTGCTGTGAGAAACATGGTAGAAAATCTTTTATCTCAGCTATGTATTAAAGGTTCTCAGTCATGTCTGTCTTTAAATTCCCATTTTTTTACATCTTTTGGCATTCCATTTCATTTTCTCCTCTTTATCTCTACATTTTTTCCTCACACAACACCTTTTTTCTATGCATTATCATCCAGAATTTGGCAAGATTCTTACCAAGTACTATCAAACTCTTTTTTATTTAAAAGTTTTATTTTTTTATTCTTCTAATACTTGGTTCTTATGGATTAAGGTGCGTGTAATGTGATTTATTTTTACCTTGTTGCATATTTTGCTTTACCTTGTTTGTAGTTTTTGCTTAATTAGTTTTTGGTTAACCCATTGAGTTCAAATGGATTAAGCTTTTTGTTTGGAATATCTGCATGTCATTTATCTACTATAGTGGTACGAATGGTGTTTATAGATAAATAGAACATCTAGAATTGTTGATGGAATATGAATGTTTGACATACATGCTTAATGTTTGATTAAATGCCTGTTAGAAGCTCATTTTTGCGTTTTGACCAAAAGCTATAGTTTATATGTTTAAGTTGTTTGAGAGAAATTTCTTCTAGTTTTTAGAGTGCAAAAATTATGCTTTCACTTGCTTGATTGGTGTTAAATTGCAGTTGTTCTAACTAATTCCTAAAGGGATATTATCTTAAATTGATTTTTTTTTATAAAACCTACTGACCCTATTTTGTTCTGAACACTAATGTTAGTAATTTCCCTTTATCTTGCATTTGATTTTTAAGCTTTAAAATGTTAGCATTGTCTTAGTTTTAATCAAATGTTATATCATCATGGAGCAAAAGGCTATTTTAGTCTATTGTTGCAACAGGTATGGTTAGGATTAATTGTTTTAGATGCATCAAATTTCTTATGGTTAAAGAATTTTACTATTTTGGTGCTTAAATTGCTTATTAATGCCATATTTGGCTATTGAAAGTATGTATGCTCCTACCATTTTGAGTTTCCAAAAGGATAAAGCTCTTGTGTTTATTTGCTTTGTGCCTTTTTATTCTACAATGCCTTTCATACCTTTGTATTATGATAAGCTATACTATTCCTATGTTAATATTTGTTAAAACTTAATTGGAATTATTTATCCTAGCAGTGGCACCAAAACGTTCTAGGCAAGAGGTTAATTCAACATTTCTGCTCCTACAAAAACTATTAAAGTTAACACCCCATCATGGGTCCTAAATGAGTTCAGAGTCAAATAGGTGCACTTCTCACATCTTGAGTACACTACAACACCATATCTTGACATTAAAACCTTACCAAAATTTGTGTTCCTTAAAAAGTGAATACATTAAATAGGAATGTAGGGTGGATAGAGTTCATAAGCAAAAGAGAAAAAGTATATCTGTATCTGATAAGAGACTTCTTGGCCACAATTAACATAAGAATAGGGAATGACAGTCATACAGATAAGGGGATGGTTAGCTTTTGTCTAGAAAGGCATTCATATCAAATGAGTTTTAATGAATTTTTTACTCATCTGGGGTTTGATCCCCATGCTGTTTGAGGTATAAAGAATCTGAAGAAATAGGAAATATGGAATGGCATCTCCAATAAGCTAGAATCGACAAACTTTGTGATAGAAAATATGAAAGCCCATCACTTGAGGAATCATCCACTGAGGATTCTTTATTGATGGCTGGTATTTATCAATATTTACACACCCTGGAGGTCTAGGTAATGTAAATGCTAATGAGGAAATTATCTTGTATGCAATGATGCATTCCATCCTTTTGAATAGAGCTATGTTTATTGCTGCAAAAAATAAAGAGCTACAGACTTTCCCTCAAGAGGTAAAATAAAATTTCTATAGGCGAAATAGTGATAATTTTAGTAAGAGCTGTCAAATGATAACTCCAATTTATTATTTATTTTCAATGTATTTTTATCTATGTTTACACCTCATTTTGCATTTTTTTTCCTATTTTCGATGTTAAAATTTATTTTTATGCCAAATGGGATTATTTTGAGATTTATGAAGCTTTTGAGTGATTTATGGTGTATTCTCGAATTTTATGCAGGAAAAATGGCTAGGACTCGGCTAAGACCATTTATCTCAGCTGTGTACCATACAGATCCTCAAAATGCACCATTTCACCAAGAGACTCCATTGAGACCAACTATCCCCACCATATCCAATGCAAACTTTAAGGATGATTCAGTCCAGAAAGGTATACACATGTCTCAACCATATCCTAAAGCTACAATACTTTTTTAATCGATTGGAGTCGACTAAGACTAATTGTCTCGGCCATATCCTGTATTGGATCGGTATAAAAGCTACATTCTATCTAGATGAAAAGGATATGTTTTTATGTTTTGAAGTTTTAAGGCTTCCTCTGTAGTTTTAGCTCATAGTTCTTCATACTTTAGGGTTATACACATAGTTTCTATAAATTTACTTGTAAAATTACACTTTTAATATAGTTTTACATCAAAAATACAAAAATACATAGTGATAGTTAGTTCATAGTTTAAATTCCAATTTTTAATCAAGCTCAACTTGAAGAAGAAGATAAGAAATCACTACAACTTTAGATCCGCATCTTCAATATGGGCTAGAGAGTTTCTTCTTACCTTTTTCTATTGTTTTAATTATGAGTAGTGAGTAGTTATTTTGTTTTTTGGGGATCTTTGAATCTCCTAAACTATGTAAGAATATGAGCCTATTTTTTAATATATGTTTTAGATGTTTATTTTCCCTTGTGCTTATCTTGGTATGGGTGTTATTCAAGTATAAATGCTATTAATCTTATTCAAGTTGATGGATTTTACTTATTTAATGTTTATATCATGCGCGTTCTATTATTCATCACATTTGATGTAGTTTTGATGGTGCCTATGGGAGGAGAGCTATTAGATTTAGGGTTATTAGTTAACACCCAGGTCTTGGGACCTACACTTATGCTAACTATCGAGGAAGCTCTAGAATGGAATATCGGGTAGTTAAAGTAGTCGGCTTCAAAATTGGATACTAAGGGTTTATATGGGTTATCAACATCTAAAATGTATAAATGTTATGTTAAAATGAATCTTGCATGGGGATGATAAGGATTAGGTTCCTAAACAATGTCTTTAGCTATTGTTAATTTTATCCATTTATTAATTTTTATTTTTATTTTCTTGCTATTTTATACTTTGTATTTTACTTTTATGTTAATTATTTTTATCACCAATCACACAACAAAAATCAACAAACAATCGGGTAATTCTTTATATACATACTCCAATTAATTATTTACTTTGCACTGATTATGTTCCCTTAGGTTTAATAATCGTGGGTCTTAAAATACTCCATTTTATTACTTATCGATTCAATGTGCTTACTGATAACTAACCAAGTTTTTGATGCCATTACTGAGGATAATATTAGTGTACTTAATTGTTAATTTGATTGATTATTTTTACATGCTTTTCTTTTACTTATTTTTGTTCATTTATTCTTTTCAGGTGATTTTGGTGCATGAATAGATATTCCCAACATTGTATAGCACCTTTTAATCCTGAAATCGAGAGGACTATGCATCGAAGAAGGAGATAAAGTCAAAATGAAGATATGAATAATCCATCGAATCCAAAAATGCCTCTTGATGATGAAAAAGGAGTAGGGCAACAATATCAACATAAGAGAAATCATGATGGTTCAAGATCAAGGACTATATGTGATTTTGCCTCTTTAAGATTGAATAAGGAGTATAGAATAATGTTGCTTCCTCGATAGCAATATTTCGAGCTAAAATCGGCAACGATCACCATGGTTCAAAGGAACCAATTTTCAGAATCAAATATAGAGGACCTGACACAAAACCTAGATATTTTTTTAAAAATTGGTGATACGATCCAAATTCAAGATGTGACAATGGATGCTATAAGGTTAAAGCTTTTTCCTTTCACTGTTATAGGGAAAGCAAGAGAATGGTTATCCATGTTACTGAGCCAATCTACTCATTCATGAGAACAAATGCAGGAAAAGTTTCTTGTAATATTTTTTCTACCCACAAAAATAACAAACATAAGGAATAGTATCTATAATTTTTAGTAACTAAATGATGAAACCTTTCATGAAGCTTGGGAGAGGTTTAGGAGGTTGTTAAAGAGTTATCCTCATCATTAGATCTATGCACCAGTTAATGTCAACATTCTATGCAGCGTGTAATTCAGCTACAAGGTCTTTTTTGGATGCTACCTCGGGGGAAGATTCATGGACAAAGTCCAAAAAGAAGCTTTTTTTTTATCTTGATGAAATGGTAATGAATAAGGCTCAATGGTCTAGTTCAAGGGCATTGATAGGGAGATAAGAAGTCTACACTATGGATGAACTAGTAATGCTAAAAGCTCAATTGGAACTATTGAAAAAGGAATTAAACAGGCTAAAAGTACAGAATAAGTCAGCAATTAGCCAAGAAGGCAATGCTTTTGAGGGAGGAAATTTGTGTACTAAGGCAAGGGTAGTTGAGCGTTACACACAAAGGATGGGAGAAGTGAATACCTTGCATAAATACAAGAGGAATGATCCATTCAGCAATCATTACAATCTTGGATGGAGGAACCACCTAAATTTCTCATAAAAAGATGGAAATCAAGCCTTAACCTCAATACTGACCCAACAGCACTATTTAACCCATCTCTACATAATCAAACCAATTATAACCATAGTTACCATCAACAACACCAACCTTTAGCTGCAAATACTCACTTTTAAGCACCATATCAACCTTGTAGATTTTAGCATAGATAGTCCCCATCATAAGAAAATAAATCGAACCTTAAAGAAATGTTCATTGGTTTTATGACTAGCCAAAACCAATTTATGACAAGCCAAGGGGTAAGGTGGAAGGCTCAAGAGCAATAGAATAGGAATCAAGATGCGACAATGAGGAATTTGGAAACCTAAGTTGGCCAAATAGCCAAATCCATCTCAATAAGGTCATCGGCTGCATTTCCTTCGTATGTTGATCAAAATCCCAAAGAAAAAGCTAAATTTATCTCATTATGGAGTGGTAAGCAAGTCTAAGGGACCTAACAAGGTAACCAACCATCATCTTCTTCTAAAAAGGTGGAGCCGATGATGGAGGTATGTAACTCTAACCCTAAGAATGTAGAAGAGGTTCCAAAGCAAAAAGAGAAGGGTAAGTGCATCGTGACCTTTGATTTACCTTTTGATGCATCATATTTACATTTCCTTCAATAGCTAGGAAAGAGAAAAATAATGAGAAATTAGAGAGATTTTTAAATATGCTCAAGAAATTGCATGTTAATTTGCCATTTGCTGAGGCTTTACTTCGCATGCGAAAGTATGCAAAATTTATGAAAGATCTTTACTCAAATAAAAAGAAGTTAGAAGGGGTAGGCACTCTTCAACTTTTCAAAAATTGTAGTGCTATTCTCACCAATAAAATCCATAAAAAATTAGAAAAACTAGGTTATTTTACATTACCTTGTGAGTTGGGAGGAAATTTTATGGGTAATGCACTATGTGATTTGTGAGCTAGCATAATTTTGATGCCATACTCAATATGTAGGAAGTCAAAGCTAAGGGACATCAATGAAACGAGGATGACACTTTAACTAGTAGATCGCTTAGTCAAACATGCTAAAGGAATCATAAAAGACTTGCCAGTTAATGTGCGCTACTTTATTTTTCTAGTTGACTTCACTGTGATGGATATGGATGAGGATAAGAAGGTCCCAATGATTATAGGAAGGCTATTCCTAAACACAGTGAAAGCATTTACAAACGTGCACGGGCAAACCATAACTTTAAGGTTCACTGATAAGGAGATGGTATTCGATGTTAATAAGGTGATAAAGCATCCATCGTGTGAATTTAAAGAGTCTTTATGCTTTGTGGATGTGATAGAGCATTGTATAGAGGAAATACAATAGAAAATTTTGCTTGATAATCCATTAAAGAATTGTTTGGTGAATGAGATTAAAGAGGAAAACTTGACCAAAGTAGAAAAAAAAAGCTATGGAAGAGCTAGAGAAGGAGTATAAAGAGGGAGATTATAATGAAAAAGTGATTGAGCTATAAAGGAAAGATTCAAAAACTGAACTCAAACCCCTTCCTTCTTATTTAAAGTATGTATTTTTGGAGGATGAAGCCAAATCAGTAATCATATCTTTTATTTTGATAGGTATTGAAGAGGAATTACTATTAAAGTGCTAAAAAAATGCACAAAAGGGCCATCGAATAGGAGACTTCAAATTTTAAAGGAATAAACCCAAGTTATTGCACTCATCGCATCCTAATGGAGGAAGATTGCAAACCAGTTGTGCTACCCCAAAGGAGATTGAATCTGGCAATGCAAGAGGTAGTTAAGAAAGAAGTTTTAAAGTTGCTCGATTCAGGTATGATGTTTCCTAACTCTGATTGTAGTTGGATAAGTTCAGTTCAGTGTGTTCTTAAGAAAGAGGGATGACAATGATAAAAATGAGCAAATGAATTGATCCCAACTCATATGGTTATGAGCTGAAAGGTCTTTATTGATTATAGAAAACTCAATAGTGCAACTAGGAAAGACCACTTCCCTTTACCATTCATTAATCAAATGCTTGATAGGTTGGCAGGAAATATATTTTATTATTTCCTATATAGGTATTTGGGATACTTACAAATCCCTATAGCCCCTAAGGATCAAAAGAAGACAACTTTCACCTACCCTTATGGTATTTTCACTTATAAGAGGATGCCCTTTGGATTATGTAATGCATCAGCTACATTTTAGCGGTGCATGATGGCCAAATTCCATGACTTCATTGAGAAATTTATGGAGGTGTTTATAGATGACTTCACCATATATAGGAGAGATTTTGAGAGATATCTTAAGCATCTTGATTTAGTATTAGAAAGGTGTTGGAAGACCAACTTAGTGTTGAATTAGGAGAAATGCCATTTCATGGTGAATAAGGGCATTGTTTTAGGGCATAAAATTTTTTTAAAAAAAAGGGATAGAGGTAGATGGAGCCAAGGTAGTAGTAATTTAGAAACTTTCACCCCAACCAATGTTAAAGGAGTTAGGATTTTTTTAGGATATATGGGTTTTTACCATAGATTCATTGCAGATTTTTCCAAAATTGCTAAACCTTTATTCAACTTATTGATGAAAGATGCTCTTTTTTGTTTTTACTAACGAGTGCTTGCATGCATTTGACACCTTGAAAGAGAGGCTAATTTTAACTCCAATGATTGTCTCTTTGGATTGGAATTTTCCATTTGAACTAATGTGTGATACAAGTGACTTTGCAATTGGAGCAATGTTTGGATAAAGAATGGAGAAAGTGTTATGTGTAATTTACTATGCAAGCCATACCTTGGCAGAAGCTCAGGTCAATTACACTACAACTGAGAAAGAGATTCTTGCAATTGTCTTCGTATTTGAGAAGTTTAGACCTTACTTGCTTAATGCAAAAATAATGATGTGGTCCAATCATACGCCATTGAGACACCTCTTTGCCAAGAAGCAGTTAAAGTCGAGACTGATTAGATGGATGCTGCTTTTACAAGAATTTGGCCTAGAAATTAGGGACAAAAAAGGGTGGAAAAATTTATGACGGATCATTTATCTCAACTCGAGCATGAACATATTGAGACAGGGGAGATCCTAGAATTGTTTCCTAATGAACATATATGTGCTTTATTTGTTTGTGACATTGCTATTCCTTGGTATGTTGATTTAGCGAATTATCTTATAGGTGGTTACATGCCAAGAGACTATACATGCCAATAAAGGAAAAAGCTTAAAGCCAATGCAAAGCACTACATATGGGATGACCCCTATCTCTTCAAATTATGTACTGATCAAGTGTTGAGGAGGTGCATTCCCATGGAAAAGCAAGGAGACATTGTTAAGATGTGTCACAGTAGAGAAATTGATGGACATCATTGGCCAAATCGAACAGTATCAAAAATTCTTTTCTCTGGATTTTATTAATCTACATTTTTCAATGATGTGGAAATGTTCATTCAATCATACGATAGATGTCAAAAGGTAGGAACATATCTAGGAGGAATGAATTTTCATTGACCAATATGCTAGAGGTAGAGTTTGAACTATATAATTTCGACATGGACCATGACTTATGTTCAAACAAGATATCGAGTGACAAAGAGATTATAACATGTTCTTTTAGGTTAAAATTGAATTATCAATATTCATATTATTTGGGTAGTCATAATGTCTTGCTAGAGACCACTTATGACTTATGGGCCCGTGATGGGATTAGGATCTATGGCCAATATAATATGAACCTTTTGGGTCGTACACATAGAATGTGATGAATGAAATAAGGGTTAATTTGGGCATTTCAAATTTTATTTTGTAATAAATTAAAATTCAAAATAAATAAATAAATATTAATTAAGATTAATATTATAATTCATATTTTAAATAAGAAATAAAGTATTTCTTATTTTAATAGTAGATGTGGGTCTGAAATTATCTCTCTCTTTTAATTAGGGTTAGGCTACCTATATATACATATGATATGTAAGGTTTGTAACCCTGAGACACACTAGATAGTGAGGCATCACTTTGAGAGAAAAAAAAAAAGAAAGAAAAATATTTTCTCTAACCCTGGTCACCATAGAAGGGAGCTAGTAGCCTAGGCAAATCCGTTCGACACGTTTGAGTGTTGATATCAGTAGAGGGTGTTCGTATCTTACAAGGCAACACCTATAAGACATTTTTTAAGAGGTTAGTAATCGTTACTCTCACTCATAATTGACTTAATTGAATCGCATGGATCTGGTGGATTTTCTAATTCTGCTGAATTTAAGTAATTATTTTTTTCATTCGAAACCCAACGGTGGTATTAGAGCCACTTACGAATTCATATGATTCAATAATCATGTTTTATATGTATGTGATGTATATAAAATCTATCATATGTGATATGAGGAATATATATGCCGTTACATGATGAATCAATTCTATTTTTATCGAACGATATAATTATATTTGTATATGATATGAAGGAAATAATTTTGTTTGTATATGATATGAATGAAATAATTCTGTTTATATATGATATGAACGAAAATAATTCTATTTGTATATGATATGAATGAAATTAATTAGTTTATATGAGATATGAACACAACTGATATTTGATAGTTATAATATTTTGTTCATTGGATACAAATTGATAGATGTTAATTTGATTAACAAGTTTATGTCAATTCTATTTTAATATGATTAAACAAATTGTCATGATATTGTGGTTGATTCTGTATTTATTGTGAATGTTTAATGTGATTAAATAACTATTGATATGTTTGGCAGAATCATTTTTCATGGGTGCAGAATAGGGTTTTAGGGGCAGAAAATTATTAATGAGATTAACATTGCCGTGTATCTAATCGTAGCGCAGGAAATATTGTTATAGTTATTATTCGCTGATAATAATACATCAATTTTATGTGATCATTAATCATGATATGAGATTAATTGATTTTAATAGATGTATGTGTGATGTCTTTGCATGGTGCATAGCATGGCCAATTGAGACCCTTGTGATGGTGTTTTATTTTTATATTATTTATTCATTTTATAGGTTTGTAATTTTAATACGACCCGCGTGTCGTTCTTTCATTGTAATTTTGTTTTACTAATAGTTTTAGCAGAATAGTTTATTTCATTATTGTAATGAAGACGAAGGAATTTCACGAAGACCATGAAGGATATCAATCAAATTCCATGATGACAGAGGTGCAAAGCGGAAGCTGTGATCAAGACCAGCTTATGTTTTTCACCTAGGATTAACCTTTGATCTTCATATTGCTTATGAAGATCGTATACTTTTTGGCTATGCTATGCCACATTTTATATATTATGCATATTATATCAGTATGTGATGCGTTGAATGATTATATATGTGTATGAGATGCCATGTATAGGATGATGTATGATATGTATAGTAAATAGACATCATATGTTAAAATTAAAATTCCCTCACCATAATTTAAGTCTTATGCCATTCATAATTATAACACTTTTCAAGACTAAGATCACCAAAATGTAGGTTCTGCCAAAGCAAAGTACATTAGGTTATCATAGTAAGGCTAGATAGGTAATGGTGTTAACTATATGTTAAAAGAATATGGTTAGACTTAATTAGGCCATCAAAATGGTTTTGGGCCTAAGGCATTAGATGGGATTATAACATACCAGGACATATGATGTCAAAATCCCATCAAGAATCTAAGAGTTACATGAGCTATAATTGATAAGGAGTTATCTACCTAAATAACTTGATTTTAAGTGTTATGCCAAAGCTGACTTAGAATTAAGTGAAATATGGATCTTAGCCCACTAAAATCATTACAATTGTTGTAATTAATATTAAGGATGAATATTTTAGTGGGAATTTTAAGAAATACACTAAAATGAAATTGGTACTAATATTTATTTTACATATTTTAGATCAATGGTTTCAAATAACACTACCACTTGTGATCAATCCTTAAAAAGGAAAGAATTTTAAGAAATACACTAAAATGAAATTGGTACTAATATTTATTTTACATATTTTTAGATCAATGGGTTCAAATAACACTACCACTGTGATCAATCCTTAAAAAGGAAAAGCTAAAAGAAAATGGCACTCACTATATTGACTGGTTTAGGAACTTGAGAATTGTTCTCAAGCAAGAAAAGAAGTTATATGTGCTTGATGAGTCTGTTCCTCGTGTTCCACCTATTGACTCCCAAAGGGCAATCAAAGAAAACAAAAGAAACATGTTAATGATTTTATTGATGTAGGGATGTCTTATGTTAGCCACAATGTGCCTAGAACTTCAGAAGGATCTGGAGCATATAGAGGCTTATGAGTTGGGCAATCATCTCAAATAGACATTCAAACAACAAGCAAGGCAAGATAAGTATGAGAACTACCAAAGCTTTTCATTCTCGTAAGATGGCTGAAGGTGCATCGGTGAGCACTCATGTTCTGAAAATGAAAAGGCTACATCGATCACCTTGAAAGGATTGGATTTCCCATCACTCCAGAACTGGCCACGAATTTGATCCTCAACTCATTGCCAGATAGTTATAACTAATTTGTTATGAACTATAATATGAACAATATGGAGAAATCCATTACTGAGCTGCATGCGATGCTTAAAACAGCTGAGCAAAGCATCAAAAAAAAGGCCGAATCATATTCTCATTGTTAATAAGGGAAAAAGGATAAAAAAATAAAGGCAAGGGTAAGGGTAAGGGTAAGGCTAGGGCAAAAGTTGCTGGTAGGTCTAAAGCACAAGCTGGACCCAAACCTAAGGCAAAAGCTCTAAAGAGGGAGTTTGCTTCCATTGCAATAAACCTAGCCATTGGAAGAGAAATTGCAAGCTTTACTTGGAAGAATTGAAGAAGAGTAGTGAGACTACATCTTTAGGTATTTATGTTATAGAAATAAATTTATCTACTTTTACTTCCTAGGTATTAGATACTAGATATGGATCTCACATTTTTACAAATGCGCAGGGACTCAAAAAGAGTAGACAATTGAAAAAGGGCGAAGTTGACCTATAAGTTGGAAATAGAGCAAGAGTTGCTGCTTTAGCCATAGGGACTTATGAATTGACTTTGCCCAATGGGCTTTTGTTAGTTTTGAATAATTGCTTTTATGTTCCTACTTTGAGTAGGAATATTATTTTAGTTTCTTATTTGGATGATGAAGGTTTTTCTTTTCTTATTAAGAATAAGAAATGTTCTATTTATTATGATGATATGCTTTAATTGTATTATAGATTCATATAGTGGCCTTTATCTATTAAATCTAGAAATATCCAACAATTAGGATAACTATAACATAACTACAAAAATTCTAAATCCAATGATTTGAATAAAACATATTATGGCATTGTCGCCTTGGTCACATAAATGAGAAATGAAAATCAAAACTCCACCAAGTTGGACTTTTGGAATCATTTGATTTTGAATCATTTGACAATTGTGAATATTGTTTATTAGGCAAAATGACAAAAGATCCCTTCACTGGACATAGTGAAAGGGCCACTAACTTATTGGTCCTTATACATACTGATGTATATGGTCTATTAAGCACAAAAGCCAGGGGAGAATTTCAATACTTCATTACTTTCACCAAATGATTTCAGTAGATATGCTATGTCTATCTAATGAAACATAAATATGAATACTTTAAAATGTTCAGAACTTTTCAAATGAAGTTCAAAATCAACTTGGTAAAACTATTAAAGCACTTCAATCTGATCAGGGTGGAGAATACTTGAGCCAAGAGTTTGATGATCATCTAAGAAATTGTGGAATCGTTTCACAGTTATCTCCACCAGGGATGCCACAATGGAATGGTGTGTTTGAAAAAGGAATCAAACTTTATTCGATATGGTTCGATCGATGATGATTCAAATAGATCTTCCTATATCCTTTTTGGGCTATGCATTACAAACAATTGCATTCACTTTGAACCGAGTTCCATCTAAAATAGTTGAAAGACACCATATGAGATATGGACAGGGAAAACTCCTGGTTTATCTTTTCTAAAGATTTGGGGCTGTGAGGCTTATGTCAAACGACAAGTCTTGGATAAACAAGCACCAAAATATGATAAATTGCCCTATTTATGGGATATCCTAAAGAAACTAAAGGATACTACTTAATAATCCCTCTCAGAATAAATTGTTTGTTGCTCGAAATTGTGTCTTTCTAGAAAAGAAATTTATTTCCAAAAAAGTTAGTGGGAGTAAAGTAGAACTCGAAGAAGTTTGAGAACCATAAGATGCATAGGACTATCAATGGAAACTCAAACAAGTTTCACAAATAGTTGTGGAACCAGTGCAAGTTATACAAGAATTACGTAGATCTAATAAGGCACGACATCAACCCGAGAGATATGGATTTCTCGTAACAGATTGTCATGAAGTAATGCTCATAGATCAAGATGAGCCCACTACTTTTAAGATGTTTTGTCGAGTCCAGACTACGAGAAATGGCTAGAGGCCATGAAATCTGAAATGCAATCCATGTATGACAATCAAGTTTAGAACTTGATTAATCCACCTAAAGGAATTAAAACCATTGAGTACAAATGGATTTTCAAGAAAATAATGATATGGATGGGAAAGTACATACCTTTAAGGTAAGATTTGTTGCTAAAGGTTTCAAGCAAACTCATGGATTAACTATGATGAAATCTTTTCACCAGTTGCAATGCTTAAATCAATAAGAATTTTAATTGCCATTACTACATATTATGGACTATGAGATATGGAAAATGAATGTCAAAACAACGTTTCTTAATGGAACTTACTTGAGGATGTGTATATGACACAACCTGAAGGTTTTGCTCATCCTGAGAATTCCAAAAGGTATGCAAGCCGTAAAGATCCATTTATGGATTAAAGCAAGCTTCTCGGAACTGGAACCTTTGTTTTAATGAAATAATCAAGAATTTGGATTGATCAAAAATGACGATGAACCTTGTGTGTATACAATCTTGTGTGTACAATAAGGTTTGTGGGAATGCAGTAATATTTTTCATCTTGTATGTCGATGACATATTACTCATTGGGAATGATATCCCCACATTGCAAAAGACCAAAGAATTGTTGGGGATATCTTTTTCAATGAAAGATCTAGGCAAAGCTACCTATATCCTTGGGATTAAGATCTATAGGAATAGATCTAAAAGAATAATTGGTCTGAGTCAAAGTACCTATATCAATAAGGTGTTGAATAGGTTCAGCATGCAAAATTCTAAAAGAGGATTTTGCCAATGTCTTATGGCATTACTCTTAGAAAGACTTGGTGTCCTATGACATCTGATGAGCGAGATCATATGAGTATGATTCCTTATGCCTCAGCTATAGGATCTATCATGTATGCCATGTTGTGTACTAAATCGGATGTTTCATATGCATTGAGCATGACAGACAGATACTAGTCAGACTCTGGTGAAAGTCACTGGACAGCAGTTAAGAACATCCTTAAGTACTTAAGAAGAACTAAGGATGCATTCTTAGTGTATGGACGATTGGAAGATGAACTAGTAGTAAATTGTTACATAGATGCAAGCTTTCAATCTGATAAAGATGATTATAGATCGCAGACTAGATATGTGTTTTTGTTAAGTGGAGGTGTTGTTAGCTGGAAAAGTTCTAAACAAAGCACTGTTGCTCATTCTACAATAGAAGTTGAGTATATAGCAACATCAGATGCAGCTAAGGAAGCAATATGGATCAAGAAATTTATTGCTGAACTAGGAGTAGTTCCTAGTAATACAAATCCTATAGACCTTTATAGTGATAATAATGGTGCTATAGCATAGGCTAAAGAGCCAAGATCCCATCAAAGATCAAAACATATATTCAGAAGCTTTCATCTAATTCAAGAAATCATTCAAAGAGGAGATGCCAAAGTATGCAGAGTAACAACAGATGACAACATTACTAATCCACATATAAAGGCTCTCCCATAAGCCAAACATGATAATCATACTAAGTCCATGGGTATCAAACACTTATGTAATTAGGCCTAGTGCAAGTGGGAGATTATTAATGGTTATGTGCTAGACCATATATTTGGGTCATTATGTAAGATCACATTTCATTTTATAAAATTGGGTTTTCTTCTTGTTATTATATTTTGGCATGTTAAAATATAATAATTTTTGTAAATAACAATTCAATGTTATTTTGGTTATCCCTAGTCATTTATCATTAAAGGAATAATGATAAATAAAGACTGGTACGAGTTTGATTGATAATTATGAGATAATTATATATATGGTGATATAAATCAAACTTGTAGGTACTTATTGGAGAATAGGTACTAGATAGACCCCGCTATGAGATACTGCATGGGTTAATGTCATTAGTGATCTCATAATAGTTATGTTATTGGTCCTTAGACCTAAGATTATCATAGTATCCTATATGAAGAACATTATTTTTTAGCATAATAAAAATTTATCTTTAATCGGATAATAATAAAGGTTATGATTGGACATGATGAGAATTATATAGAGGATAATGAATAATCAAGATGGAATTTGTCTCGTTCTTATGAGAGAGATATCTATTGGGCCCCTCGATAAGTAGGACTGAGAAACACATGGTCATGCTCAAATGAATTGATGATGAGCTCAATGTTATTTGATATTATCAGTCTACTTAGTGATCGAGAAATTATATGTTTGAACTATATAAGTTTGACATGGACCATGATTTATGTTCAAACAAGATATTGTATGACAAATGAATTATAACATCTTGCTAGAGACCACTTATGACTTGTGGGCCCATTATGGGATTAAAACCCATGGCCAACATAATATGAACCTATTGGGTTGCACACATAAAATGTGATGAGTGGACTAAGGGTTAATTTGGGCATTTCAAATTTTATTTATAATAATTAAAATTTGAAATAAATAAATAAATAAATATTAATTAAGATTAATATTGTAATTCATATTTTAAATAAGAAATAAGGTATTTCTTATTTTAATAGGAGATGTGGACCCGAAATTATCTCTCTCTCTTAATTAGGGTTAGGTTACCTATATATACATATGATATGTAAAGTTTGTAGCCCTAAAAGACACACTAGATAGTGAGGCATCACTTTGAGAGAAAAGAAAAGAAAGAAAAATGTTTTCTCTAACCCTAACTGCCATAGAAGGGAGATAGCACCCCAAGCAAATCTATTCGACATGTTCGAGTATGGATACTAGTAGAGGGTGTTTGTTTCTTACGAGTCAACACCTTCAAGATATTTTTTAAAGAGGTTAGTAATCATTACTCTCGGTCACAATTGATTTAATTGCATCGCATAGATCCTAGTGGGTTTCCTAATTCCATTACATTTAAGTTTTTATTTTTTTATTCGAAACCCAACAAAATTTTAGGCTAAAAAGAGAACAGTGGGAGGCTATATTTACAAGTCAAGAGAAAAAGTTAAGAATTCAATAGGAAAAGTTTAAAATTTAAGAAGAAAAGTTAAGGACTCAAGAGGAGATAATCAAGAGTCAAGAGAATTACTAAGGGATCAAGAAAATGGCATTGAAAAGTTAGAATCTAAACTAGAACTTTTGAGTGTTTCATTGCAATTTCAAGGTAACAGTGGTAAGGAGGAGGAAACAAATCACTCATTAATGGTGGATAAAGAAGTAATTGATTTTGAGGAGCATAAAGAGGAAAAGGAATATTTCATATTTGAAGACAAGTAATGTTTTTATTCGGAAGGTGTATTTGAACCTCTTGTGGAGATTTTATCACCAAAGGAGCAAAATATTTTCAATTCTCATGTGCAAGTACTAAATTCAATCCATTTGAAGAATTTATTTAGGTTAAAAGAGCGGATAGAGTTTGTTTTTAAACAGCCAAATAAGGATTTGTATTTCATTGAGGATATGAAGTTTCTAACTTTGGTAAACTATGACAAGTTTCTTCTACTGGTGGGAGAAATAAGGAGCAAAGTCTAGAGAGACCAATATTTGGATCACAAGCTCGACCTTCTAAGAGTAACGTGAGTCAAGCTTGGACTCAATAAACCATAATTTCTCTAACTTTTCTCTTTAAATTTTTGTCAATTTTTTATTTGTGTTTTGTATGTTAGTTTTAAACAATTTTCTTTTCTATTTTTATAGGCTTTTATAGTTTAATTCATTTTTTCTTTTGATTAATGTGTCTGTGTCTTTTAATTCATGAGTTTAAGATTTGGGTTGAATATAAGTCATCTTTGTGCTTAATTATCATCTTTAAATTAGTAAGTGCTTCTAGGGTAATAATAGAGCTCATATTGTTTCTGAGGTAAAAGGAATCACAACTTAAATGAACTTAATATAGATTTATGATTCTTGAGTTATTTTTATTATTTGAATGTGAGTTTGACTTTAATTACTTAATGCTTCATGATTTTAGGAGAGAATTATTCATTTGCTGAAGTAAGAGTGGACGTGATATGTAATTCAATTAGTTTAAGGGTTTGCATATTGCTTTGGACTTTATATGGCATGAATCAATTAAGCTTTAAAAGAATTTAGATGGATTTAAGCAAGTATGATTCATGTTATATTTAATATATGCTGTCAAATTAGTTTAAGCACAAATCTTAATTGAAAAGCATGGTTTAAAGAATGAGTTCTATATGATTTTATATTAAGCTAAGTAATTTATAAGCTTCCATGAGTTTTAAATGAGCATTAGAATACATGATGAAGTGAGAAACTTAAAGAACAATTAAGGCTTAAATGCATGTTAATGAGTTGGAATTAAAAGTGTTATTATGCATGCATGAGAATGATTAAGGATGAGTGTGTTGTATTAAGGATTTGAGGGGTTCTTATTTAGGATTTCAAGCTTAATTTAAGTTTTTTGGATGGTTAATTATTTCATTTAATCATAATAGAGGTTTGTAGAGGGCTTTAGAAGCTAAAAAAATCACATTTGAAGCATAAAAGGGTCACTCGGCCGAGTGGACCCAGTCACTCAGCCGAGTGCCTTTTGAGCTTCCTCCTTTCTTTCAAATTTTTTGCATGAAATGGGATAGCCATAGACCACTAGGCCGAGTGGACCAATCACTCTGCTCGGTGGTATGTTTTTAAAAGCCCCTATGCACCATTCGACTACCATTTCCTTTCCACTCATGTGCTTAGTTCTTTCACTCTTCCAAAGCATAAATTTCACCCTCCTAAGTGCTCATGCTTCCAGCTTCGTTCCATTCAATTTTTCTTGGTAAATTACAACGACTAAGTTGTTTCTAATTCACTCAATCACTTAACCACATCACTCACACATTTACACAATCCCTTACCTAAATCACTCTCTCACTCACCTTAACACCTCACTCTACACTCTCTCACTTACAATCATATAAAAACTTACTCAAGCACACACATATGATTTAAACTTAAATAACTTGCACATTATCACTGGTATATATTAAGTTTTTATTATGGCTATGACTGTTTTGATTATAACTTTTGCTATAATTGTCTGATTGCCTATTATAATATGTTTTCGGAAAGCTCATTTCAAGATAAACATTCATTAATAGGCTTTGCCCTACGTAATAGCTCATTTCAAGCTATAAAAATGAAGTTTAAGCTTTTAATTTTTAGTTTAAAGTTTTAGGGGCATTTTTCATTAGTTTTTTATTTGTTTAATACTTTAATTTGCTTGCTGAGATTAATTTGCATGAATTGTTGTGACATTATTATTCTTAAACATAGGTTGGATTAGAGTTTAATTTTGAGTTAAGCTATGCTTTCTTTACATTTCATTACTCTAAGTTACTTATTGTTTGAGATTGAACTTTATTGTTGACTTCTTATAGGTTGAGATTGTATTTAGATTGGCTTACTATATTTTGTGCTTACTATAACCAATTGAAATCTTTCCCTTCCTTTTATTTAAGTCTAACCATCACCAGTTACTCTTGGACTTGAGATTATCATTGAGCATTATAGCAAGTTTGGCTTAGAACATCTCTTCGCTTAGTTACCATGCTTATTCAACCTTGATTCTTGTACTATTTTGGTTTTACTTGTTCACTCAATTTCATTGATTTCATGTCTCATTTAGCTTGATTGTGGTTCTTTTTCTATGCTAGTATTACTTTGAGTAAAGTGTGAAGTGTTTTAGATTACATTCCTCTTTGGCACTTACTTGTTTAGCAAAATTTGTGTAGTGAGCTGATATTTTTGTTGCTTTTCTGAGGATAGCAAAATTTTAAAGTGTGGGGTATTGGAGCTCAGCTGAGCTAGATTTTAAATATCAATTTAAGGGAGTTCTCTTACCTTGCTCATTCTCTTATCTTGCTCATGAATTGTTTTAGTTATTTTATTTTTATTTTAGTTGTTTAGTTTTGTTTTTATTTTGCATGTTTGGTTCTTATTATTATACATGTTAGTGTTATAGTTAGTTCAAAATTATCATATATTGTACATTTAGCTTAGTTTGCCCTAGTTTTATTCTCAAAAATTGAACATAATGAACTTTAACTGAGAATGTGCAATATTTAAAATTTTTGTTTAGCATTAAGATAAGCATATTGTTTAATGAATTTTTGGCTAGTTTAAACTTTAACTTGGCTTATATTTGTTAGTTTTTACTTTTTGAGCACTTAAGACCAGTTTTTAAACTTAGAAGAAAAAATATGCATTAAATAGTTGAGTAATAAATTTTAAAGCACTAGAACCTTTCTCATCACCCTTCAATGCATAGAAGTAACTCAAAACAAGCTAGAAAGTGATCTAGGCAATATTTTTCTTGTTGAACCATACCTTAAACTTGTTTCCTTACCCTCTATTATACATTTATCCCTTATTAGCTATTTTGATCCTAATGAATTATGCTTAATGCGTTCCATGTTTATGTTTCTTGTTACACTCATTCATTAACCATATAGCCTAAAATGCTTTTATCTTTCCTTATAGAATTTGCCACTCTAGGATTGCATGGATTAATAGGAATTGGGTATCGTAAAAAGTGTAGTAAGACATTTTTGGTTTTATTGTCAAGATTTATTGATAAAGTCAGGTAAAAAGTGAAAACTCCTTGTTATTACCCGCGTTACCATTGTATTGCCAACACCAAAGATAATTTGAAAAAAAAAAAAGAAAGAAAAGAAAAGAAAAATAAAGAAAGAAAGAAATTTGAAATAAAGCTAGCATTTATGGTAAAAGCTTAAGTGTGGGGTATTTACTAGGGAAAGCAATTGTGACTTCTAAAAATGGGATGAATTGAGAACTTGAGAGAGTATCAATAGTATTGCTCTAAAGAGTACTTTGAATATAAAAGGCTTGAGCAAGTTTGGCTAAGTACTTTAATTTTTTAAGTTAGTGGGATGAAATTTTAGAAATATTAGTATATTTTATCTTAGAGTGGCTATTCTTTTTTATTATCTTTTATCCATTCTTTGATAACCATCACCTTGACCCCATTACAACCTAACTAAGGCCTAAGTAATTCTAAGTTTTGTTTTTGAGTTGTTTATCAGTGATAACATTCGGGTTTCGATGCTAAAGAATAGGCCTATGGTGTTTCTAAAGTTTTAAGTGCAAAATCAACTGTACACTTAGGAGTACATTCATTCTAAAATTCACTATGAATTTTCATTGGTGTTTTGATTTTGAAACTACTTAAAATACTTTGGTCTTGCACACACATAAGGAAACCAACTCATATTGTCTTGTTTGAATTTATTCTAATTAAAATTTTATTAAGTGCTCTTGATAATTGCTAAGTATGATTTTGAAATGCATAATTCTTGGTTGAAGTTTGATTATTTTGAGGAGTTGGTTTGTTTAAAATTTGCTCGGGGGTAAGCAAAGTCTAAGTGTGGGGTTATTGATAGTTGTGAATGATAAGTATATTTTTTATTGTGTTTTAGATGTTTATTTAAGTTAGTTTAGTGTTAATTTAGTTGCTTTATGTTTAAATATTTTAAATTTGTGTTTTAAGGTCTAAATGTGAATTTTGGTGTCTTATAAAGCTAATTTGAAGAAAGAAAGAACTTTAAAGAATAAAGGAGGAAGATGAAGCAAGAAGGCAAAAGAAAAAAGTGAAATTCGGGTTAAGGAATAGCATCACTTGGCTGAGTGAGCTGGTCACCCGGTTGAGTGTCCAGTCCACTCTACTAAGTGATGTTTTCACTCACCCAAAGGCAAACTATCACTCACCCAAGTTATCCCTCTCTTTACTTCATCAAACTATCACTCTCCTAAGTGGGTTTCATCACTCTCCCAAGTGACATAAGAAGAAACATAATTTTTAGCTTCCTAATTGAGTAAAACTCCAATTTAACAAGGATTAGAAAGTTTATTAAGGTCCAAACTTCTTATTTGAATCTTATAAAAGGAGGTTTAAGGCACCAAATCAAAAGGGGGGAGGCAATTAGATACAAATTTTACTTAGTTTTTAATTTAGTTTTCTTTAGTTAATTTTGTATAGTAGTTTTTAGATTAATTTTATTGCTTTTTTAGTTTGTAATTCTTTTTATTTTATTTGTTCTTCTTATTTTAATTGTTCTTTTATTTTCATAGTGCTTGGTAAGTAATTTTCTTCTTTTGCTAATAGATACTTGAATCCTTATATTTTCATTATAATGAATTTAGTTTGAGCTTAATTTCAATGAAAGTTTGATTATTTCTTAGTTTTGGGAAACTTCTTATCTTTTGTTGTTATTGAATTAATGTTTGACTTATTTTAATTAATGGTTGATGATTGATTTAAGAATAATCTATGATATGCATGTTTTTGGGTTGGTTTATTAGTATTGATGTATGATTATATTCTAAGTTAGGTGTACTTGTGCATTTGTAAGAGTGAATTAATACTAGGAAAAGTTGAACTGAGAATAGGTTAAAGTTAAGTTTAGTTGCAAAAAAGTTTAATGGATATCTAGGAGTTTAAAACTGGATTTTTATGCTAAGTGTTGAATTATTTCTAACAAGAAGGTTTAATGCTTATAATGATAGTCTTGCATGAGATATCTAGTTTTATTTGTCTAGTTTTTCCATAATCGCTTGTGTTACTTTTGTTATTAAGTCAAGGAAATGCAAATTGAAGTGGATAGTTCCCATAGCAAGAGAATTTCAGTTATTAATTTGTTTTTAATTAATGTTAGTTTAATTTTAGTTTTTGTTTTGTTTAATTGTTTTATTTTAGTTTATTTATTATCTTTTGATTGAAAACTTGGAAACTAATCTCAGGTTAATTTAATTCATATATAGATATTTTGCTTAACAATTCATGTTCCCTTGGATACGATATTTGGGGTCTTAATCTTATTTTTTTATATTATTAGCCAATCCAGTACACTTGCTAGACACCAGTCAATAAGCACAATATCTTTTATCCAAATTAGAATTCTAGCCACATGCCTAGAAAAATTGAGCACAAATGGAAAACATGATATGGATAGAAAAATGGATGTAATCAAAGTTTAGCAACATTATCAATTCTATAAACTCAAGATAGAGCAATTAGACTGGTCAAAAGCCCAAACTATGGATTCAAGTTTGAAGAATTACAATTCAATTACTCCAGAAACAAACATGCACCTCACTTTCAGGCAGATTACATCAATAAATGGGTTGTAAGTGCAAAATGAGTGGTAGCAACAAGGTGCAACCCAAAAATTAGCATAGCACTCAATCATTTTGTAAACACGAGTTGTTCACAACAATTGGTTCAAATAAGTTCAACTCCTATATCAAACTCATCACACCAAAATAAACTGTGTTCTCAACAATCAATGGTAAATAAATTTAAGTACGGGGATCTTAAGGTGATCTCAAAAATAATCATACCTATCTGTAAGTGAACCTAGTAATGCAGCATTATGGATGCATATCATAAAAATAAGTTGCATCAAGGTATATGGCACTTAACCTATATAATTAAGTTATCATTTGGAAACCAGTAGCTTGCAAATCAAATCGTTTCAGCATATATACCTTAATTTAACACAATCAAAATGCAAGCAAAAATATTTGATACAATTAGAAGCAAACATCTACCCTAGCAAAAGTGCTAGCAAAGATGTGCATAAACATGCATTAGCTAGACTAATTAAATAAAGGTTGATTCAACATGCCCAAATGCTCACAGTTTAACAATTTTAACAAAATCTATAGTAAGAATTAGTTCACTTCTCAATGTGTGCCTTCATAATTATCATGGTTCATACAACAAGCAACAATAATTAGTTGAAGTTGCATGATCTCTCCTAAGTAAAATAATTAATTCTTAGCTACTAGCATTAAGCAACTACATAGAGCAAGAAGCAAATATACTAATAATAATGAAACTCGAAACATGCATCAATGAGAAAATCAATAAGAATCAGGAGTTCAAGAATTGAAATTTCAACATTTTTAGCAATCTAAACAAAGAATACTACACTTTCAAAAAGCATGCATTGACTAAACCTTACAACTCACACCCAAAACTAATTTCTAATTGTGTTTTTCCATCAACTTAACCACACTAATTAAATAAACACAATCAGTTGAACAAAGTAAAAAGCGTTAATAATGTATTATCTAGCAGCAATAGCTTCCACGAATGTCCAAAAAAATTTTATTTTCAAAAGTAAAGATAAAGAAGAAACTATTTTGGGAAGACTTATGAGCAAAATAAAAAAAGAAATAAACAATTATCCTAAACATAAATAGTTAACAAATTAATTAAGAATTAAATAAGAAAAATCCCCATAATTCCATAAAAAAGCAACAAAAACTAGAAAATAAATAAAAATATAAATGAAGAAAAAAGGGGTTTGGAAGACATACTTGTGAATTGCTTCCCTTCTACCAAAATTACTTAATAAAGATAAAAAAAAAAAAACTAACACAAATATACTCCCAAACACAACTTAAAGATAACACCTAAACCACAATTGATATGAAAAGCAAAATAATTCAAGCCAACAAAAAGAGAAACAGATTTTGGAAAAAGAGGGAAAAGAAGAACACAACAAAAAGAGCAAAATATACTCCCAAATTACTTGTTTGGAGAATTGGTGTTAGATATTTAAAACTAACTACAACAACAATAAGGGAAAAGAAGAACACAACAAAAAAAAAGAAATAAGAAATGGGTTAGAAGAGAAAATCGAAAAATAAAAGAAACAAACAAGTAGAGAAGAAGACGAAGAAGAATACAAAGAAAAAGAAGAAGAAAAATGAAGTGAGTGGAGAAAAAGGGAGAAAGAAAATGTCTCATTTTGGAGCAAGTCCTATAATTAGCCTATGCACTAATCTAACATCCTAGGTATGGTTTGCTTTCCCATTCTAAAACCAAACAACCCAAAACCCATTCATTTCACTCTATACTCTAGTTTTAAAACCATGAAATCTGCAATTTAAAGAGACCCATTCTAGAGCAATCTAAAAATCACATCATACATGATAAAAGAGTAAAGAAATAAACATTCACAGCATTCAAACACCTAAACATAACATCCATACAAGGTTGTATGGTAAAATCATTCATCCAAAGCTGGAAATTTACTCAAAATAATGAAAACCCATTAAATATCATTGAAGCAATGGTGAAATAAACCATTCATATATATATATATAATTATAAATATTCAATATTCACATTAGGGATAGGGGATTCAAAGATCCCCCAAACAATTATGTGACTACTCATTAACCATTACAAAATAAAAAGAAAAAATGAGAGAATAAACCCAAAAATTCATTGAGAAAGAAAAACCCAACTGAATCCCAAGCTTATTCAACATTCTTTTCCAAATTTTTAATGGAATAAACTCCAAAATGGAAAGAACTAAGTATATATGCTAAGTATTTGTGTTCAATCAATGTATTTTGGTGTAAATCTATGATGTTTTCAAGTATAATCTATAAACTATGTAATCAATGAACTAAAGAATGAAAGAAATAAGAAAGAAAAACCCTAGATCTAGAAAAAGAGTTCTTCTCGTATTTGCAAAAAAATCTGCTATATATAGGCCCAATAAGGTCATGGTTAGTAGAAAAAACCTACTAGCTGTGACCAATTAGAAATTCTTCTTTGGATTGATATGGGTCACGATTAGTGGATAAAATATGTTGATCATGACATACCCTTCGATTTGCTTCTGGATTGGAACTTTGATAGCTCACGATCAGTGGATAAAACCTACTGACCGTGAGTCATTTCTCTTCTAGGTCACGGTGGCCATAAGATGTTTACTGATCATGACTCCCTTGAAATGATTCATTTTGACTAAAAAAACTAAGTCACTGTCAATAGGTAAAACATGTTAACCATGAGCCCTACAAAAATTTGTAATTAAGCATAAAATTCAATCAAAAATTATCCAAAAAGCATGGAACATAAAATTTACTTATTTTAAATAGAAGTTATTAAATTCAAGCAAAACAAAGCAAAAAACATTGTAAAGATAATAAAAACTAAATTGAAAAAACTAAAAACTTGACACCGAATTGGAGTTATCACCTACCACTAGAGGAAGACATCAAAGATCATCTATAACATCTAGATCTAGCAGAAAGATGCCAATAAGATAGAGTAAAGGTTAACCACCAAAGTGTTCTTACTATTCCAAAAGAAATTGGGGCACACATAGGATGCTGACAAGTGTATATTTCAGGTGTGGCAACACTAACCACTACTTGGCAAAGTATCCTTCAAAATTTGAGCAAGGATCCATATAGCACCTAGAAATTCAAAAACTATTGATCGATCCACAGTTTCTATTGTCCCTACTTGGGCTTATACGATGAAAGCTTATAAGGATCGAGATACCTTAGAAGTTATAGCATGTATTTTCTCTCTCTTTAACATTGATGTTCATACACTTATTGATCCTAGCTCTATCCATTCTCATTTTTGCATTATGGATATGGGTAGAAACAAATCAACTATGCACCCATTAGATTTTGACATTTGTGTAACTAGTTCTTTAGGCCATTGTGTTTATGTTAATGGAGTATGTAAAGATTGTCCTATAGTGATATAAGGAAAAAATTTTCCTACTAATCTAATTGAGTTGTCATTTCATGAATTTGATGTAATACTAGGCATAGATTGATTATCAAACATCATACAATAGTAAATTATAGGGTAAAGATAGTAACACTTAGAATGCTGGTGGTAAAGAAGTAGTGGTTCAAGGTATTCAAACTAAAGCCTTAGCAATTGTGATATTTTCTATACAAGCTAGGCATTTTCTTAAAAAAAGGTGTGAAGCATTTTTAGCTTTGGTACTTGACTTAAAAATGGAGAAAGTATTGCCTATCCTTCCACCTAAAAGAGAAATGGAGTTATTATAGAATTCCTCCCTGGTCCAACTCCTATTTTTGAAGCATCGTATAGAATGAAACCATTGAAATTAAAAAAAAAAGTTAAAAGTTTAATTGAAAAAGCTACTAGACAAAGGCTTCATTAGGCCTAGTGTGTCACTATAAGGGGCACCATTCTATTTGTTAAAAAGAAATATGGTTCTATGAGGATGATGATATTCCAAAAATTGGTTTAATCAATTAAAGGTCATTGGTCTATTTTTAAAGATTTATTTGTAATTAAGATACTATCAACTTCGAGTAAAGGATGATGATATTCCAAAAACTGGTTCTAGAACTCGGTATGGTTATTATGAATTTCTAGTTATGCCTTTTAGGTAAACAAATGGACTAGCGGCTTTTATAGATCTAATGAATATGGCATTCAAACCCTACCTAGACCAATTTATAATGGTGTTTATTGATGATATACTAGTATATTTAAGAAATGAATTTAAGCATACAAAGCATTTAAGGATTGTATTGCAGATATCATGGGAGAAATAATTATTTGTTAAATTAAGCAAGTGTGATTTTTGGCTTAAGGAAGTTTTTTTCTTTGGACATATTATATCATTCAAAGGTATTAGAATGGATCTAAATAAAGTTGAAGCCATTGTTAGTTAGAAATCGCCTCAAAATGTGTATGAAGTAAGAAGTTTTTTGGGTTTGGAAGGTTATTGTTGCTTTGTGAAGGGATTTTCAATCATTGCTTCTTCACTCACTAAGTTATTATAAAAGGGTATAAAATTTGAGTGGACTGATTGATATCAAGCCAGTTTTAAGCAATTTAAGAAAATGTTAATAGAAGCACCAGTTATAACATAATTGATCTTGGGTAAAGAATATTTTATGTATAATGATGCTTCCAGAATTAGTTTAGGTTATGTACTAATGCAAGATAGCAAGGTGGTGGCTTATGCATCCAAACATTTGAAACTTTACAAGTAGAAATACCCTACACATGAATTAATATTGGCAATAGTAGTTCTTATGTTAAAGATATGGTGACACTACTTGTATGGGGAAAGATGTAAAGTTTATACAGATCACAAAAGTCTCAAGTATTTGCTCACTTAGAAGAAAATTAACTTAAGATAGTGTAGATGGTTGGAATTATTTAAAAATTATAATTGTATAGTCGGTTACCACCCGGGAAAAAAGAATGTAGTGACTAATGCCTTAAGTCGAAAGATGGTGGAAACTATGATGTTAAAGCAAAGTAAATGGAAGTTTGCATCAGATGGAGCACTGATAGCTCAATTAAAGGCTCAACCTAATGTGAGATAAGTAGTAATTAATGCTTAGAAACAGGATGAAAGATTGCAATAGATAGTATAATCAGTACATAAAAGGAACCAATTTGAGTGTTCAATACATGATGATAGGAGTGTACGTTATCGGATCAAGCTTTGTGTACCAGATGATAAAGAATTGAAGAAAATGTTGTTGTAAGAAGCACACAATATATTTTTCACCATGTATCTTGGTGGTAATAAGATAGATAGGACTTGAAGTAATTATATTGATGGCCTGGTATGAAAAAAGATGTGGTGGATTACATTTCAAAGTGTTTGACTTGTCAATAGGTGAAAGTAAAACACCAAGTTTCCTCGCAGTTTGTTGAATCCTATTCCAATTCCATAATGGAAATGGGATAATGTTACCATGGATTTTGTTATAGGTTTACCTTTCACATAAAGAAAACATGATGCAGTATAGGTGATTGTTGATAGACTGACTACGATAGCTCATTTCATACTAGTTCGACTAGAATATTTTATGGATAAATTGGCTAAACTTTATGTAAATGAAATTGTTCGGTTACATGGAATACTGGTAATTATAATTTTAAATTAAGATCTAAGGTTCACATCCATATTTTGGCAAGGTTCATAGTAAGCATTGGCAACACAGCTTCGTTATAGCACCATTTTACATCCTCAAATAGATGGGCAACCCGAAAGGATTATACAAGTACTACAAGATATATTAAAAGGGTGTGTTCTAGATTTTCTAGAAAGTTGGGATAGATATCTTGCTCTAATGGAATTTTCATACAATAATGGTTATCAAAATAGCATTATTATGGCACTTTATGAAGCTCTATATGGTAAAAAATGTAGAACTTCAGTTTATTAGACTTAGTTAATAGAACATAAAATGATTGGTATCGACATTATTAAGGATACAGAAGAGAAAGTGTAGATTATTAAATAGAGATTGAAAGTATCTAGTGACAGACAGAGGTCATATACAGATTTGAAGAGAAAATATATTGAATAGCAAGTTGGCAATAAGGTGTATCCTTGGAGAAAAGTACTAAGGTTTGGGAAAAAGGGAAAACTTAGTCCAAGATTTATTTGCCCATATAAAGTCTCGAAACAAGTTGGACCAGTTGCATTTAGATTGGTACTTCCTTCAGAGTTATCTAAATTACATGATATTTTTCATGTCTCCATGCTTTAAAGATATTGATCGAATGACTCTCATATCTTACCTCAATAGAAGATAAAGATTTAACCTAATTTTTCAAATGATGAAGAACCAAACGAAATTCTAGCTAGGGAGATCAAACAATTAAGGAACAAGCATATTTTATTAGTTAAAGTGTTATGGCGATATCAACCCATAGAAGAAGCAACTTAGGAACTAGAATTATTCATGAAAGCACAGTACACATAATTGTTCAAATTAGGTATGAATATCGAGGACAACACTCTTTTAAGGGGGAAAGAATTATAAGTTGAAGAAAAGGTTTTGATTGGGTACTTCCAAAGGGTAAGTGTAGACATCTTCTTCTTCTTCTTTATCTAAAAACCAGACATTCTCTCTTTAGTTTCTTTCTAAATTCTGCTGGGGAAGAGGTGAAGAAAGGGTTTTGATTGGGTACTTCCAAAGGTAATTGATTAAGCATTGTTATCTCATTTTTCATCTTCTTCTTTGCTAATTTGAAGGAATTATATAGGAGAGAATTGTTGGGTATTTATGTGTCTAATAATTCTCTGTAAAAGCTAAAACCAATGAGAGCAAGGAAAATGAGATAATAAATGATTGAAGAAGGAATTTTTGGATTTCATAAGAGGTATGGGACTTAATCAAAATTTGAGATTACATGTGCTTGATGTGTTATTAAATTATAAAAGGAAATTAGAACAATTTCTGCATGTGAATATCTTAAGATTAACTTGACTGAAATGGAATAGATTGTCTAAAATCATATCTTAGAATTATAATGTGTGTAATGTCCAATTGAAAGGAAACCAAATTCAATTGTTTAGGAAGTTTAAGCTTCATTATATTCTTAATGTAATAAAAGAAACCATGTTGAAATCACAATATTGTTTCTCATCTTTCTTCAAGAGCATATTGGCTTATTTTACAGAAATTCTTGAATTTAAATGCTTTAACAAGGAGACCTTGAGATTAAATGGTATTTAAAAACAAAAAGATGCATAGGTCTTAAAGGTATTATACTAGAAATCAAGTATTAATGCATTTTTATTGGAATGCAAGTTTTATTCTGGATTTTTGTAGTTGAATCTTTTTGGACAAACTGATGTACATGGCAGAGACTAGTTTGTCTCAGCCGTGTACATATTTCTATTTTGAAGAAAAAGATGGGTGTATGGAAAGACCATTTGATCTCAACTGTGTACACCCTTATGTTTTAGTACTGCTTTGTTGTACATGATAAAGACAGATTGGTCTCAGCCATGTACACCCTTTTATACTAAAGATGAGTTATGGCACACAACAGAGACCATTCTGTCTCAACCATGTACCTCTCCTATTTTGCTCTATACATGATATTTTGATACTAAAATGTTACCAATTAGTATTTATATGATTTTAATGTAATTTGATAAAGAAAATATGGACATAACTTGCTCTGTAAACATATGAAAGAATGATAGTAATATGATGTATAGAAATCAATGAACCTAAAGTTACTATATTCATATGATTTACACATATTTAGACATGAATTTTATTTTTTTTAATTGGAATAGTACAAGTATGCATGAATGCATATGCCTCCATATTATCGTATGATTGTATATAGTTACAGTATTGCAACACCTATCAATATTTGTACAATTACATGTGTGTGTGTGTGTATGACTATAAGAAAAGATTTAAACATGACAAATGAAATGTATATGAAAATGGTTTAATGCCTACGGTTAGAGTTTGATTGTGGTTAGATAGGATACCTATAAGGTAAAGTTGCAGCTACTATAGTCTGATCCCATTTAGGTCCATAGCTATCCCTATTTGGGACCATAATCTTGACCCTATTGAGTCCATATGATTAATACCTTTAGGCATCCATAGAGTTTAATACCTATAGGTATTTATGTGATTGATCCCTATGGGTATCCATAGTTTCTGTTATCCATGCATATAGAACTTAGGTAGGAAAATTACAAGACATATATCAAAAGTTAAACTATATAATTATTATCAATGAGCTATGTATGTTTGTATTGTGCTTATAATATTAATATGGTTTTGCTCTTTCTTCTTACCTATGAACTTCACTTTTATTTATATTATATGCATATTATGCATTAGGCGATGACTGTTAAGAGTGGTCATTCAATATAATTTGTTCCCCACTAAGCTTTATAGCTTAGCACGGGTTATTTATCTATGTAGGTTCTTCAACTAGGACTCTTTCTTCTAGGGATGTGATCTACATCGGAAAGGCCAACTCTAGTCTTAAGAGAAGTTGGAAGTACGAAATCTTTATTTTATCTTTTGTGTAACTTTTTGTATTAAGAATTGTATAAAGGTAAAGATGTATAAGTATATGTTATATTGTGTTGTAAAAGGCTTACTTTTGTAAACTATAATAGCATGATTATATACTTATAATATGCTTTAACTTTTTTAGGGTTTTTACATAGTAATGTATATTAAGGAAAAGCATGTAAGTTTCTTAAAAGAATGTAATTGACAATATGCACATATGTTAGATGCTTATAAAAGATTAGTAAATAAGTAAAATTATGCTAATGAGATATGCAGGATGATAGAAATAGGTTTTTAAATAGAGGGTGTGACAGTTGCTATTAAATACTTTTGCATTTTAGTTTAGTTTTCCCTTGTGATTTGCTCCCCTTGTGAATAAGCTTCAACTTATAATTATAAGACTTTATTTAGTTTTGTTAGAATAACAAGATAGTAGTTAGTTGTTGAATGAATTTTTCTTTATCAGATAGTTTTAATTAGATTAATACCAATAGGTCACCTAATAAGTGTGCACTTTAGGCCTATTTTTCGAAAAATGAAAAAAACCAGTGTATGGTGATTAAGCAAGAATTTTAAAATGCTAGAACCTTCCTCATCACCCTTCAAAGCAATTAAACAACTCAAAATTAAAACTAGAAATAACTTAGGCAAAATTTTATTGACTAAACTTTGAAAAGACTTTTGGCCTACCTTTGTTATATTATATCTTGTGCAAACCCTTTTGAGCCTAATTTAGCATGCTAAATTTATATCTTTGATTGATTACACTTACATTATTTTACCTAAATTCTAAAAACCTTTGTCATACCCTTTTAGAACTAGCCATTCTAAGAGTAGTGGGATAAAATTTTCTTAGGAAATTCAAATGAGAAAAGGGCTGTGCATCAATTGTGTGTGAATCTAAAGTTGGGGATACATTGCCAAATTTGTATAATTGTGAAATTTTCAAATTGTAGATCCTTATTTGAGAGAATCTCTATGAGTCCATGCCTATCAGTTGTTAGATTTGATTGCTCTAGTTCTTTTTTAAATAAAAAAAATTAATCAAACCAAATAAAGTTTAGAGCTAGCAATCATGGTTTAATCTAACTGTGTGCTACTTTATGTGTAGTGGAGAAGGATTTTAAGGTCTTAAAATATTATTTCAACTAGCGTACTTATAGTGAAAATTTTGAGAGAATTCTTCTCCTTTGTGATATTTCTTTGGAAAAACTTTGCTACATTTATATAGTTTAGCAGTTGGCAATGATGATGAATTAAGTAAGGGTAGAATTAAGGTCTTATTTATTTTTGGAGAGAAGTGGCAAGCTAAATTAGAAAATGACTGTTTTGATTTGTGTACCTTAATTTAGTCTTTGTTAGCCATACCTTAGCCATGTTATAACATGTTAAGACCTAAGGATCTTGTCTTGTTGAGAGTTGTTTGTAGAGATGACCTTTAGATTTTAATGCTAAAGGAGAGGCCTATGGCATCTCTTAAGTTAAAAGAGTGAAACCGTGTGTGCAATCTTCTATATACGAATTCTTTTCTCAGTTATCATATTACACTAGAGAGTTTGGTTTTAAAAGTGCTTAAATTGTTTTGGCCTAGCTCACACACAGGAAGACTAGCTAGTACGATTTAGTTTAAAACTTTTCGATTTAGAATTTCATTTAGTGACTTTTGCTGTAGTGTTGTTCAACTTTTTCTTTCTCTTTAAGTTTGAGTATGAAGGAATGTGGTATGTTTATTTGCTCGAGGGTGAGCAAAAGCTAAGTTTGGGGTAGTTGATAACTACAATTTAGAGTTTATTTTTAGTGTATTTTTACGTTTGTATCTCATTTTGCATGTTTTCGTGTTTTATATGTTTAATCTCTTTCTTTATGCCAAATTGGATTAATTAGAGAATTATTGAGTATTGGTATGCTTAATGGTAAAATTTTAACTTTTTGTAGAAACTTGACTTTACACATAACAGAGACTAAATAGTCTCCACTGTGTGTCACACAGATTTGCCAAAGCACATTATTGCATTAATGCACACAGCAGAGACTAATTAGTCTCCACCATGTGCAAGGTAGCTTTCAAAGAGATTCGGTCCGAAAGGGTACCCACAACAAAGACTAAATAGTCTTTGCCATGTGTCATGCTATAGTATTATTTTAACCAACTAGACACTGTAGAGAGTAAACATTCTTTGTTGTGTGTCACTTCAAAGATTATAAAAGAGAAAATTATGTTTGGTTTAAAAGAACAAAATAGACATTTTAGATCTAGGTTTTATTTCTTCTTTCATTCTTAGGGTTTTCTTTTTTGCTATAAATACTTTAACTGGATTTATTTCAATACAAGTTAATAGATTAGATTTGGATTTCTTTGAATTAGTAGTAGTTTTAATGTTTATTTTGCTGGAGATTTATTGAATAAAACTTGGATTCAAATTGGGACTTCATCACTTACAATGGGCTTTTAGGTTTCTTATTTCCTCTCTTTTTTAATTTTAGTAATGTTTAGATGGTAGTTTCATTATTGGGGGATCTATGAATCCCCATATCTATGTAATGGATTGAACTTATTTCGATTTATATATGATTAAATGTTATATTCTTCATTGTGATTATTTATTTTTCTATTTTATTGAGCATTTGATCGTTTTACTTCATTAGACAAATGGTTATCATGCTTCAATGGAATGGGTATTTTCATGCTCTATTTTAGTTATGCATGAGCTATGAAGCGAGGGATGATTATAGAATGAAAGCTTTAGGTTTATGGTTTATGTATTATTAATTTCAGAATTAGTTAAAGAATAGTTAGGCATTGGACTGTTTGGCTCTAGAATGAGAAACTAATTCGTACCTAGGTCTTGGGACTCATGCTTGGCTAGCTATTTGATTGGCTCCGAAATGGAAAATTGGGTAGTTAGAGTAGTTCACTTCGGAATGGGAAACTTGGGTTTGGATGGGTTGTCCACATTTAAGTCATATGATTCTTTTGCTAAAATTTCATTACATTAGATATAGGGAGGATTAGAGTTCCTTAGCAATGTTTTAATTACTGTTTTAATCTTTAATTTCATTAAGCATTATTTGTTCATTTATTATTTAGATTTAGAACACCCTTTAATTCACATTAGGGATTGTCTTAGATTAATTTTGATTAATCATAGATATTTAGCACAACAACCTTTTTTCCTTTGGGTTCGATATTTCAGGATCTTAAATATATTCTCTTATATTACTTAGCCGATCTAGTACACTTGCAAGCATCCGGTCAGTTATAACTTGACTCGTTCAGATCCGTTTCATGTTGACCAATCTGGGTTTTGGGTGGGGGTTGACTCTTAATTTCTTGAAATGGGTTTTGCACCTTTTTTGAATTTAAATCAAATTCAAATTACTTTTTTCAAACGGGTTCGAGTCAAAATTGACAAGTCTATTTGATACCATAATTCAATACATGGAAAATGATGCTTTTATTTTTATAATAATGGTTTTTTTGATAATCTTATCAATCTATCTATATAGACACCCAATGACGTCTTTTCACAAAGTTCTTTATACATTAACCGAATAAAACAACATACGCAAAATTTAAATTTTTTAAAAAAATAATAAATTAATTATGAGAATTGAAAAAGTTAAAAGTAAAATTTATTAAAGAAATTGAGTCATTCGAGTTGCATTGCAACTCAACACATTAGGATCAGTTTCGTTGCTAACTTTTGCGAGGGTTAAAATCCTCACTAACTTTTGCTAGGATTTTTTCGTCGCTAACTTTTGCGACGAAACTATTCCTCACTAACATTTGCGAGGACTTTATTTTGTAAGACTAAAGCCCTCAATAACGTTTGCGAGGACTTTTTTGTCGCTAACTTTTGCAAGGTCTGAATTCCTCGCTAAATTTTGTAACGATAAATTCCTTACTAAATTTTAGCATCAAATTTGTGACAAATATTGTTATTGCTAAATTTGGTATGATATTGGTCCTCGCTAAACATTATTTTGAGATGACAATAACATTATTTATTACACTTTATAAATTTAAAAAGAAATTTTTTAATTTACTATGGAGGTTTTATTATTTAAATAACAAACTAAAAAATAACAATAATATTTATAGAGTACTCAATACTTTATATATATATATATATATATATATTCATAAATAAACTAGTATTTATAAGTGCATATCATTGCATATCCAAAATAATATATGCATGCATATATAGAAGGAACATATCCAAAATAATATATACATGCATATATAGCAAAAACAAAAGATATACAAAATGTCCTAATATGTATATTATAACACTGTAATATAGGTAAAAAGTATCTATGACCCAATGTGTGGATCATGTAGTGAAGCACTTGAACCATTAGTACAGACAATACAATAAGTGAATAAGCTCATCTGTTCCTCAATCCATTGCTGGAAAAGTTATTGTACCTGCATTTACTGCTGGATCTGTCCGACCCGCTGCTCCTCTTCCAACTCTTGTTCAAGCTCAGCACGAAGCTGGGTATGAATCTCAATCATTTTTATTTAGCCTAAAATAGAATAAAGCAAGAAAAATTATAAAAATAGACTCAGGTATTGTCGAAAATTTGGCAGCATTTTCCCTAAAAATAAAACAAAGCCAAATTGTCAAACCTAAAAAAATATTCATAGTTACACTTCTATAAGGATCAATGCATCTAAACAACCATTTTGGCCACTTCCAGGCCCCAAAGCGACACATAATAATCACATCCAACATATTTTGCTCATCGTATAACTCAAATTTTAATTACACTTATATAAAAATCAATGCATTTATAACAACCATTTTAACCACTTATATGCCCCAAAACAACTCATCTAATCATCACATCAAACATATAATGCTAAAAATTCAAATTCCATGTCAATTTATTAATTATTGTTAAGAAAAAATGTCAACTTACCAAACATTTCATATGCACGACAAGAGAGACAAACCCTCCAACATGGCATGATAACGTGTTTCACTTGATAATGCACAAGATAAAAGTCCATTTTCTTCCTTTAGATATATGTTGCGGCAAGAGAAGTTCCAGAAGAAGATTTCAACAAACTATTGGAAGCAAACCCACCCATCTACTGAATAGCCCACCAGCATACAAATATGCACACTCACAAATGGCATCATGTGTTTGTAATAACAAGGTCTCGACTATTCTGTTTATAAGAGAAAAACCAATAACTTCCCAAACATAAAATTGCATACAACAAAATCAAAATACAATAATTTTACCCCTAATTCGTTGAAGATAGAGTTCACATCATCAAGACTAACTTCAGTTTGTTCCAAAGCAGGTGCCTTATATCCTTTCTTAAACCACTCATTTTTAATGACTTCAGCAATGGTAATGTGCTGTTATACACCATTAGTGCACATAGTAAGTTTACAGATGTCCACGGCTATGGTGCATTGTTTCCAGCTATTGAAAGATATTTATGTATAAAAATGAGGAGGTGGAAGAAGGGAGCATACTGTCAAAGGATTAGGATCTAGAATTCTTTTAATTAGTTTCTTTGCACTTGAGGAGAACCATGGGGGACATGTGAAGTTTGCCTTCAATATTAGCAACCACGTAGTACAATATTTCAAAATACATGGATTACATAGCTTTACAATGGTATACAAAGGTTTGTACTCCAAACCATGAAATTTTTCATTTTCCAAGAGAAGAGTATTAGGCATAAACCTCATATGCACTCTGCTACTGCTATTTGGACTTGATGCAACTGAGTTTCAAATATAACAAGCAGCTTATAAAAGTTATACAATATATTGTTCTGCACAATTGATAAGCAAAACACTAGAACACATGCAACCCAAGCTTGCAATATTATGTATGCAAGTCATGGAGGCCAAAGTTTTAATAGGCTAGAGCTTTATCTAAGAGCATCATCATTTGAAGAGTTACTTCAATGTCCCGAGAAAAATATTTGGTCTCTAATAAATATGATGCAATATTAATCTCCAATTAAAATCACTTTAAAAGGTGAAATGCACTCAAGTACACTGTTCAAAGAAGGAAAATTACCACACTGTTTAACCATAATGCATAACTAAATAAACAAGTAAACAATAAAGCTAGGCGGAGCAGACTTTTCTCACACAGAAATTGGCAGGGGCTAATGAACGGAATTAACATAACTGGCTAGATTGATGGTTTTAACCAGCTGATAACAACAATTACCTGATATATAAGCATTTTGAAAATAACAACACGTGATATCTAGATATTTATCTCATCTAGGATGAAATTAAAATCTTATGAAGTTGGATAGGTGCCTTTAAAGGCATTTCCAAAATAACTATTGAACTCAATGAAAATACCTGCAAAATTTTACCTAATATGCTTTTTCTTTCCCTAATGAGTGAATGATATTTGACTAATTAAAAAATAGGATCTTGAGTGAGCAAAATATAGCAACTGATCAAAGTTAAAACACCAATAACAGAACATGACAATATGCACAATAAATTTGAATCCAGTATCACATATGGCCACACTTCTTTTAGATACTTTTTCCACTAAAGCATGTGTACAAGTAGAGATGCACGGATAGATAAAAGTTGCAAAAAAGGATGAGTCTGTTCACCTTCTTGTATAGAGCCATAAGATTAGATTCTTCAAAAGGCAAGAAACCAGCCATTAAAACAAATAGAATGACACCATATGACCATAAATTTTCCTTAACTCCATATCTTAACAGAATGTTGAAGTTGGCAAGCAAATATAGGAAATTCAACTACTCTCAAAATGAAAATAGATTCAACTACTCTCCAAATGAAAATAATATATATAGAATGAAATGTTGTAAGCATATGCAAGAGTAAAACAAAATAACAGAGCTTCAAAAATATGTTTGAAAAAATGAGGCAATTAAGCATAACAATTGAGACAAAAAAAAAGTAACTCTAATACAAGAACTCAAACACTAAAATATAAGCACTTCCTGTAAAAAAAATGATTTGTAAGTTTTTCAAATGATGCTAGACAGCAAACCTTTATTACTGATAGATAGGAATCTGAATGACCTGTATACTTCCCAACCACCGTGATTCAGACCTGTTAATGCAGGTGATCTCTTATCAAAAATGTATGAGAAACTTCTAAATTTTCATCATTTGATATTCTGATTAACTCACCTGTTCATGCAACATGTCACAGATATCATGTAACACCCTAATTCCACTAACCATACGTGAACATCAATCATCAACATCATAACCCAGCAAGGATAAAAATAAACAGTACAGACCATAATTATTACATGCCACAATAACTTAAACCAACTTATAATTAAAAGGCCTAACATAATGCCAAAGAAAATACATAATGAAATCCTCAAGCAACTGCACTTAGTCAGATCTTCTCTTCAAACGCTGACAAGCCCCCAGCTATCGATCCACTAGAGCTTAATCAATACCTACACGAATATTAAACCCGTGCTAAGCTATAAAGCTTAGTGGGAAACCCAACTCTAAGAATAAACTCCAATAAAATATCGTAAAATCATTACACCCTTCAAATTAGGGAAAATATATAAGTCTACAATATTAAACGATCTCACCCTTATTATGCCAATTGAATCTGCAATCGTAAACATGAGTATTATTCTTACAATCATCTAGACCTCATAGTAATCGATAGTACAGCTTTCATCGTAAGCATTTAATCACATTTATTATGTATAAGATACCTTTAATGTTCAATCAAAACATAAAGGAGTATATATATATCATACATCATCAATAAGAGTTATTTTAGGCATCAATACTTCACATATGTCATGCAATCATAGTTATATAATGCAGAGTAGAGAATTGCATTTCATTTATATCATTCTAGCCAAAAAGGAATTCAATCAAGCAATATAGTAAGCCATTTATCATGTTCACATTGCATAGGTGAAGCAATCGCTATATATATATATATATATATATATATATATATATATATATATATATATATATATATATATATATATATATATATATATATATATATATATATATATATATATATTTAATAGTACATTGCTGAATCTTTTAACTTTTAATAGCCTGCCTAAGTGTTAGTTTATAGGGTGGATAACGGGAACAATGGATACCGAAGGTATCTAACGATGGACCCAAAGGGGCCAAACTATGGTTCCATAAAGGAACAAAGCAATAGACCCAAACAGGATCAATAATGGTTCCAGCAAGGAACAAATAATAGACCCAAATGGGGCCAAACGATGGTTCCATAAGGAATAAGACCCAAACGGGGTCAACTATGGTAGCTGCTAAATCCCTCTAGGCATGCCTATCTAATCCATAACTGAACTAAGACCCACAGGTTTTATCACTTTAAGAACGTCTTGAATTCATAATATTCTTCCTTATTTAATATAACATTTTCTTAAATCATTTTTCACAAATGAACACATATCATTCATTTACATAGCAATACTTGCTTAAAGCCCTGATATTCAAGAATGCATATCACATGTAATATATACTTGCTTAGCCAACGGATTACTTATATCTTACACTAGAATGCTCTAGCATAATGGTAACTGAGTATTATGCAGTACTAGATCAAAATAATGTTTTAAGAACCTAATGTAATACACGTCATTGAATATAAGATCATGAAGTAACAACAAGCTTTGCATTTCAACGTTGACTTGGTAATACCCGTGATAGTTCATGAGAATGAAATCATACATATAGTCATAAAACCCATACGTACATAACTTCCCATGAAAAACCTATTCTATAAAGAAGAATATACCTGAGTGGTTCGTCAATACCATTTCTCTTTGCATCTTTATACTCAATTTAGTCATCGTACATTCATCTTAGTCACAATAACTTAAACCAACTTATAATTAAAAGGCCTAACATAATGCCAAAGAAAATACATAATGAAATCCTCAAGCAACTGCACTTAGTCAGATATTCTCTTCAAAGGCTGACTAGCCCCCGGCTATCAATCCACTAGAGCTTAATCGGTACCTACACGGATGACAAACCCGTGCTAAGCTATAAAGCTTAGTGGAAAACCCAACTCTAAGAAGAAACTCCAATAAAATATCGTGAAATCATTATACCCTTCAAATTAGGGAAAATATATAAGTTTACAATATTAAACAATCTCACCCTTATTATGCCAATTGAATCTGCAATCTTAAACATGAGTATTATTCTTACAATCATCCAGACCTCATAGTAATCGATAGTATAGTTTTCATCGTAATCATTTAATCACATTTATTATGTATGAGATACCTTTAATGTTCAATCAAAACATAAGGGAGTGTATATATATCATACATCATCAATAAGAGTTATTTTAGGCATCAATACTTCACATATGTCATGCAATCATAGTTATATAATGCAGAGTAGAGAATTGCATTTCATTTATATCATTCTAGCCAAAAAGGAATTCAATCAAGCAATATAGTAAGCCATTTATCATGTTCACATTACATAGGTGAAGCAATCGTTATATATATATCCTTATTTAATAGTACATTGCTGAATCTTTTAACTTTTAATAGCCTGCCTAAGTGTTAGTTCATAGGGTGGATAACGGGAATAATGGATACTGAAGGTATCTAACGATGGACCCAAAGGAGCCAAACTATGGTTCCATAAAGGAACAAAGCAATAGACCCAAACGGGATCAACAATGGTTCCGATAAGGAAAAAACAATAGACCCAAACGGGGCCGAACGATGGTTCCATAAGGAATAAGACCCAAACGGGGTCAACTATGGCAGCTGCTAAATCCCTCTAGGCATGCCTATCTAATCCATAACTGAACTAAGACCCGCAGGCTTTATCACTTTAAGAACGTCTTGAATTCATCATATTCTTCCTTATTTAATATAACATTTTCTTAAATCATTTTCCATAAATGAACACATATCATTCGTTTACATAGCAATACTGGCTTAAAGCCCAGATATTCAAGAATGCATATCGCATGTAATATATACTTGCATAGCCAACGGATAACTTATATCTTACACTAGAATGCTCTAGCATAATGGTAACTGAGTATTATACAATACTAGATCAAAACAATGTTTTAGGAACCTGATGTAATACATGTCATTGAATATAAGATCATGAAGTAACAACAAGCTTTGCATTTCAAGGTTGACTTGGTAATACCTGATGATAGTTCATGAGAATGAAATCATACATATAGTCATATAACCCATACGTACATGACTCCCCACGAAAAACATATTCTATAAAGAAGAACATACCTGAGTGGTTCCTCAATACCATTTCTCTTTGCGTCTTTATACTCAATTTAGTCATCGCACATTCATTTTATTTAATACATCATATACATGCATTCTATGTCTCACAAGTAGTGAAAGTAATCAAATGTGAGACTAACGTTTACCTATGTCCTTTATAATGCCTTGGAAGAACTTCCCCGTTTAATTATTTCGTTAGAAACTCTTATGGCTTATTAACCACCACTTTAATTAACATAAACTTCATGTACATTACTTATGGTCCATTTAATTCTCTCCAATTATATTTTATAATATAGAATTCATGATTCATGAAGAATTTATAGTTTAGAGAGTGCAGTAGAACCATTAAAAGGAAACATACGAGTGGTCATGCCCAAGAAGAAGAGAAGGCATACACGGCCATGCAAGGAAAACAAAGGCCAAACGCATGGCCAAGCAGAAGGAGAAGTAAGCCATTCACGTGGCCACGCAAGGATAAAAGCCACCATTCACGTGACCATGCAAGGAGAAAGAGCAAGGCAGTGCGCATCCACGCTAGGAGAAACCCAAGCTATCACATGGCCATGCATAGAGAACCAAAGAAAATCACACGACCACGCATGGAATTCCAAAGAGAATCATGTGGCCACGCAAGGAACACCAAAGGAGATATACGGCCACGCCTGGGAAACCAAAGAAAATCACGTGGCCACTCAAAGAGACAGCTAAGGAGAAGCAAAGGCATGCATGGCCATGTAGAGAAAGAAGGGACAAGCTGCACGGCCACTCAAGGCATTTCGGCAGTCTCGATTAAAAATCTTGATTTCCATCTCTAATGATTTTGAATCCCAAAACTCACCTCAAGTACTTAGATTAAATCATTCTTTGTTCATCTAAAACACTAAAATTTAACCTTCACTTCAACTAAGGGGACACATACAAGAACATAGGAAAATCATCAAGTAACCATGGATTTAGGGTTCCCATACCTCAATACCAGCTTCATTTCCTTAGGAAGTCCACTGATCTAGCTCTTTCTTCCTTCTCCTATCCTTGATCTATCTGCTTCTCTCCTTTCTCCTTACACACAGAGATAACAACAGGGTCTTGTAATCCCTCATAACCAAAAATCATAAACGAAGAAGAGGAAGAGGAAGAGGAAGAAGAGATCTTTAAGGAAAAACATTAACTTTAATCTTCACTCACAAATCCTAGCTCCATTCTTCAGCCCGTAATCAGCAGAGAGAGAGAGAGAGAGAGAGAGCTATCTCCCTCCAAAATGCCGATCCCCCTTCTTAAAACCCTTGCTATCCCTTTTCCAAGAAGTTATTGAAGATCTCATTATGAAATTCCAAAATTTCCCTTATTCAACTTAATCCAAACAACTTATTTTTTTTAATATTTAACACTCAAACTTTTAATTTACTTCAACTATATCCCTCTTTTATCTTAATTTTAATCATACTTAATTTACATACATGTTGAAATTACCAAAATACCCCTAATAGGACTTAACCTTAACAATGCCAAATAATTCAATATTTGCCTTAATTAACCATAATCCTCGTCACTTTACCATAATCCGATTAGGGCCATGATTAGGTCATTACATATCAGCCATTGAAGTCCACTCTTTTAACATAGGCCCCATAGTAGTATTTCAAAATTAGAAAAATAGTCTCTCAAGCACAGCAGGCAACTGAAGATACAGCAGGAAAATAAAAATTACCAGCTCCAAAAACAAAATACATTGGTAAGATGGACTTAATTTGAAACAAAGTTCCTAGGCAAATCATCGTACCCACACGATATGAGAACTGGCCTAAAGCCTCAATGAATGGCATGGACTTGATATCTCTTGTAAGCATAAAAGTTGCTTGTAAGTTAAAGAAATAGTGGAAAATGGCTTCTGGTGGCCATTGATGGGCAAATGGGCGTATTAAAGTACCTATAGTGCCACTAACTCGATTACACAAATTGCCATTGCCACGCGTTCTATCCATTCTTGAATGGCATCTGTGACATGTTGAACAACCTACAGATTGCAAGAATATACCCCAAAACGCAAAAAAATAGAGATGGATTATACATCATAGGCTAATTTTACAAGCAACAAGAGAATGTTGCAGAATTGTTCATCGATGGAGGAATACCTGGACAGTCTTCCCCAAATAATCCCCCCTTCTTTCCTTATCAATAACAGCCTGAAATGCAAAAGTAATAGAGAGAAATGACTTTAGCAACATAATTTTTCTAGTTTCTCTGTAGCAGATGATTAATCCACTTTTAAAATCCTGAAGTTAAACAACTTCCTTATTGATGCTGGAAGAGAATAGAGAGGATGGTGATTATGTTGGGAGCAGTGATAAGGCCGGAATAAGGTTTCTGCAAGCTACTCTCGCCATTTCTATTTTAGCTTCAAGCTCCAAAAGGAAAGAATAAAGGGACAAGAAGAGGTTTATCTGTAGAAACAATAGAGGTGAAAGAGGGCAGTGATGAGTAAAGAAATAGAGAGAGGGGAACGAGAGCGGCGAAACAGAAGGGAATAAGGTTTTTATGGATTTTAAAAAAATAAATCCCGCTAGCACTTGTTTTTATCCCGTTAAAATATTTGGATAATTTGCTAGGGCAATGGTCTTGCGAAATTGGCGAGAGCTTTTTCCCTAGCTAAATTTACATGTACTCTATCATCACAATTTAGTTCTTTTATTATATAATTAAATAATAATTGATATTATTGGATGTAAAAATAATAATTTATTTCTATTTAGTTAATTTAAAAAATAATAATTTAATTCATTTAATTTTTGCTGCAAAAAAATATACTATCTAAATTTATTTAATTAAATGGTTTAATTAAATGTAAATACATTTTAAATATTAGGAATCAAAATCATATAAAAATAGCTAAAAAAATTAACCTCGCAATTTATTCATTAAATAAATTAGCAAGGACCATAGTCCAAGCTATATTAGCAAGGATTATGTTCTCATTAAATGGGAGGAAAATATATATTATGGGTATAGAGAGCGTGTGAGGAGGTTGGAAAATATATATTAGCCCATAAAATTACCTCCACTTTGAATTGCCTATTAGTGAGGAAATAAGCCTCGCTAAATTGGCGACAACTGTTGCCCAAACTAAATTAGCGAGGACTATTGTCCAAGCTAAATTAGCGAGGGTTTTGTCCTCGCTAATTAGCCCATAAATACCTCCACTAGGAATTGCCTATTAGCGAGGAAATAAGCCTCGCTAAATTGGCGATGACTTTTGTTCAAGCTAAATTAGCGAGGACTGTTGTCCAAGCTAAATTAGCGAGGATTTTGTCCTCGCTAATTAGCCCATAAATTTATCTCCACTATGAATTGCCTATTAGCGATGAACAAAGCCTCGCTAAATTGGCGAGGACTATTGTCCAAGCTAAATTAGCGAGGGATGAGTCCTCGCTAACTAGCCTATAACATTACCTCCATTATGAATTGTCTATTAGCGATGAAATAAGCCTCGCTAAATTGGCGATGATTGTTGTCCAAGCTAAATTAGCGAGGACCTTTGTCTAAGCTAAATTAGCGAGGGTTTTGTCCTTGCTAATTAGCCCATAAAGTTACCTCCACCATGAATTGCCTATTAGCGACGAACAAAGCCTCGCTAAATTGGTGAGGACTGTTGTCCAAGCTAATTTAGCGAGGGATGTGTCCTAGCTATTTATCCCATAAAATTACCTCCACTATGAATTGCCTATTAGCGAGGAAATAAGCCTCGCTAAATTAGCGACAACTGTTATCCAAGCTAAATTAGCGAGGACTGTTGTCCAAGCTAAATTAGCGAGGGTTCTGTCCTCGCTAATTTGCCCATAAAGTTAGCTCAACCATTAATTGCCTATTAGCGACAAAATAAGCCTCGCTAAATTAGCGAGGAATGTTGTCCAAGCTAAATTAGTGAGGGTTATGTCCTCGCTAATTAGTACACACCTTACATCCTTTATGATTTGAGTATTAGCGAGGGAATAACCCTCGCCAAATTTGTAAGGACTATAATCCAAGCTAAATTAGCGAGGCTTATGTCCCCGCTAATTAGTCCATAAAGTCACATCCACTATAAATTGGCTATTAACGAGGAAATAAGCCTTGCTAAATTGGCGAGGACTTTATTTCTCGCAAAATTTCATCTATCATATGCCATCTTATTTAAATGTTAGCGAGGAATTTTTCTTCGCTAAATTTTGCGCCAAAATTAGCGACAAATTATCGATATTCTCGCTAAATTATTGCAAAATATATGTTCATTTGCATCCTTACCAACATTTGTGACAAAATTCATTTTTCATCGCAATTATGTCACTATATCAGTGATTTATCAATGATTTTTCTTGTACTCGCTAAATTTTGTTGCTATTCTACAATTTTCTTATAGTGTGAGTCGAACCATTTGGGTTTTGGGTGGCTGACTCTTAATTTCTTGAATTAGGTCATGCACATTTTTCGAATTTGGATCAAATTCAAATTACTTTTTCGAACGGGTTCAGGTCAAAATTGACAAGCCTATTTGAAACATAATTCAATACATTGAAAATGATATTTTTATTTTTATAATACTGGTTTTTCTGATAATCTTATCTATAAAAAAATTGAACTAAATTAGTCTAATAATATTAAACCATTAACATAAATGAGATTCTTAACAATTCATTATAGAATAAAAAAAACTATTAAAAATTAAACAATTAATAATTTTAGTGGCTTGATTAAGTGATGAAAGTGATTAATTTGAGTATGTTTTATTTTATTATATCATAATCCAAATATGTTATTATTGCATCAATGAAATATTATTATATATGCTATAATTATATTATTCTATTACAAGAAGAATGATCCATTTATTTGATTTTTAGGTACAAAATATGCCACCCAAAAGATAGAACAATCTATTGCTGCCTAGGCTCAAAGTAACATCAGATGGAGACGATAGTGTACAAGTGTACCCATCTCAACCTGTAGGGTCTACAGGTTTAGGCATGTCATATTCAGATCCTCAACAGCCATATCAAGCATCACCTTTACCTACTACAAACCCTAATGGCTCTCTTAATCTACCAAATGATTCAGCATCCAACAATTCAAATATATCAGCACAATCTATAAATGCATCTACTCCCGCACCAGACTTTGGATCTATACCAATAAATGAACTGATGGTAGATGCTGAGGATGAAGAAGAAGGCTTCCAGCCTGGTACGAAGGGAGTTGATGGAAGAATTTACATTAAGACTATCAATGATATGTGAGTATTGATCTAATTTTGTATTAAAAGATAACATAAGTTTATATCTATTGCTATAGATAACTAATTTGAAACTAATCTAATTTTGTTCATATTAACATGTTTATTCCATTAGGTATTTGCTCAAGAAAGATTAGATCCAAGTTCAAAGAGATGATAGAAATTGAGGGTTATGTATGAAAGAATCTCTCTCTGCAGACAAGGGATTTTTACTATTAAGAGTTTAAGGTACAAAAAACAAATTACATTATTTTGTGATGAAATTGCTGATTTCATACATTAATGAGATATCTATTGTATTTTAAAGTACTTAAATTATGTTCTTTTTCAGAAAGAATTTTTTTTGGGATTCAAAATTTAATGGTGTCATTTATCAAGTTTGGGAAAAGCGTGCTTGCCAACGATATAAAGAATTTGTTGCTAAATTGCACAAGAGTGGTAAATGACCTTCTTTTATTTCTAAAGAAATATGGGGTCATTGGCAGGAATATTGGGCATCACCTGAAGCAATTGTCAGTTCAAAGAGAAATTCTTCAAACAAACGGGAAGGCACAGATGGAGAGAGTTTAGCTGTGCACAGTAGAGGAACTTTGAGCCATCACGAGCATGTAGATAAACTGGTAAGTATTTGAATTTTAGAAAAATATTTTTTATTTATGTATTAACTTTACCCATTTACACTTCAAATTAATTTAATTTATGAATTTAGAATAAAAATGCATGATACTGTTGGATAATGATGGTTTAATATATGTCTATTTCTATGGTTGGCTGCGTTTTTGAGATAAATTTTTTATTTCACGAGAGATAAATGTCATAAAATTAAAATAAATTTTGCTGAATTTTTTATAAATTTGAGTTTAATTGGTTATGTAGGAAAAGTCCATGGGTAAGAGGCCTACATATCCAGAGGTATTTATATACACCCATACAAAAAAGCATGATAGGCAGATATTTGTTAATGCCCGTTGCAAATAACTCAATGTACGTTAATTTTATATTTGAATATTAATTATTTTATGAAAATATAGTTAATTCATTGTAACTATTGTAATTATAGGAGCAATTACAAAAGACTCTCACTCAACAGTGATAGAAGTCTGAAAATGTGGATGAGAGTTAGATATTCTTTGAAGCAATTGGTGGTAAGAATAACAAAGGAAGGATTTTTGGCGTATGATCTATTACAAATACGTTTCATTTGCATTCCTCCGCATCATCTACAGCTGCTTCTAGTAAGCATTTTGAACCTTCAAAGAGAGTCATTCAGCTAGAGAATCCTGTCAGCATGCAACTCGATACTATAATCCAACTAAAGAATGAGATGAAAGAGATGAGAAGTAAGGGCAACACCCCTCAAAAGCCATATCATCCTCCTTCACCAACTACATAGTTTATATTTGCAATATTTAGGTATTGGTATTGATTTTGAGTTGTGTTTCTATTGGTTTTTATGGATTCTACTATACTATTTAGGTATTGATACCGATTTTATATTGTATTTCTATTAGTTTCTATGTATTCTTATCTTAAAGTAGAATATATTTTAAGAATTTTTATAGCCTTACATTATAGTCAAGTAAATTGCATTATATTTATTTTATGACCAATAAACTTAGATTGAAATTAGAATCTTATGTTACCAAAAAATTTTGATAATTTCAATGGTTAAATTCAGCAATGATAATTATCGATGGGAATTTACATACCGTTGTGAATTTGAAGTTTTCGTTGCTAAAATTAGCAACAAAATAAGATTTTCATTGCTAATTTTAGCAACGGAATAATTTTTCGTTGCTAATTTTAGCAATGGAATCATTGTCCGTTGCTAAAATTGACCAATTCACCGAAACTTGACTTGGTTGAATTTAGCAGCAAAAATTAAATTCCGTTGCTAAAAAATAACAATTGTCGGATTAGCAATGAAAATTTTCATTGCTAATTTTTGTTGCTATTTTTTATTAGCAACGGTTGCTATGTTCTGTTGCTAAATTGTATTTTTCTTGTAGTGGACTAAGCCTTATAAATTCCTCTCCAAACAAAACTAGGATTAAAGCCAAAATGAGCATTTAAGAAAGTTATATGTGGGTAATATGAAGATTTTAACATTTTAGCCGTAAGGAATGAGCAATTAGAAATAAGATGCCAACACTGCTTAGCTAAAAGAGCCAGATTAAAATCATAGTAGAACGAAGCCCCAAACCACCAATTTTTTTGGCCAGTACATGCAATCCCAAAACATTTAATTAATACCCTATCGATTTGGGAAATTAGAGCCCCACCAGAATTTATTGAAAAGCCACTTCAATTTCCTACATAAACCCATAAGAATTAAAAATACACTCATTGCATAATTAGGGACAGTCTAAGCAACAGTTTTCAGAAGAACCTCTTTTCCAGCCTTTGACAAGAACTATCTATTCCAACCTTGCATTCTTTTCTAGATTTTTTGTTATATAAAAGAGAACACTTATTTCTTATCATGCCCAATCAAAGAAGGGAGCCTAAGATATGAATCATTATCCACAGCAGATAAGACTAAGAGGGAGGAACACACCTGTTGCCTAACTTCCTATGAAGTATTGACACTAAACTTTAAAGAGGATTTTTTATAATTTATTAAGTGGCTAGAATCAGCAGCATATATACTTAAAATATTCTTGATAACAATAGCTTCATCAAAGGATGCCTTACAGAAAATGTAGTTATCATCTCCAAAAATAAATAAATAACTGATAAACGGGGCACTTGAAGAAACTTGACAGTCAGTAATAAAATTTATAGATTCAACTTAATCAAAGAAGAAAGGCCTTCAACTCCTAGAATAAATAGGTAAGGAGACAATAGATCTCCTTGGCGAAGCCCCCCGGAAGCTAAGATTAGACCAAGCAGATTATTCTCATAATTAACAAAATATCTAACTAATTGGAAGCACATCTGCATCAACATAATCCACCTTTCATGAAAACCAAGAGATCGAAAAACACTAGTTAAAAAATGCCAATTCATTTTGTCATATGCCTTATTCATGTCAAGCTTAAGAGCAGCAACCCTATCAGTACCCTGCATTTTCCTCTTAAGAAAATGCATAATTTCAAAAACAACCATAACATTATCAATGATCAATCTTTTAGGAACAAACACACTATGCATATTAGAAACAATATCAAGGAGGATATTCTTCAATCTATTAGCCAACATCTTAGCCACAGTTTTGTATAAAGCACTACAAAGAGCAATTGATCACAAATTAGCCATGGTTTCCATGTTTTTCTTCTTAGGAATAAGAGTGATAGTTGTATCATTTAACCCCTATAGTAGTATATAATTACTAATAATCTCTAGACATTCATTAGTGACATGAGTCCCTACAATACTCTAACATTTTTGGTTGAAGCTTGGATTAAAACCTTCAGGCTGAGGAGCTTTATCTAGATGCATGCTAAACAACGCCTCTTTCACATCCTCAGGCGTAAAAACCTTTAAGGAGGAACACATTATGCTTTTCTGTCACCTTTCAATCTAGACAATTAGTAATCACCCTATTACTCTAATCTGTAACAGTAAAGACATCCGAAACTTATTCTTAAACCATATATATATATATATATATATATATTTGCATAAAATAATTTTCTATTTCTTTCTCTCTAAAATTTGCATAAAATAATACTTTAAAATATAATTAAATTATATATTTATTTTTATATCTTAATTTTTTATATTTTCCTATAAAATTTATATAATTTTTTAAACTAAATTTATATTATGTAATTTTCTTTAATTATATAGTAATATTTATATATAGTATCCGATTAACTTTTATATATGTTATTTTTTTATCATATATTGGTATTCATATTTTACTTAATAGCATTTAATTACGTTTTCTTATATTTTAAAGTTTATGTTATAATATTTAATATTATCCAAAACTTTATTTGACTTAGAATTGAACATATTAATTTTCAACAAATATCAAATCTATTTTATAATATTAGTTATTAATTTATTGAACATAAATTTTGGCTAGTAAATTATGTTTGTTTCGTAATTTTTATATTATATTACTTTGCACATTTCAAATTGAACTAAATTTTATCTATTTTTTTTATAGTTTTACGTTATAAATTTTAATGGTTAATCGATAACTATGGGTTAACTAAACCGAAAAACTGAAATCGATGAACTGACTAACCGAATGTAACGGACTTTCTAATGGTTAGTAATTTTCAAAAATCAATACTAATGGATTGGTTAATTTTTTTACTCATGGACTGGTTAACCGGTTTATGCTCACCTTTAATATTGTATATATATATACACACACATAAAAATTATATATAAAAACTTATTAATCGCTAACCAACTGTTTAATAGAACATTAAATTCTAACTATTAGCCATAGTCAATCAAAATAACAATAAGAAATACATTTTATTTCTCCTTAATTTTTTTTATCTATAAGCAATAAGTCAATTTTTTTTCTCCAGACCAATAATTAAGTCAATACGAAATTAAATCAATTATGTTAAATTATTCTAGATTTTTTTTCAAGAGCATATATATGTGTGTGTGTTTTTGTGCAATATACTATTAATATGCGATGTTTTGTGAATTTATATTTTCTTCAGTACAAATAGTAGTATACTTTATTTAAGATGATTAATCTCCATTAATTCCTAAATTAATTTCTAATGTAATTAAACTTGATTTTTATGTTTATTTTCAAAAATGAATTTTTTTTATTTAGAAAATTTTTATAAAATAATAGTTCAGTTAAAAGCATATTGCATTTTTACATAAAATAATAATATAATAAAAATATAATTTTTTACTTTTTATGTAATAATGATAATTATTCTTTTGTAAGCTTAACTAATTGAGTGAATTAGTGTTTCAAAGTTTCATCCAAGAGAAAAATATATATATTTTTTATTTTGTAATTTATATTATAATAATTTTTTGTTATTTTTTTGAAGCAACAATTTAAAAAATTTAAAATTTTATCTTTTATAAAAATAATTTATTACGTATAAAGCTATGTAGATCAAGCTAGTTTGAGATGAAGTACCTACTCTAGTTAAGAGTGATCATGGATTAATTAATCAGTCCACGAGCCAAAAAATTAACTAGTCCATATAAATCGATTTTTTCAAAATACTAACTGTTAATCAGTTCGTTATAATCGGTTAATCAGTTCATCGATTTCGATTTTTCGTACTGGTTAACAAAATTTTTTCAGTTAACCACTATAATTATAAAATACAATTAAAAAAATAATAATTTTCAAAATATATAAAAATAAAAATTGAATAACATACTTAATTATGCATATTGTTCAAACTACGAACATAAAGTTAAAATGTTCAAAATACTTGATATTAGAATTACAAATTAAACACATAATATTCAAATCAATTAAACAAATAAATGTCAAACAAAAATATAATTCACATAAATTTTTGGATTGTCAACTCCCAAGTCATCAATTTGAATCACATTATGGTTACCAACATCACAAGCTGATTCTGAAATTAAAAAATAAAAAAAATTACAAATTAAAGGTTATTAAAACAACAATATATAGAAATATAAGTAAAAAAATCAAAACAAGAAAAAATAATACTTATCTCCATAGAGTCTAAACAAAACAAAGACATGAAGTCATCGACGTTCAAGAAACGGAACTAGCAAAATGAATCGGAGAGATGATGAGAGTGAGTTTATATATAAAAGGAAAGGAATTGGCGGGGAAAGTATGAATAGAGACGTTTTGTTTCTCTGCTGCACAACTTATATCATACATCTATATGTCATTCTATCGCTAACCATCCATTAAAAAGAGAACTTTCAATTTTTTTTTTTTTCCAGTTTGGTTGGTCTTTTGGGTATAAATTATCTTTTAAAAAGTATGATGAGTTGATTGTTGTTGCAGCCACTAGCACTGATTTATTTTCACTTAAATTCCTATGGTTCATATGGACTAGATATTTTGCCTATCAATGATCAACTAGCACAAGGTGTTGTTCTTCTAAATATTTTGCCTGATAAATTTTTGTATACTGACTTTAGCCTAATTGAACTGATTTTATTCTTCACTTTAGCACATCAGTACCATCTTTGAACTTACATGGATAAAAACATTTATATTTAATATCATTTTCAATAACTGCCCCAATAGATCAATAAACTAATTCACGATTGAAGGTGAGGAAGAACAAACAAACAAGAAAGATCCAAAAACAAACACTTAGAAGTAGAGATGAGAGGCAAAGCGACGGTGAGTGAGGGAGGACAGTGAGGGAGATCGGAGTACGGTAAGCGGCTGCCGGCGTGAAGGAGAGGGGCAGATTCAAGGAGATAAAGCGGCGGCTTATGGCTTGAGGGAGAGAGACAGAACGTGATAGGTAGGGTTATATATATATATATATATAAACATTAATTAAATATAAACATTAATTAAACAGGTTAGTTAACCAAAACCAATCCAAAAATTGAAAATTTTTATTTTTAAAAACCTTAACTATTTTTCAGCTCAGTTAATTTTAAAAATCGGTTCGATTTCGAACCGATTTTTCGATTAACCATTTTTTCAATTTTTTTGCTCAGCTTGAACTGCAGTAATTCAAAATGAACCCTACATATATGAGATTGCCTATCAAATTTAAGATTTTATGGGTAATTTGTCACATTATCGCTATGAAATTTACAACAAATGATGAGATGGAATGTTACCAATTTTTTATTTAACTAAAAGTTTTAGATTTGAGAAAAGAAATTCCATTTTATATTTGGCTTATCTAAAAAAAATGGAATTAATTGAGGTAATAAATTTAAAATACCAAGTGATTTATACTAAAAGAAAATTAATTCCATGAAATATAAAAAACCTACAAGCATTTAAAAGTTTATGTAAAAAAATTAATTTGATTAAACTATTATTTTGATAAACAATTTAAGATAATAATTTTAAAAAACATATGAAGTGAATAAATTTCAATTTGGGGTCACAATGCAGTGCGTTCGTATCTGTACGTACAGTCGATCCATCAGACAGTGAAAATACACTTAAATTATATTATATGCAGCATATTACCGCACCCTAATTTGGATCGTGTTTTTTGCGCATGAATCACTTTTTCTTCACCTAATTAAGAACCTAGTATATATGGTAGATGAATTTATTAAACATCAACCATATTCGGACACTTTTTTTAAGGTCCCCACTATGGCGTGGAGGCCCATTTTAGCGGTTGGTGCTGGAGTTGGAGTTGGAGTTGGAGTCTTGGAGACATCCATAATGTTATGTTATGTGGTTCAACAAAATATTAAACTTCTCACCAACCAATTATAATATGTACACAAATTTTGACTTTGAAAAAACCGAAAATGGTCTTAATGTGTTTTTTATTATATTAAATTTACTTTTAGATCTAATTTGTATGAAAATAAAATTTAGAGACCCCGGTATAACACCAAAAAAAATTGCACAATCGGATTTTATTAAACGAAATTTCAGATTCAATTTTTAATTCGTATATTAAGCATATGCTATTAAAAAGGACACTTCAAATTATAAATTGGACCGTACCTAAATTAATTGGTTATATAAATTTAAAAATAATCGAGTTGAATATTGAAGAGTACTAAAAAAAAGCACAATTTTTTATTTGAAAAACACTTGGACATTGACAGAGAATACATCTCCCCTCCTACCAAGATTTTTGAAAGTCCATTGATTCATTTCATGAAACCAGGGGCTGCCTACTTCCCTTCACCTAACCCTTCTCTTTATATAAATCCAATTTCTTACATTTTACTTGCATCAAATCATTTTTTCTCTCCGTCTCCTAAGGCCAAAATTCAAAGAATGGCTCATCCTCTTCTTTCTAAATTAATCTTGTGCTCTCTAATAATAATTGCAATATTTTTTTACCCTAATCAAGTTTTTACTATGCCACCCATTTTTTCAATTATCCTTCCTCTACTTGCTTGTGCTATAACATTAAAATCAACCCAACCCAAAAACTTACCTCCTGGCCCTATTTCAATCCCAATATTTGGGAATTGGCTTCAAGTTGGAAATGACCTTAACCATAGGCTTTTAGCCTCTATGTCACAATCCTATGGTCCAATTTTTTTACTTAAACTTGGCTCAAGAAACTTAGCAGTAGTCTCTGATCCTGAATTAGCCACCCAAGTTCTTCACACACAAGGTGTAGAATTCGGTTCTCGCCCAAGAAATGTTGTGTTTGATATCTTCACAGGCAATGGCCAGGACATGGTGTTCACAATCTATGGTGAACATTGGAGAAAAATGAGGAGAATTATGACACTTCCATTTTTCACAAACAAGGTTGTTCATCATTATAGTAATATGTGGGAGAAAGAGATGGACTTAGTAGTGAGTGATTTGATTGAGAATGGGAAGGTCAGAAGAGAAGGGATTGTTATTAGGAAGAGGTTGCAACTTATGCTTTATAATATTATGTATGGGATGATGTTTGATGCAAGATTTGAATCAGTTGATGATCCTTTCTTTGTTGAAGCTACAAAGTTTAATTCTGAGAGAAGTAGATTGGCTCAGAGCTTTGACTATAATTATGGTGATTTTATTCCTTTGCTTAGACCCTTTTTAAGAGGGTATTTGAATAAATGCAAGGATTTGCAGCAGAGGAGGCTTGCTTTCTTCAACAACTATTTTGTTCAATCAAGAAGGTATGTTCTTGATTATTTCCTTAAATGAATATATTTTTATTAATTCTATTAGATGATAAGTTTTTACTGATAAAGTTTAATACATAAACAAATACTTGAATATGTTAATAATTTATTTTTACATCTAAACTTTTATAATATATAACCAATTGAGTACTGTTATTTATCAAAATATAGAATGACAAAATCCTAAAGAGAAAAATAAATTTTTACTGATATTAGAATGCTATGCACGATAAAAGGCGAGAGAAATTTTTTTCTTTTTTGGTTTCATTTCATTTTTAATTTCTATCAATCTTTTTGTACATGTAGAACAAGTGCTTTATTAAAACAGTCCAAATGTCATTAATTTGATTAAATGTCACGCATTTTAATTTTTCAAAACTGTGCAAATTTATACCTATTATTTGCAAATTTGACAAATACATGTGTTTACTATATTATTATAGTTTAGGTGTTCAAGTAAATTATAAAACTAAATTGATTTGTTTTTACATAAATTAAGCTTAATGATAATTATTTACTGGTATTTGATAACTGACAGGAAAATAATGGCTGAAAATGAAGAGAAGCACAAGATAAAATGTGCAATTGATCACATAATAGATGCTGAAATGAGAGGTGAGATAAATGAAGAGAATGTGTTGTACATAGTTGAGAACATCAATGTTGCAGCAATTGAAACGACATTGTGGTCAATGGAATGGGCAATAGCTGAGCTGGTAAACAATCCAACCGTCCAAATGAAAATAAGAGAAGAAATCTCAACCGTCCTAAAGGGTGGAGAGGTAACAGAGTCAAACCTAGAAGAGTTACCTTACTTGCATGCCACGGTGAAAGAGACATTAAGATTGCATACGCCGATTCCCCTATTGGTGCCACACATGAACCTTGAAGAAGCAAAACTTGGAGGCTATACCATTCCTAAAGAAACAAAGGTAGTGGTCAATGCATGGTGGCTAGCTAACAACCCTAAATGGTGGAAGAATCCAGCCGAATTCCGGCCCGAGAGGTTCATGGAAGAAGAGCAAGCCACGGAGGCCGTTGCTGGTGGAAAGGTTGATTTTCGGTTCTTACCATTCGGTATGGGAAGGCGAAGCTGCCCGGGAATCATATTGGCATTGCCAATTCTAGGACTTGTGATTGCTAAATTGGTGTCAAAGTTTGAGATGAAGGCACCAAATGGGATGGAGAAGATTGATGTTGGTGAAAAGGGAGGACAATTCAGCTTGCACATTGCTAATCATTCCACTGTTGTTTTTCATCCAATCTGTAAATAAACTTTCCGTATCATACTTTTTGAGATTGATTGTATCTCACCGTGCCAAATCCAATAAAAATTCTACTGCTTTTATTTTTGGTTCCTCTTTTTATTGATAGCATTATAGCCTTTTGCCTTTAAAAATCAAAAAAAAAAACTATTAGAAGGAAAAAGATGTAAATTGGTTTTTAATATTTGATAAAATTATCTATGATATTTCAATTTTGGTATAAAAGAATTTTTGATATTTAATAATCTCTCAGCACACGACACTTAATCAAGCAGACACATGACACAGAAAAAATAAATTTCTTCTAATGTTAAAACATGAAAGATAAAATTGCATTTATTAGATATTATAGATAAAAACATTATTTTTTTTTATCAAATATTAGAGGCAGATTTTTTAATAAGCAAAAGAAAATTGTAATGAATTAATAGAGTAATATTTCAATATTAAATGTAATTCATAAGATAACATACTTCATTTTCACCCTACAGTTCAAACTTATGGAGTTGAAGAGATATAGTGACTTTTATAATTATCATTTTCCGACCTGTTAAAATTGTAAAGAAATTTGACATGTTCAATTTTTAACAAGAAGTATTTCAACAATTATTGTCCCTGAAAAACAATTTATTTTACTATCGTGGCCACTTCTCAATCAGGCAAATCCCGTTAATTTTTTTTCTTTTTTTTTATTAATTATTTTGTGGGTTAACCTAACTAAGTAGCCATATCCCAAAACTTCTACCAGCTCACAAACGAGGATTTCATGATAATTAACATGGTTATTAAGGATGTGTTTGGAAATATTTTTTGTTTTTTAAAATTCATAAACTATTTTTAGTTTTTGTTATTTATTTTTCAAAAACTGTTTAAAAATTATTTTTCTATTTATTTTTTTAAAAATATTCTAATATCCATTAATACATATTATACATATATATAATATAATTATTAATATTAAATAATAAATATTTAATAAAATTCAAAATTTGAAATTTATTACATTAAAAAAATCATCATATGATGGTACACTACAAGAAAATAGCCAAATAGCAACGGAAAAATAGCAACGGAATTCATTCCGTTGCTAATTTAGCAACGGAATACCAATTCCGTTGCTATATAGCAACGGAAAATGAATTCCGTTGCTAAAATTGGTTGAAGTTTTAGGAATTTACCAACGGAATACAAAATGGTTGTATTCCGTTGCTAAAAAAGGAGGGAGATTTTAGCGCCAAAATATAGCAACGGAAATTAGCAACGGAAAATAATTTTCGTTGCTAAGAATGGCGGCACTTGACAGCGGGAAAAATTTGGGATGAAAATTAGCAACGGAAATTAATTCCGTTGCTAAAATAGCAACGGAAATTAATTCCGTTGCTAAAATAGCAACGGAATATAAATTCCGTTGCTAAAATAGCAACGGAATTATTTTCCGTTGCTATTTTATGTCGAATTTAGTGAATGTATAAATAATAGCAACGGAATTTAATTTCCGTTGCTAAAATAGCAACGGAATATAAATTCCGTTGCTATTTTAGCAACGGAAATTAAATTCCGTTGCTATTTTATGTCGAATTTAGTGAAGGTATAAATAATAGCAACGGAATTATTTTCCGTTGCTATTTTAGCAACGGAATTTAATTTCCGTTGCTATTTTAGCAACGGAATTTAATTTCCGTTGCTAATTTTCATCTCAAATTTTTTCCCGCTGCCAATTGCCGCCATATTCCATTGCTAAATTATTTTCCATTGCTAAATTTAAAATCGTTGTTAAAATAGCAACGGAATTAAATTCCGTTGCTAAATTTCATCTCAAATTTTTTCCCGCTGCCAATTGCCGCCATATTCCGTTGCTAAATTATTTTCCGTTGCTAATTTCCGTTGCTAAATTTAAAATCGTTGTTAAAATAGCAACGGAATTAAATTCCGTTGCTAAATTTAAAATCGTTGTTAAAATAGCAACGGAATTAAATTCCGTTGCTAAATTTATTATATATAAGAAAAACCCTTATTTCTTTCATTTCTGTTCTTCTTTTCACGATTTGGCTTTTTCTTTTTCTCAGATCTACCACTTTTTGCTCCGTTCTTCCTCAGATCTGCCACTATCCGGTGACCGTGAGTCCTCATCGTCTCCTTTCTCTTTGCTGCTTTGAAAGGTCCGTAGTTTATGTCATTTTTCTCCTTTTTTTCTATTTATTTGTTCATTTCAAATCTCTGTTTCAAGAGGAGTAAGAAGAAGAAGAAGAAGAAAAAGAAGAAGAAGAAGAAGAAGAAGAAGAAGAAGAAGAAGATATTATTCTTAAATTAAATCGTTCACTATATATATAAAATTCTGTAGAAATCCATTGTGTTATCTCTTGATTTTTTTGTTTTTGGTGGCTGGAGGTCTTCTTTTATGTATTTTTGCTTTAATGGGAACAAGAAAGTTTGGATCTTGGGTGCTTATGAGTTTACGAATTTGATATTGTTGTTTAAACAGAGTTATTATTTAACTTGGATTCTTGTGATTTTTACGTTTTTTGAATTGAAATTATTGTTGCTAAATAATCTGTTCTTAGCTAATTAATTATTGAAATTATTTTTACGTTTCTGCAATCTATTCTTAGCTAATTAATTAATTATTGAAATTATTGAGTTTTGGTTGCTAAAATTAGCAACGGAATTGAAATTTCCGTTGCTAATTTTAGCAACGGAATTCATTTTTCCGTTGCTAATTTTAGCAACGGAATTGACTTTTCCGTTGCTAATTTTAGCAACGGAATTGACTTTTCCGTTGCAAAAAAATTACCAATTCACCGAAAATGAGTTGGTTGAATTTAGCAACGGAATTCATTTTCCGTTGCTAAAAAATAGCAACCGCCGGATTAGCAACGGAAATTTCCGTTGCTAATTTCCGTTGCTATTTTTTATTAGCAACGGAAAATATCAATTTCCGTTGCTATTTTTCCGTTGCTAAATAACATTTTTCTTGTAGTGGTAGTGATGGTAGCGGCAGCAAAGGCAGCGATGGCGATGGCAGCAGCAGTATGGTGGTGGCAGCGGCGACGGTAGCTATAACGATAGTCTGGTGGTAGTGACGGCGATAGTAGTAGAGTTGGCAGTGCAGTGACGATGGTAGCGATAATGGCGACAGCGGTAGCAATGGTTGCGGTGGCGGTAGCGATGGTGGTGGTGGTGACGGTATGGCAGTGGTGCCAGTAGCAGTATGGTGGCGGTGGTGGTGACAAAGATGGCAATGACAGTGGTGGTGGTAGTAATGGTGGCGACGACAATGACGGTGTTGTGGTGATGGCAGTAGTAGAAAGGTGGCAATGGTGATGGCAAAAATAGCAACGGTAATAGTGGCGACGGTAGTAGTAGTAGTGGTGGCGGCGACGGTATGATGATAGCATCAGTAATAATGGTGGTGGTATGATAGTGGCAACGGTATGGTGGTAGTAGTGATGATGATAATAAGGGTAAAATAATTAAATTATTGATAAAAACAAAACCAATAACAAATTTGTAGAAATAAAAATAGAAACAAATTTGTCGAACATATTTTTATTTTATTTTTAAGAAAAAACATAAAAAAAACAATAACAAAATCATCTCCGAACATACCCTAAATTTTCGTGTTTTAAGTTTTTAACTACTGCACCCTTCATTTTAAGGAGTAACTTTTTTTAATCTTAAAATATCCATTATTTTAATAAATTTTAAAAAAAATTAAATGCCCATTTTGAGATTTACACTCATTAATATTTTTTCAATTTTTTAAATTCTCTCACTTCATCCATTATCTCTCTTCCTAATTAAATGCTCAACACTAAGTTAAATAAAAGCATTTTTTACAAAATAATACAATCATTTGTAATATATACTATTAATTAGATTTATTGATTTGTGTAAAACTAAAAACGACATAATTCGAGACCAAAGGAGTACTCCACCAGCAGTTGAGACTGAAAATAAACAATTTTATTTACATAAGCTCCAAATTAAATTTTCTGCATTAGATCCTAGGACAATAGAAAAGAGACTAATACTTTTCTATATTAAGAACTTGTATTTTTAAAAGCTGACATTAAATTTCCTTACTACTAATATTACTCATATTAGATCCAAATTAGAAGAAACTGGCAATACTGAAACACATGCTCTATTAATATCAAGTCAACTTAAAACGACTGTAAAATCCACTAGATAATGGTTAATCCAACACAATAACAATCTAAAATTAAAATTACAGGACTATCATCTAGTAACCTCAACATTTTCTTGAGGCAAATTCTAACAAGATCCTAGTCACTAAATGGACTAACAAGTATAGCATGCCTAAAATAATCACCTTATGCTGCCAGTCTGACAGACACAGACAGCATATTTCATCAAATTTGAGTTTTTACGCAATGCCATTCCCCATTTTCAAAAGCATACAATATGTACACTATCGGCAGCATAATGATGTTGAGAGGAACCTGGTGACTACGCAATAAAGGCGGAAACCTATAATTCTATATTCTAGGCACGTCTCAAGTAGCTCCGAACTGCGGCATCATACAATCTTTTGTACCACGTGTGCTTGAATCCTGCAAGAAGATCGCTCACAGATAAAGAGAATTGGCAAACATAATACCTCGGCGAAGACTTTCGCTGGCTTTTGCAAATTTGTCCTCTAAATTAACTTCACCAACAGCTTGAGCAGCCGCACGCAACTTGGAAAAAAAAAAAAAAAAAGGGAATTAGTGATGCCCAAAGATCAGCCTTTCAGATTATTCAATTTGCCTAATGCTATTTCTACGGTTGATCAAGTCCATGTGCAGTAGCAGGAAAATATTGGTAATCAATTCCGTATCTTGACAAAAACTTCTCTGATGCAAAAATTCACATGCGTATCCAGCATAGAACAAAAGCTAACCAAATATTTTTGGCCCACAGTTCAACAGAAACAACATCCTTTCAGAGTCAAAAATACAATTCAAGTCTATCACTCGGTGCATTACAGAGGCACAAACCATATCCTCTTCCTATCCAAATAACTGTTTTTTCAATCAACCCTAAAACCATTGCAATAACAGTTAGCATACCATCTCATTATTATCTAACCCATGAATTTCCTTCCCAGAGATAATTGTATTCCCATTTACTGGCCAGGCAACCAATTATGCGACTGTGAACAGAATTCAAGATCCAAAACTAAAGTTCAACATTTAACTTATAAATTTATAAATTGATTTTTAAGTTTAGACTATCAGACAACTTGGCAAATTAACAATCCCACAGAGAGATTCTGGATTGATAAGTCAGTACACAGCAATGTCACTTCCAAGTTCTTCACACTATCATCTCAAGTTTTTGGAAGTTTAGATGATGCCAGTGCATATTTTCATTCTCATTCCCTTTTCAGCATAATGCCTCCACAAAGCATTTAGCTAAAATGAGCACAGAAAACCAGAATACTGAACCCCATGAACTTGTAATCTATAATCAATAATTAATCTCCTTGTATACTTTGAGAAAAAATCTAGAACATTAAATCTTCAGAGCGATAAAATTGTATTGCTGTAACAATTTTTTGAAACTAAATAAAACACATTCAGCTAGGCTACAATTAATGATGAAATAAACCATGATACACAGCCATCCCAAATTCTTGTGGCAGGCCCAATCAATAATATAACTCCTGTTAGGCTTCATTTCTTCCCATGACAAACTTTTAATTCTTCACAATTCCACAGTAAATAATGATATAAAAATCATAGAGAGTATACATTATGGCAAATCATGTTTTGTGGGGTTACAAGAAACATGTTTATCAATTTTGAAGAAATGTCTTTGCAGTTAGCATTACAGCAAAGACCAAAAGATATGGGACCCTAATTAAGAAGCAATACCATAAGATAAAATTTCTGTCCACTGCAGGCAAGCAGAATTGCATTGAATGTAGACATTCATCTGTCACTGATGTATTTTCACGTGATATTTCGAGAATTTACCTGGTTCAAAAACTCATCTAGTCTCCTAGAACTCCTGATAATACTCCCCTCAAAGATATCAGTCATTTGTATAACATCTGCAAAACTAGCTCCCTGAAAAGAAATATACATTCAAGCTAAATGTAGAACAGGGTGAAAATCTAAACTCAATATAGCAGTTCAGGTATATTTAATGAAAACAACAAGCAAACAAGTATATGAAATTGGTGGTCAAATGCAACAGAAAACGGGGTTAAATGAAGTAATTCCATACACCAGAATTGACTTCAGAAAACTGGGTTAAATGAAGTAATTCCATTCACCAGAATTGAGTTTAACAGAAATTAGACTATGTCAATGGCCACTGGCCCAGTATAAAACTTGTCATTTCCATATGCCATGAGTGTCAAGGAACTTAATATTATCATACAGAAGAGTTAACTATATAGCAAGCAAAGCCTAACAACTTCAGGACTGAGGAGGAGCTGAGTTAAGTTGCAATGAAATTTTACCAGCTCCAGAAATAGGGAAAATTCTCATGAAAGAACAAATTAAACCCAGTAATAAGTGGAAGCTTGCTAACCTTTGACCAACAGTAAATAACATCCATCAAATAAGGCCTCACTGTTGATTCCACGAACTCCTCCACATTTATATCCAATTTACATTCATATTGTATCTGGCATGAGTGCAAAGGCCTTCTTAGTCAATTGGAATATGAACAATGAAACGAGCAAGAAAAGAACAAACCTCAGCTATTTTTCTTGCACTCTCTTGGAGCTGTTGCAATGGTTTAGCAAGCTCTGATCTCAAATGTATCTGCTCACTAGATTTATCTACAGGAATGAAGCAACTCGCAAGCGCTGCAACTTGGTGATGATCAAGATCGTTGAAGGTACCTGATAAAAAGATTCATACCTAAGTTTAACAAAGGTGGAAAGACCAATTCAAAATCAGTTCAGGATGAACCAGGCTGGGATCAGCTCCAAACCGCATCACTATTAAGCATGATGAGCACAATAACAGTCTTCCAAGTAAATCATGAAACTGGCCGAGAGGTACAACCCAGCCTCTTAATATAATAATAGCATTTTGTTGCTCAAAATGAATACCATATGTTAGGATAAGGTCAATATCCTAAGATTGTACTAGTGGAAAATAAAATATGTATACTTGTGGTCAAATAATTCAATCTCGATTCCCTGATGAAGAGAGAGAGAGAGAGAGTGTGTGTGTATGTATATACACATATTAAAGGTGGCGGTTCAAAAGCTTGAGGGCTATGCTTTTTACAAGCTTAAACTCTGCAGGGTCAGTGATGGTCTTATGCACAAACCTAGCCTGAAGAGTAACTAAATTCTGCAAAGCATCAAACAATCTAGAGATGGTGGTCATCACCATTAAACATCAGTTCAGTAACAAGGAGTTCATCTCCTGTGTCAATCAAGCAGGCCGCCCTGCCCTTCAGCTGGACAACACCATCAGCATCTATATGGCCAAGCCTTTTCAATACTCGTGAACGATTCCTCAGCTCATCACGAAATTTTTGGATCTGAAAAATCAAGCAATTAAAACATACAGCAGTTTATAGAATATTGAAAATAAATGCGAAAAATGAGAATACTGGTACATTTTACTAACAACCAGAAGGAAAGCTAGCAGTACGCATCCTTATCCTTAATTATTATTATTAGCATATACTTCAATTGCAGTTGCAACCAAAACCATGATCATGCCTGCATGTAATGTGCTGATCACATTAACATTTCTCATGGTTGCATTAAGATGGGGGATTTAAATCCAAAGATTCATCTTATTTTCTCCACTTTTATACTTCTAACATAGGGTTTACTCTATACGTATGTGTGCATGTGTATTAAGAAGAGATTTGACCATAACAACACTTCCTGCTATTTCAAAATTGATACTCCTTGTACTATCATAGATGAAAACACCATATGTTTTAAGGATAAAGCTCTTTCTTTTCTCTCTTTTTTTTTTTTTTTTAAATTAGGGGATAAAGAATTTTTGTGATATAAAAACTCAAGAATTATAATGGAGTTAAATTAGAAAGTTTAAGGTCTAAAACATAGTACAATTTAAATGAAGTCTAAAACATGTTAGAAAATGGAGTCCTGCCCAATTTTCTACTTTTATAATCAACAACTAAAATGCTAATCAGAGAGATTTTAATACTCCCACCGTTGCACAAAGTTGAGCTTACTTTGATTTTCACAAGAATTAATAAAATTTAGTTCATATAAATTTTTCTTAATATAACCTTACATTACTTAGGGCCATATTGCGAAATTAAGAAATGAAAAATCATTTTTGTTTAATGAAAAAGCAGATTAAACATATTAGACAATTAATAACTTAATTACATTATAAATAAGGAAGGCCTATATTATGGGATAGATGAAACAGGAAAAACAAGCCTATGTTTATGGGAAGGAGGAGCAACTTTAAAATATTCATGACTCGAGGGTTTTTAAGGCCAAACCTAATATGCACTTTTTGTTAACTCATTAATATATTAAGCTCTCTAAAAAGATGAAATAGATTCTTAAACAAATTTGTTACAAGTGTGAAGTCAAAATATTTATAGTTCACACTCATATATATGAAATTGAACACTTATAAGTGCATTTGAAATTAAACTCTCGTTGCGGGTATTACATTTTCCACCTCGTACAAGTTATAATCCACATTCATAAATATAAACCCATTCAGTACATCCGTCAAACAAAATCTTTGTAATGAATATGACAGAAAAGAAAAATATTGTTCAATATTTATTAATTTTGGCATAATATTAGTTGCAATTTATCTGATAGATCGAAAGATGTTATGTAGAGCTGAAAAAAAGTAACATTCTGGCCAAGATGTATATATTATATACGTGTGCAACATAGATAAGTTAGCATCTATTGACCCATATGCATTCCAAAAGACAAAAATAAGTTGCATAAATTAAATTGTAGAGCAACAAAATCTCATTTCAACAAATTGGATAAAGTCTGTACAAAGAGTGCAACTAATATGTGCAATCAGGCTGAAATTGCCAAAATAAAGTCCAGTAAATAAATTTTCAGATCCGCAAGTTGGAACTTTAATTTTAAATGTATGACTGTCCAAATGCCAGGTTAAGGATAAAAAAACTTTAAAATTGTTGTATAATTTGGAACACTCCAACCAAAATTTAGTGATACAACATAAAAACAAGCACAAATGCATATCTAAAAATGAATTAGTCATACATTAATTTCACTACACTGCAATGAAGTTGAAATCAAAGCAAAATAAATAGTCCCACCTCATCATGTGACCATCAAAGAGAAAAACCATCACGACTTGTGTGCCCCCTTAAATAACAGGGGCAACAGTGATGGAAAGCCAAAAACCACTATGTGACAGGATAGCAACCACTATTATTAATTCCATGGTTCACTGAAAAGATGTAAATGCTCAGAAAGTAGTTGCAAGGGAAAACTGCATATTTAATGGCCCTGTCCATTTGCTAGTTTCTCTCATGCGAGCATGCTAACAATTACAAAGCATGGAAAGAGAAAAGTTCCAATGCTATTTCATCAAATAACGATTAATAAACCTGTAAATGCTAAGAAAAGACCATGCAATCAACGGCCTGTCAAGGAAGTACTTAATCTAAGAGCTCAAGCACAGTTTAATACACAGGCTATCCTATCAGGAAAAAACATATAAGCCAGAAATGTTGAATTCTCATCCTGCACAACCTGTCCAACCTACAACTCAATTTCCAGACAGATTACTTAAAAGAACAATACAAAAGGGAAAATACCTGTGACTCCCTCATTTTTGACTTAAGTTGTTGAATTTCATGATTCACCTCTGCCTTCCGTTGGAAATTTCTGATCTGATTGGCATCTTGAGACTACAAAAAATTTAAATATGGTTGATGACTGTTAAAAGCATCATCAGATGATGATTTACTGAAGTGTAAAAGTTCCCTCACTGCCTTGAAAAGTTTTACCCAGACAGTAAAAAATGAATGATTAAATGATATGGCAGACCTTGTGCAGCGGATGAGCATATAACTTCCTTTCCAGTTCCTCAATTTGCGTAACCAAATCAACAATTTCAGGATCCTTGATTTTCATGTCCTGTAATAAATATAAACCATATGACAAATAACGGTAGCAATATCAGACAACTGGTTCCAACAAGAATGTTTTTCATAAAAGGAACATGAAAACAGGGGATGAAGAAAATCAGATGCAAAATTGAAAGCAAATGTGAAAAATTTTAAGAGTGAAAGTAACACAATGCTGATGGTAAACAAAGGCAATAAACCTTTCTTCCAACTTGATCAACCTTAGTGCAGCTGTTCTTACAAAGGTATAATTCCATATAGACAACAAAACTGACTCTAAAGGTTAAAAACCAGTAAAAAAATGACAATGAAATGAAATAGCCATCAGCATTTTCACTAATATTGTGACTGTATAGCCAGCATCAAGCTTACATTAAATAGTACTAAAACATGATGCAATTAGAAATAATGGCTGACATCCCCAAAACCCAGAGCCCAAAGACTATAAGTACACCCCAGAGGTCAAAAATCTTAATTCCAACTTGAACAACCCAGGGTTCTTACAATTTGAGGAATGAATTAGGGAGTTTACCAGATGACAAAGTTGAATCCTGTGAAGCCCCAAGCGGATCAAGCACAAAAAATTTAAAGGAGCAAAAGGTAGAAGGTTATCAAAGAGGCTTGTTATTTTGTCTAAAATTATCATTTGATCTGAAAAGACGTAAAAAGTAATTTATCACAGCTGATAATTACCGTTACAGGATTGAGTTTCGGAAGACCTTCAGGAAACCGAGTGCCCAACTCCTGCACTGCCAATGATATACTTTGTCTTGCCTCCAATGGTCGGAGATCAGGAGGGACAGTGATTCTGACTTTGCTTAGGGCAGAAATCAGAGGCAATTGAACAGGTACCTAACATAAACATAAAGGAAAAAAAAACATTATAGACCAAGCTCTCGAAATATTTACTCTAGAACCATGCCACAGAAAAAGCAATAAACATGTTTGTATAACATATATGTAAGCTTACCACATGCATCTCAGCCTTTTCTCCAGGGCGAGGTGGACAAGGCCTTGGCCGTGAACCACCATCACTTGAAGCAGGAGAGCAATGAAGTAAAGTATCCACTATGTAACAGCCACGTGATTGCAACCCGGCAGCGGGCTTTTTGACAACATTTACCACAACACCCCAACCCCAATCAGTTGCACCTTCTCGTACCCTGATCTGCAATATAGAGAAGCACCTTCTGATGTCCTCAGATATTCTCTTACAAAAAACACAGTCCTCTTTCACAACCATGAGACAAAACATGCAGGCGAGTTTTGATACTTTTGTGCAAAGATGCTATACAAGAGAGAGACCCTACCTCTCTCTCTCTCTCTCTCTCTCTCTCTCTCTCTTGCTCCCTCCCTCCCTCCCTCCCTCTCTCTCTCTCTCTCTCTCTCTCTCTCTCTCTTCCACTTTAATTCGCGCACAAAATCTCCAACACCTCCACAAAGTCCTCCCCCAAACCCCCTCCCAATTAAATTAAAAAAAAAAAAAAAAACCTTCTACGCAGACATAGGAAGTTGTATATCCTCTCTACTGCCTGACTATATTTTCCTACGAGATTATCCCATCAGGATAGCAGCCATATGTATCAAAACCTGAGCTGGCACACACAGGCAAACAAGTTTTAAATGAAGAAGTTGCATGCATGCATTTGAAAATAGATTTACCTGCTGTATATGTGCAGGTGTCTCATTATTATTATTATTACTAAACTGCCAGAAATTTGCTAGAAAACCTAAAAGATAATAAAGAAACCACGAGAAGTTTACACTAACAAGACAAGGACATGATGAAAAATAATCTCTGGTCAGTTAGGCAAGAAAACAACAAGAATGATCATGCTAAGTACCAGTCGGCCAGTAGAAAGATAGTATAGGACTGTTTCAGGCCTTGTTATTTCTATCATCATCTTTTTCTCGAGTTGGACCATCTCAAGTTTTAGCTTATGATATTCAGCCACTTCAGCCTGCATAAAATACAAATATATTACTCAAAATATCAATTAGATGAGAGAAGTTAAAACAAAAAGTTGGTGAGGGGCACAGGGGAAATTGCTTACCTCTCCTGAATCATCAAGCACAGAAGCTTCCTCCTCCAATTTGGAAACCCTCTTCCCTATATCAGGTAATGCCTGGAAGGAAGAAAGACTAATTAGCAATTAATCTCAACAGAAAGAGGATGCAACTCCAAAAGAAAGATGGGATTTGGCAAAAACCTTCTCATACTGAAATTGATGGAATGAATTCTTTATTACATGCTCAGCAGTGAACTGACCCTCAGCACGCCTCAGTAAATTTAAAATTGAATAGTAACTCAGTCTGAAAGTACTAACTAGGGGAGCTGGTTTACCCAAGACCATATCCTTAATTGTATTCATCTCCATCTATAAAAGCAATAGCAAGTCAATAAGTTAATAGAGAAGACTGAAATGCAGTTTTCCAGAGACGCATAACAGAGTTAGGGAGAGTAAAATACAATAATTATTTGTAACATGGAACACTTGTTGTCAAGTGTAAGATATAAGATGTATTTGCAGATTTATATTTAGCATATCATATAATGAGCTCAAATAAAGCTAATAGCACTTTTTTTAAGGTAGAACTTTAGTAGTTTCTTCTAAAATTTTTTTAGTGTCCATTGCAGGACTAACTGTAAAGCTACCTGCTCATCAATCATTATTATACAAATGCCCCGATCATCTTTTCCTCGGCGTCCAGCCCTTCCACTCATCTAAGAAACCAGATTGCATCAAAATGAATAAACACATAAAAATTTATGAGCAGCTGCTTTTGCTCTGAAAATTCTCTAAAGAAAAACAATTGAAATTTTAGTCACCTGAATATACTCGCCAGATCCTATATATCGATGGCTATCACCATCCCACTTCTTAACTGCTGTAAAAGCAACAGTTTTTGCAGGCATGTTTAAGCCCATGGCAAACTGCCACAAGGAAAATTTAACATAGAAGTTAAGGTAGAAGCTAAAGTAACAACAATTATGCCACTGAATTTTGGAAGATAAAAGCCCTAAACTTCCCCCATTCATGCACCTCCACCCCTCGGGGGTGCCCCTTTCTGAATATAAAACTTACTGTCTCTGTAGCAAATAGGGCCTTCACAAGGCCTTCCTGGAAAAGAAGCTCTACGAGTTCCTTGATGACAGGAAGAAGGCCAGAATGATGGACCGCAATGCCTCGCTGAAGTAGAGGTAGCATTAACTCAATAGCAGGCAAGTTTCTGTCTTCCTCATTCAAGCAGAGTATTGCATTATTAAATACTTGCTCCACGACATCCTTTTCATCCTGAGTATTAAAATCAAGCTTGGACATAGACATAGCATGCTGTTCACACTCTCTTCTACTGAAGCTGAAAACTATAACTGGTTGAAATTTCCTTTCCATAATCATCTGGGAGTAGGAGAAAAAAGAAAGAGCATAATAGATAAGCCAGAACCTTAGCACAACAAGGAAGCTCAATACATTATGTCAAAAAGATGTTTGGCAATCTTCCTATGTTTAAATATCCAAACAGTTGAAATGGAAACCTTAAGCATAAGGAACAAGAAGTTGCAAATACTAAAAAATGTTTCAAAAATTTCTATATGCGCACTTACCCAGGGATTAATTGGTTTTTAAGACTTCTCTATGATTAGGAACTTTAGAAAGTATCTTTGGATAATTAAAAAAGAAATGTTCAAGCCTTCTACTTTTATATATATCTTGCTTTCATTTATTTTATTGTTCATGATTTTTACAATAATTTATTTTTAGGAAAGCCCACGCCACACAAGCGAAGGCATTCCCTTTCGAAACCTTAAACTTCTAACTCATACAGAGAAGAAAGAAAGAAGAAATGGGCAGAAGCACTTAGCTGTTAAAGATTTCGAGATACGTTGCAAAACCCAAGTTATCTTCACCAAATCAATTTCTTCTTAGTTACTAAAAGGAAATGTTTCTTAAACTGAAGATAGCCCAAAGCCTTAAGAAACTGAAAGAATTTAGATAAAACACTACTACTTCTCCATCCCACCAATTTGTCACTTCTTACACATTTCACCAAAAGTAAGGTAATTGTTGATTTTGCTTAATTCTATAAAAATTTATATTGAAGAGACTAAAATACCCCAGTGTTAAATCAAAGCGTTTACTTTTTCTAATGTCACTATTATCCAATAGCATTTCAAAAGGATAAAAATAGTAAAGGGAAGTGTAGAAAAAGAGAAATATTAATGAAGTTATTGAATGTTTTGTTGAAGCACAGTTGGAATGCATGCAATAAATTTTATCTCGAATTTTACAAAGTGACAATTTGATGGGACAATATTTTTCTTTTTTTTTTTTTTTTTTACAAAAAGTGACAAATTGATGGGATATGAGCATTTGATAAAAACAAATCACTACACAGCTAGTGATTTTGATCGAGATCACATGACCATTGGTAGAAAGCAGATTCAACATTTTACAATACTTATTAAGAAATTAGAATTAACTTATAATATAACATCAAACATACATTTCCTAGCTAACTATATACTTTGATACTAGATTTTTTTTTTCAGGTGCTCTGCAATCTAGATATACGCATAACTTCACTGTGGCTAATTTTTAGTAGAAAGAATATAGATTTCCATTTTACCCATCAATCTAAGCACTAATGCAATTATGAAAGTAATAAATGTTGATCAAACTAAATTAAGTAAAAATAAGTTAAGGCAGCAATAATTGAACAGTAACTGAAGACATACCTTGACGATTTTGTATATGTCAGAACCACTAGAAGAATTCCCACCTTTTGCAATTCGTCCACTTCCTTTACCGTTTGAACTCTTTGCATCACCAATTTTCTGTTTTGTAAATGTATCTTGGAGTTTCACAAAATTGTCTTCCCTGAACTGCTCATTCTCATCAACCACCAAATACAAACCAGCACCACCCATGGGAAAAACATAGTGCTGCAAAGGAGTTGGACGAAAATCTGTGTACACCACATGACATGGCTGCTTGTGCAAATGACAGATCCACTCTGCAAACTCAGTGGCATTCGACATTGTTGCAGAAAGGAAAACCATCTTAATTTCAGGAGGCAAAAATATAATACTCTCTTCCCAAACAACCCCACGTTCACGATCCTTCATATAGTGAATTTCATCAAAAATAACCCATGCAACTTCCTTCAAAATCTCCGATCCCCTATAAAGCATTCCCCGAAGAATCTCTGTCGTCATTACCAGACAACTAGCATTAGGTGAAAGAGTAACATCACCTGTCATCAATCCAACATCTTCAAACTCTTGATGTAGCTCCCTGTATTTCTGGTTACTCAAAGCTTTCAACGGCGATGTATATATAACTCTCTGCTTATCTCTGAAGGCCATGGCAATTGCATACTCAGCCACTGCAGTCTTTCCTGCAGATGTATGAGCAGAAACAAGGACAGATTCATTCCTTTCCAAACATGCCACTGATACTATCTGAAAGGGATCGAGTTCAAACTTGTAGGTCTTCGCCATCTCGCCACTGTATTCTGGATTTGTGAGGGTACCGTGAACCTTTTCATCCTTGGTTGAAGTGTACCCACTTGGAATAGCAACCTCATGCACACAAGTACGTGTCAAATTTCTCCGTTTCAGGGCAGATTCTTGCAGAGGAGTCTCCTCAGCCTGCGGCTCCTCCCATGTTTTTCGCTTCCCTGTTGCCGGTGAATCATCCATTTTAAAGATTCAAATTTAACTCTCTTCACCTAAGTTCAAGAAAAATTAGAAATCATATGCACGTGAACTATATGTAACGGTAACAGGTTGAGTACTAATGAAAATTCGATGTAACAGCTAAAGACTGAACTACTTGTCCCATCCCAAATTCAATTACAACTACTGCCCTATAACCTCCCTAAACCGTATGGCATAACCTGTATCCTGTACAATTATCCATTTAACATCTTTTCCCCGAAGTAAGAAAAAAATATATTAAAGAAACATGGAGAGGATCCTATCCTAATCCCTCATAACTAGCAGAAACCAACCGAAATAAATTCATATTTCGCTCTATGAAATGCTAATAATGTACCTGATACAATACCGAATTTATTGAATATCAATTAAACTAAAATACAAAACTACGCAAACGTGCATTGAGAGTTTAAACATCAAGTTTAATAACAAAAATGACAAGACCATGAACCAATTTTAAAAAAGAAAGAACTATAAGAGGTCTTAATGTAGCAAACAAAAGACCCAATCACAAGAAACAAGCTAAAAGATATTAGGATTTTCATAATAGACATAGATGGACAGAACTTGATAATGGTGCTGAGACAATAACTCAAATGAACCAACGCACGCCACTACCCCTTCCATTCATGCCAACATTTTAAAACTAAACTTCAAGAAATGAAAAATCGAAAGAAAAGAGTTGAGAATAATTATTTTTACTTCTCAAATGATATAAAGAAAATATGAGAAAAGTATAATAGAATGATACCGCAACAGCGTAGTTATCCACTAGGCTATAAGAAGGGGTTGTAACGGCTGCTGACTAAGGGGAGGAGAACGCCGACGCCTCGGCAGCAAGGGGTGTTGGTTTGCAGCGGCGAGGAGCGTGGAAGTGTAAATGATGGCCTAGATTAGGGCCGCCCAGCGGGGAACATTAAAAATGAAAGGCCCAAACCCGAAAGTTTTTTGTTATTTTCTTTTTGTTTCTGTATTTAACAGAAGAAATGGGAAAGTTGGATTTACCCGACAATGTCGATTGCCGCTTGAAGTTGAGCATTCAACCCGAATCGGACCAAAAAAAGGTGATTCAAATGCATGATCCAATTAACAATCCACCTGTAAAATTAAAAGTCAAATCCGATTATGAACGGATGGATTCGAAAGTGAATTGGAATGGACATTTTTTTTTTATTTTACAATTAATTCATTTTGTAAATAAAAAATTTAATTATATCTATACTGTGTCATTATAATTTACAGGAGCACATATTTTTTATACATCAACAAAAATGATACAGTATAAGCAGAATTGGTTTTTTTTTAATTTAATTAATCCTAAAAATTGAAAACTAAAAAATTATATTAAAAAAAGCAGATTTTCCGGTTCAATCCATAATCCAGTCTATTCGGATTAATTTTGTCAATCCATTTAAGTTAAGTTGAAATAGATTTGACCTTTAATTTTTCAGATAGGATCATGTATTTTTTTAGAGTTAAATTAAAAATAGAAAATTTTTTGTTTCTATTTTTATCGAAGTTAATATATCTAATTATTTTGATAATTAAATTTTTAGGGGTGCTATGGAATTCAAAGGCATTGATTGAAAAATATCAAATTTTCAACATTTTTTATTTCCTAGTTAGATATATTATTATTAATATAGAAACCAAACTATATATTTTTAGAACAAATCAAAGAGAAACACAAGTGAGAAAACCATAATTAGGCTATATGTCAAATTCGTCATTTCAAGTATAATTGAAGCTTTCCTTGTTCAAATAAATAACTTATAACTAACCTTGCCTTTATAAAGTCATCAAATCTTGGAGAATTTTAATTGATAACAAAATGAAAATGGCCAGTGATGTCTGGAACTCAAAAGCTATATGACCTTACCAATTCATATTTGTTTCGAATCGATCCAATTGACCTGTAAATTGACTATTAATTTTTTAGATCAAATTTAAGTGGAATTATACATCTTTATTTTCAAATAAAAATCGAATTTGAATCAATTTTTTCTTGTTAGGATCATTCATAGATTTGGAACAAAATTGATAGGTCCAACTGTGATTTCAAACTTCTAAAAGGTCCGACTGTGATTTCAAACTTCTAAAAGGGAGAGAAAAATAAAACAAAACAAAAATCTTTTCGTGGATAAGTGGACTTTAATTTGATCCTAACATGCCATGCCTTGATTTATTTAAAGCATTAATATATACTAGCATTGGTACCTACCAGTAAGGGTATATACGGATTTAAATTTTTCTGTATCGAATCAAAATATTAAAAAAAAGATATAGAATCAAATTGTACCATTGACTTTTTGACTAAAATCAAACCGAATTATACTATTAACTTTATTTGGAATGGATATAGATATTTTATCCAGAATTAGACCGAGAATTGTATTGTTTTGTACCAAAAAAATCAATATTTATTAATTATTATATATAATACTAATAATTTATATATAACTATTACTTATAATTTTTATTCTATATGTATTGCATAAATTTAAATTCATAATTATTTACATTATATATTTTAATACATAAAATTAAGATAATAATTAGTTAATAAATTAAATTAAATATTTTAATTATTAAGAATAGAAATTTAATTATTATAATAATTATTCTATCTACATGAATATGAATATATAACTATGCCCTTGAGTTGCTCATTTTGTCTATCAGATTTCACTATGCTAAAAATTATATAACAACAACAATAATAATAGCAGTGTGTTTTTAATTTGTGTTTTTTTTTATCATAAATCGAATTAATGATAAGATAACAACAAAAATAATGATTGCTTTTGTTTCATGCAGAATTGGCTCATAGAAAATGAAGAAAACTTCTAGCTTCATCAACTCTTCGTAATTGAATAAAAGGAAACATTCAAATGAGAGAGTGGTATCGATTGATGAGATTATGAACTACCATTTAATTTTGTTGAACATGAGGGTTTTAGGGAATTCATTAAAGCAATTTGTCTTGAATTTAAAATTTCATCTACAGTGACTATTGCTAGACTCTCTTTTTATGAAGGAGGGAGAGAAATTAAAATATTTTCTTCAAGTTGAATGCAAAAGAGTTTTCATGACAACTGATACTTGGACTAGCATTCAAAATTTATCATATTTGTGTTTAACTGCAAATTTTATTAATTCAAATTGGAAAATACCTAAAATAATTTTGAATTTTTATGTTATTAAAAGTCACAAAGGAAGTAATGTTGGTGTTATTGTTGATTATTGTATGGACAATTGGAATTTAATTAAAGTGATGTGTATAACTGATGCTAATGCAATATCTAATGATACTGCAATTCAACAATTGAAAAATAAATTAAGCAAGAGAGATGCATTTGTTTTAAGCGGTAAAACTTTTCACATGAGATGTTGTGCTCACATCTTAAATCTAATTATGCAAGATGGGCTCAAATGTGTTGGTGTTGAAGAATAAGTGTTTCTTTTAGATATTGCTCAAAATTTTAAAACCAGTATCAGTATAACGTAAAGGAAGACTATCGAGGGTTAATTTTTAAGTAATGTACTTTGACTTAAAATTTAATTATACTTGTTGAGATATTTTAATTGTATTTATATTTATTATTGTGTGAATTTACTTTACAAAATTTTAAAAATAATGAATTATCCGAAGTACTGAATTATATTGTACTATATTATTTAATACCGAAAAAACCGAAGAGCTATACTGAATTATCCCAAATTTTTATAGAACTATATCAAATTGTTCCGAATTTTCAATACAATACTAATACTTGAATTTTAAAATATTCGAAATTTCAAAATAATACGGAGATTTATAAATTTTCAAATTATACCGTACCATGTACACCCCTACCTACCAGAATCCGCACAATGTGCTAAGCAATAATAAAACAAATCAACCATATTAAAATCAAAGCTAAGTGTAAAAGACACAAAATAACATAACTTATCCAAACAAAAAAATAATAATTTTTATTGTAAATTTAAATTTTTGAATTTTTATGTCTATTTTAATATTTTATTATGTTTTCTTAAAATATAACATACTTAGTTTACATTTATTTTTATTATATAATTTAAATATTATATAATTAAGTTTTTTTTTTATAATTGCATCAAACGCTAATAAAAAAAAGTCAGATTCTCAACTATTTGAACTACATATAAATTTTTAATATATAATTAAGTCAATTGATGATCTTGTATCTTTTTCATTAATTAGATATTAAGTTTTTATAAAATTCAAATTATATATAATTAATGTTATTAATATTTAAATTTTTTTATTACTCGTTATTTCTTTTTTATAAATATACCTACTTAAATGAAAATAAATTTATCAATTAGAAAAATTTTATGAATATTTATACGCACACATCGTAAGGAATCTAATGCACAAATATACATTAATTCAATAAACAAGAGGAAACGTATTTACCTCTTATAGCAAAAACCTTTGAAAAAGTGAAAGCACGGGATCTTTTGTTTTTGCATCAATGGTTAGACCTTTAACCACAAGCTATTATGCTAGAAAAAGACAACAAATACACAGTTTAAAAGTCTTTTGAAGATACCAAAAAAATAGAATGAGAGAAAAAAAGTTTGATAAGTAAATCAAAATTTTGCGATCAGTTTCAATAATCTCTAATAGATTTTCTAATCCCTTTTACATACAGGATTTTCAGAGCCATAACCCTGGTAGATTCTTATTCATTTTTGAATTAGGAATAGATAATCCTAAACTAATTAGGATAAATACAAATAGAGTCATGGGTATTCCCAAACTTTTTCATCTCCCACTCATACATGACGGAATGTTTTCCAGTCAATATTGCATGTTAAACAGTTAGATAGAACATGTGACTAGCATATATTGAGAGCACTGATGATATACACCTATTAGGGACATATAACATCTAATTGAAAAATAAGATGCCTAACTCCATATTACCTTCTCACATTTATTGTTTTAACTCATGATCTCATAAAATAATTTTTCATGTTCATTATTATGTCTTTACTCATAGAGACTATAATAAGCATACTGAAAACCACAAAACCATTAAATGTGATCAAAAGACTATCTTCTCCTCTTACTATATGCCATCAATCATGATTCAACTCACTTTTCTAGTTAGATCTGCCAGGCTGAATTTATGTTGTGATCTCTTGGAGACTAACTAAGCTAGCCACACTGAACCATACTTTAGGGATAAGTTAAAGGTTCTAAGGATCAATATTCAATAGGATCTCACACTAGGAAAAGTTGAGATCTTTTATTTATGAAATTCCCATTCTTTGGTCACCTAAGCACACATGGTATGGAACATGTATTATGGTGTTTTTTTTCTTCCCTTTAAAGAGCGCATATCTTGCAAAATGTATTTCAACACCATAGAGAAGCATAAGATTGTGATGCACCAAAGCATCCAACTTTATTCTTCGCACTTTAGGACTACTTCTAGCTTTTGGATAAAATATAATAGTTGCATTTAATTCACCACAGGATCATATATAATCCAAATTTATATCTTAATCCAAAGTGATAAATTTATCTTCCATTGAAAATTAGTCTACACAAGTTTTTTCTTGCTACTCCACGAGATGACACCCTTTCCCAGCAAGAATACATAACTTGAGATGGATTTTCTCTCATTCATATCACCTCCCCAATCAGCATCTATATATTTTCTCAATTGTAGATCATTTTCTTGATAATAGAGAGAATAATCTACGGTACCTTTGAAGCATTTAAGTATCTTTTGACAGCTTTCCAATGTACTCACCTAGGTTGGACTGATATCTACTCACTATGCCCACTACATAACATTTATCATGTTTAGTACACAACATTGCATACACTAAACTATCCATAGCACTGGCATGTGGAATGTTTCTTATATATTTTATTTTTTCTAGTACTTTAGGTGTAACACCCTCTATACTAATACCCAAGCTATACTGTTCTATTAATATCTCTATTGTTATTTAATCGTTGTCCAATTAAATGAAAATTTGGCAATATAACGGTTTAATTTTTGCACTACCCAAACCTATAAAAATTTCAAATTACACTCCTAATAACATTTCCTCCTACTTCCAATTTCAATGAACAACACATAACACTTCTAAGATTTTCCAACTCATCATATATATCCATAATCATTCATAGCCACACAATTCAAGCATCAATGATTTCCATCATTCAACGAGTTCTATAGGTATTTAATTTACATGCCAAGTTACAAACTTTCACAACTGTTATAGCATTTACAATAATTACACAACAAAATTCAAAAACAACATCCTTCAAGGTACATACCACTTTAATTTCTTCAAATGCTGGTCCGATGGTACTTGTCCTTGTGCGCAGTCATAATGAACTACATGTTTAGCAACCTAGTTGCTTAGTGTTGGATACATCTGCATAAAATTTCATTCAATTTATCCTATTCACTTAAATTTGATTAATTCATTATTACTTTTATTAAACTCCCACAACTAAATAAATTCCCATTTTATTCTTTTTATACCACATTATTCATTAAATTGTTTCAAAAATTTTCTCTCTTATTTAATTTCGTTAATTTCTCAGTTTGGGTGAAAATTACCATTATATCCCTATAGTTGATTTTTTTTTCATATTTTGGCCAAAATTTGACTTGAAGTTGACTTTTTTTCTATTTTAATCACTTTAACTTAAAATTTAACCAGAAAATTTTCTTTTATTCTCGTTTGACTTTAATTACATAAATTACCTTTTTGCCCTTGCAAATTTTTTTTAGTGGAAAATTACAATTTAGTCCTTATAACATTTTTATTTATAATTTTTCCCTTTTTAGTCAAATTGACTGTTTTAACTATTTTAATCATATTTTTACTACTATTTGATCCTTTTATCTCTAGTTAATCGTATAATTATAATTTTATCCTTATTGAACATATATACCTCATTTTTCATCTTAAATCATTTTTATTCAAATTTTTAATATTTCTAAAGTCAAAATTCTCATTTTTACACATTTTTATACAAAATTACCATTTTTCCCTAGTTATTGACAGCAGATAAATCATGAACCGGATAAACGGATAAGCAAATCCAGTAAGTGAGACACTTGGGGGTATACGACTACTACCCAATGTATTAATAATGTGTTGGCTAACAGAATAGTCAATATTTTCCCAGAATAGTAGCAGAAAATGACATAATGGTAACAGAACACCACAGGTTAAATATCCTTATGGCTAGCCATACTATCCTAGGATCATGGGTTACCCACTGACACTAAGGACATAATAAATTATTACTTTTTCATATCTTGTATTATTATTACTTAGTTATACATACTAATCATATTATGTCAACACTACTATGATTTAAATTTTCATTCATTTAGGCTTGCTAATGGTGCATTTCATACTTATATACATAATGTTGCAATAATATTGCCAAATCAAGCCATTACACATGCATAAGCCATCCAACCATTAAAGATTTTTCACTCCCTAATTATTTTATCCTTCTTTATTATGTCATACATACTTCAATATTCATTTTTAAGCATCATTATAACATAATATACTTAATACACACACAATTTATCAAGTGTCACCATTTTTATCATTATGTATACTTATATATCATCATGTACACTTATTATTTTCACATTTATCAAGTTTAATAGCTTCCTCATACCTTGTATTGTTTAAATATCACTAAATATTCCATTTAACATTAATATATTTCACATTTATCTAATGAATACCATTCGTCCACCTAGGGTTTATACTCTTCCACTTGATTTTCTTTACCAATTCAAGTTTATATTAGGCTAATTCATCATAATATCAAGTTATATCAATTTATTTCACCAATTCACACTAGTTGGTATAGTTACATAATGGAAAATTTAAGGAAAATTCATTGAAATAAATGAAATTAAATGTAAATTGTATCCACTAACCTTATTTTGGCTTGCTTATCACTTTTTCTTCTTTCTCTGTCCCTTTCCCTCCTTGTTTTTGGCCTTCCCCTATGTGTTCCTCTTTTGCTTGAAAATAGAAGGAAATAAAACACCATTTTAATTCATCATTTCAAGTAATTTAAATACACTACTATAATTATCTAACCTTACTCTACATGCTAGTGCAATATCTCCCTTAATTTCCACCTGAAACTCATAAAATTGCAAAAGTTGCACTTTAGGGTTTTACCTTAATTCTTTGATTTTTTGGCCTCTCCTTGATGCAAACCCTTTTCTATGTGAAAGAGCATGAAATTCTAAGTATGGGGTTATGATTTAGGCTGGAGATGTGGAGAAAGAAAGCTTAGAAGGAAGAAAAATGGAGAAGGATAGAAAAATAGAGGATGGTTTGGATTTTAGGGAGAAAAGGGAAGAAAAAGCTGTAGAAATGGAGAGACTTCCAGATGTCTCTAATCTACATATAATGGGCTATATATATATATATATATATATATATATATATGCAAAAGGAAGGGCCAAGATTCACTCATTTACTATTGAATCTAATGGCTTTAAATTTTACCACTTGTCACTCACTTATGCACTTAGGCTCACCCTACTAATCTGAGCTCACTCACACTTGATCACCACCCCACATTAGTAACTCATAAGAAATTTCATGGTTAAATTCTCGAATTTGACCCTTCAAATGATCCCATCTCGGTTTTGCACCCCGAAATATGAATTTTCATTTTCGATGTTGGATTGCCCTAAAATTTTACCTCGAGTGTCACTATATATTTATGAACATATGGTAAAAATTTTAACTTATTCAAACATCGTTTTGTTATACTTTTAGCTTCGACAGCTTGTGCACCCAGTTCAAAATTCGAAATTATAGAATTACCAGAATTGCTATTTTTCAGTTCCCCGGGTGTCATTACACTACTTATAACATGTAAGTGAAATTTAAAGTCAATTGGAGGTCTATAAGGCCTCCAAATATTTAATCTAAGTCTTGGTCAAATCTACACAGAACCATAAAATTTTTCTTCATTTGCCCTTTTGGAGGTCTATTTGGCCCCAATTCCCTCTGATCTTGTACCACTAAACTCCATTTAACATGTACTTTCATATTTTATATTAAATCCACACTGCCTGTCAGGTCATCCATCCTTGGGTTTCCTGGCTCGAGCACGTTTTACTATACACTTGTTTTAGATTTTCCATCCTATTCAATCCTGATTAATTTGAAATCTATCCTAGGGTAATTAATCATACTTTACAACATGTCACGTATGACATGCAAATTTAGGGGTGTTACCGTACTCCCCCTCTAAATAAAATTTCATCTTTGAAATTTATCTGGACCGAATAGGTAGGGATACCGTCATCTCATCATATCTTTCAATTCCCAGATAGCTTCCTTTACATTATGGCACATCCAAAGCACTTTGACCAACGGAATCTGCTTGTTTCAAAGTCTGACCTCCCGTGCTAAGATTTTTACTGGTTCTTCATCATAAGATAGATCAGGTTTCAACTGTATCTCTTTTGAAGTAATAACATGAGAAGGATCCGAAACGATATCTTCTTAACATAGAAACTGAAACACATCATGGATCCTCTCTAATTTCGAAGGTAATTTCAACCGATATGCCACTGGTCCCACCCGTTGGATTATCTCGTAGGGTCCGATGAATCTAGGACTAAGCTTACCCTTCTTATCGAATCGAAGCACTTTCCGTCATGGTGAGACTTTTAGAAATACTTTATCTCCCATACTGAATTCTATATCTTTCTTTTTTCAAATCCGCATAAGATTTCTATCGATTTGTAGACTTTTAGGTTATCTCGGATCAGCTTCACCTTTTCTTCAGTTTCTTTAATTAAGTCGGGTCCCACCAGCTTGCTTTCATTTAACTTTGTCCAGCATAACAACGTCCTGCATTTCCTTTCATACGGTGATTCATATAGAGCCATTTTGATGCTAGACTGGTATCTGTAGTTGTAGGCGAATTCAGCTAATGGGAGGTATCTTTACCAACTGCCTCCAAACTCTTGAACACAACATCGTAACATGTCTTTTAATATCTATATCACTCACTTTAACTGGCCATCTATTTGTGGATGGAATGTTGTGCTGTAGTCTAAGCAGGTCTCCGATGCTTTTTGAAGTTTTTGCCAGAATTTAAAAGTGAACCACAGGTCCTTATATGAAATTATAGATATAGGAACATCGTAAAGCCTCATAATCTCATTTATATAGATTTCAGCAAATCTGTATAAGGAGAAATCTTTCAGCAAATCTGTATAAGGAGAAATTTAATCTCACTGGAAGAAAATGAGCTGATTTGGTCATTTTATCTACAATCACCTAGATAGAATCATTCCATCTTCTAGTAAGGGGCAACCTAGACATAAAATCCATGCTGATCCACTCCCATTTCCATTTTGATATAGTGATCGAATGCAGTAATCTCGAAGGCACCTGATGCTCGACTTTAATTTATGGACAAATAAGATATTTAGCCACAAATCCCCTATTTTCTTCCTCATTCCCTACCACTAGTAATATTTATTTAATTATTGGTATATATTATTACTACCGGGATGCATAGCATAAGAACTACTGTGAGCTTTTGTCAGGATGTTCTTCTTCAAATTTGCATCATCGGGCACACATATCCTGCCTTTATAATATAGACAGTTATCACGACTAAGTGAGAACTCGATGCTTTTACCTGCTTGCACTTGTGAATGTGAGATAATGAAGGCTAATCTATCATCTTACCTCTGAGCAGCTTTTATTTGCTGAAGCCAATCTGGTTTCACTTGTATTTCAGTCACTAATGCTCTATCTTGCACCACATCTAGTCGCACTTTCATCTTTCGTAAAGCCATTAAATGTTTCTTGCTAAGAGCATCTGTTACCATATTTGCTTTGCCAGGATGGTATTCAATCAAGCAGTCGTAATCCTTGATAAGTTCTAGCCATCACCTTTGTCGTAGATTAAGCTCTTTCTGTGTAGGTAGATACTTCAGGCTTTTATAATCTGTGTATATATAGCACTTCTCCCCATAAAAGGTAATGTCTCCATATCTTCAAAGCAAACACGATGGCTGCTAGCTCCAAATCATGTGTAGGGTAGTTCCTTTCATGTGGTTTTAGCTGTCTGGACGTATATGCCACTACTTTTCCTTCCTGCATAAGTACACACCCTAACCCATTCCTGGAAGCATCATTATAAATAGTATAAGATTTACCTGAAATAGGTTGAGTGAGAACATGAGCTTCAGTCAACATACTTCTCAACTTCTCGAAGCTTTGCTGACGTTTCTCGATCCACTAAAATCTAGTATTCTTTTGTAGCTGTTTGGTGAGTGGGGAGGCTATCATGGAGAATCCCTTTACAAATTGCCTGTAATACCTAGCTAACCCAAGAAAACTTCGAACTTCTGAAACATTTCTAGGTGGCTTCTAGTTAAGGATGGCTTTTACCTTCTGCTGATATCACATGGCCAATGAAGGTAACTTTATTTAGCCAAAACTCACATTTGCTGAATTTGGCATACAACTGCTTATCCCTCAGAGTCTGCAGTGCAATTCTTAAATACGGATCATGCTCCTCTAGTGACTTGTAGTATACCAGGATATCGTCAATAAAAACTATCAAATTTATCCAAGTAAGGATGAAAGATACGGTTCATTAAATTCATGAATTCAGCCGGTGCATTAGTGAGGCCAAAAGGCATAACCAGGAACTCATAATGCCTATATCTCATACGAAAAGCCATCTTTGGAATATCTGCTTCTTTTACTCCCAGTTGGTAGTATCCATCTTTGGAATGTCTGCTTCTTTTACTCCCAGCTAGTAGTAGCTAGATCTCAAGCCATGTTATTAAAACCTGACCGGATAAAGAACAGATAAGGTTGGAGGTTTGTGGTTCGATCGGATTTTTTCTATTTTTAAAATATTATAAATATTATAATTTTTTAAATACTATTGTATAAAAATTAAAAAATATTCATCAAACATTAAATATATATCATAAATATTCTAATAATAAGTTACAAAATATAATATTAATTTTATTATTATAAATGATTAATTATGAACTTTTGAATATCATATGTTAGAAATATAAAAACAAAATCATATCATGAAAATAATTTCATGTTTAGATGGAATACTAATGAAGTAAACACAAAAAATATTAACCTTGCATATATGAGTATAATTATATTTAATTATAATAAATTAAAATAGATAATAAGTATATTAAATTATTAAGTGACTTTTTAGAATTTAAAATTCTAATTTTTCAAATAAATAAATAATAAACTTTTAATATATATGTATATTTTAAATTTCCATTATTTATTTATTTGAAAAAAATAGTATTTTAAATTCTAAAGATATTACTTAATAATTTAATATACTATTACAATAATCCAAATAGATAATAAGTATATTAAATTATTAAGTGACATATTTAGAATTTAAAATACTAATTTTTACAAACAAATATATATATATATATATATATATATATATATATATATATATATATATATATATATATATATATATTTGATTACAATGAATCAAAAATATAATAAGTATATTAAATTATTAAGTGATATACTTAAAATTTAAAATACTAATTTTTTCAAATAAATAAATAATGAATATATATATATGGGTGGGTGAAAATATACAAAAAAATGATTTTTTACACTTTTTAGCAAAAAATTTGATTTTTTCCCGTTCTCCGATTTTCTGATTCAATTCGGTTTTTTCGATTCAATCTAGTTTTTTGCCAATCCGATTTTCTGCAGTTGAACCAATCAGTTGGTCAATCGGTTCACGGTTCAACAGGTCGGTCCGGTTTAATTTTAATAACTATGATTTCAAGTCTATATTTGAAAAAGTGCTAGCACCCTTTAATTGATCAAACAAGTCATCGATTCTGGGTAATGGGTATTTATTCTTGATAGTGACTTTGTTCAACTGTCCGTAGTCGATGCACGGTCTAAGAGATCCATCTTTCTTTTTCACAAATAACACTGGAGCTCCCTAGGGGGAAACACTCAGATAGATGAAGCCTTTTTTTAGCAATTCATGAAGTTGAATCTTCAATTCTTTTAGTTCAGTTGGTGCCATACGATAAGGGGTCATAGCAATAGGTGCTATGCCACGTAGCACATTAATATTGAGTTTAACTTCTCTTGGGGGAGATAGTCCCGGTAGCTCATCAAGAAAGACATCAGGAAAGTTCCTAATGGTAGGCACATCTCTAACTTATGGATTCTGGGCTTCAGATTCAATGACAAAAGCCAAGTAAGCTGTACATCCTTTTCTAATACACCTGTGTACGGCAGTGGCTGAGATAACGTTGGATAGGAAATCATATTGTTCTCCCACAACCATAATTTCTTGGTCTTCATAAGTTTTCAAGGAAATTCTCTTTAGGTGACAATTAACAATTGCTCGGTGTTCATGAAGCCAATCCACCCCCAAGCTAACATCAAACTCATAGAATGGTAGTTCGATCAGCAAAAAATTTTTAAAAAATGACTAAAAAAGAGAAAAATTGAGAAAATTAGTTGAAAAATTTGAACTAATTTGGTGGCCAGAGGAGGCCTCACGCATTGGTGAAGGTGGGACTTATGTGCCCATGCATAAACATGCACTTGCTATGCAACTAACTATACCCAAATATTGGATTGAGTATCGGAATGTCATAATCAATATCTTACTTAACCATTTTATCAAATAATTCCTTATCGTCCATCTCAATGTTAACAAACATCATCCATATACAATAATCATCTTAACACAACTCAGATGTTATTCCTCTAAACATATATAAAATCTAAAATCTCTCGAAAATGACATTACATATTTCTAACCTGACTCCATAAACTTACTCATCATATATATACATGTCACATATATATACAAGTAAAGTTCTCTTCTTTCATATACGACCTCTTTAGTATCCAGCGCCTATCCCTTCATAACTTATGTCTATTACTCCAAGTATATGTGCGTAATGAATGACTATGCACTGAGCATAATTTATCCAGTGGTGGATACACATCTAATATTTTCCATTTAACTACATACACATATACATATTCATGCATATTTAAATCTATACATTACATATATTAGCATTCATTTAAATCATTAATTCAATTTATGCTTAATTAATCCCTTATTTTCCATATTATTCATTTATCACAAACTCCCATATGTATATTATATAGTCCATTTTACTCCTCTATGAATTGTTTGTATTATTAATATCAATACTCTTGTTATTTTTATTATTATTTTATTTCTCTTATTATTAGCATTTTTACTACTACATTTATATTATTATTATTATTATTATTATTATTATTATTATTATTATTATTATGATCATCATCATCATCATCATCATCATCATCATCATCATCATCATCATCATTACTACTATTGTTATTCTTATTTTATTTCTTAAATTCCTTTTTATCCCATATTTGGTTATAAATTAATCCAATTTAGCTTTTAGCCCTTAAATTAAACTAATAGTGTTGAAATTGCTATTCGATCCCTATTTTTATACTCTTAACTTATATCTATTTTTTAATTTCCACACTTTTTTTTTTCATATCTTCTCTTGTGACTCTAATTCTTATATAATTATCATTTCCCTTTTTTAATTCAAATTCTTTACATATCTATCCTTTCCATCATACTTTCTCCACATTTATTATATATTCACTTATTTAACCTTATTTTCTTATTTTTGAATTTTATTTTCATATTTTGCCCCTAGTAATATTTAGTAGAAATCATCGGATTGGATATGCAAGATAGAATTCTAGCCTCAAATCTACTGAAATGGCCTATTAGGGGGCCATATTGCTTTTGGTAATGTGCATAGTGCTCCAATCTAAAATCTACCGAAGTGGCCTACTAAGGGGCCATATTGCTCTTCGGTAGTGTCATGGGGCTCAAGTCTCAAATCTACCAACGTAGCTTACTAGGGGGCCATATTGTTCTTCGATGACATCTTACGTAATATGCAACATATTACATGAAACAAAAGACATATATGTAAACCGCCATTGATCTACAAATGCAAGTTGCCATGACTCATTACAATTGTATATTATATCATCCCTATGGCTAGCTAATTATATCTTATATGCCTGATCTAACTACCTGTATACTAAGGGCACATATTTATTTCATCTCATTATATGTTCACATACATATACTTTATTCCCACATCATTTATTCATGTCAAAATAATAACTTTATACCATATATCATATCACCTCATTTGCATTTACATATTTATTCCCATTGTATTCTTATATTAGTCACTTATACAATTATACTTTTATTCTCTCTTCAACTTATGTATATGTATCTTTTATCTAATTATATAATCCATAACCTAATTACTTCTCTTTAAATCAATATTCTATTTATTCATTTAAATCACTAATTATTTTATTTTATTTTAATTTCAATTCCATTTTATTTTCTTAATTCACTAAAAAGTCATTAATCTACCTTATTTTTCCTATAGCATTATTCGACCACTACATGGTTTCACCCAAAATTATATTTTTCTTCTACATATTATAATTCCATGATAATACTCATCTAAATTACACACACACACACAAAGATGTGTGTGTGTGTATGTGCGCGTGCGTGCAAGTATTATTTTTAAATATTTTTCACAATATCCATCATTTCTTAGTCTAATTAATATGTTTCTATGCTCACATCATTTTCTTCATGCATGTTTCACAATCTCGCACACAAACATACAAATAATATAGTCTAAATTAATGGAAAATAAAAGAGTATGTATCCATAAACCTCAAACTCTTTCTTCCCAAGCTTTACTTTTCCTTTTCCCTTCTTTTTCCTTTCATTCCACTTAATTTTCTTTGAAAATCCACCTTGGCCAAATCCTTATTGAATTATTTTCTCAAATTTTATCCATTTATAATTCAAAATATTCTCAAAATATAAATCTTTATATCAAAATCTACTTAAAAATCAATTTAATTCATCAAAATTATACTAAATTAACTTGAACTTTTAGTCCAACCTTTCTCTTCACCATGCCATCCACTTGCCTCACTTACAATTGATCCTTGAGATGGCCATAGATAAATTTAGGGCCTTAGAATTATTTAGGATATGAAATTTGGTGGGCTTAAATTTAAAAAAAAAATGAAAGAAAAATGAAGACATGGTGGGTGTATATGTGGAATGACAATAAGGAGGAAAAAATTGGGAGAATTTCCTAGAGAATTATTATTTTTAGGCTGTTTATATGCCTTTATGAATGGCTAGGATTATTTCACTATTTAATCCAAAAGCCCACATTATGCCATTTTTTATCCTCTCCTTAATTACTATTCATTTTGAGTCACACCTTTTAGGAGTGAGTGATGAGTTACTGTTTTGAGTTACTTTCGTGAGTCACTAATGAGTTATGGGTGTGAGTCGGTGCCTTTTAACTCAAACAATCAAATAACCTCTGATTTTTGCCCTTTTTTGGATTTTAATGTTTCCTTCATCCAATTCACCCAACAATTGGTCCAACATATGAAAAAATATTTATTAAGGCGTTTTTAAAATTTTAGATCAATTTGAGTTCATTTTGATATACATCTAGCTTCAAAGGTAAAATTTATCGGTCAAAATTTAAAAATTTCAAGTTGTTCGAAAAATTATATTTCACTTTCAAATATTAATTTTAATTATTTCTAGTAAATTTGAGCAAACAAAATAATTTTTGAATGTTTGTGAAATATTTTTGGGCCGGTTAAAGTTTTGGTCAATCCTTTTTATAGTTCGGGTAAATTCTTCACTATCAAGTTTTAGGGCCTGTCCAACCTTAATTTTATCTCAAATTATACCAACATATATGTCCAAATTATTACTTTTTAATGGTGTAAAAATATTTTCATAACTTCTGGATCGTACTATTTACGTTGATGGAACTATTTATAGCCCGAGAAATACCATAAAGCCATGTGTTACCATGTCAAACCTCGGCCAAACACATGGCAGTCACCCATTGGTCCACTTGGTGCCTATATGGCATCCAAGTGGACCAATATATACCACACGGTATGACCATAGTCAGTCATATAGCAGACCTTGAATGGGTCATATGTCAACAGATGACATGTATGCATGACACATGGGACCACCTCAATGGTCCACATGTCATCCCCTCGTTGGCCCATGTGTCAAAATGAAACATTATCCTTACACATGGTGCTGACATATAGCATTAGTCCATATGTTAGAATGATGGATGACACATCATCCTAACATGTGGTATTGACATATGGCACCACCATAGTGGTCTACATTCGTGCCTTCTGTTAGTTTAAGGCCATATCCACATTTTGATGATAATCAGACCGTAAATAAACTCTATTATGAATTTTATTCTAATCTATTTCTACAGGAATTTTTATATATCTTTCTGATGCAAATATCAATAATAAAGAATATGATACTTCAAGAAAAGGATTCATGAAGACTCAAGTTGAAAAATGCCTTAGTGTATAGAAAATTAGGATATTAAAATGTAAGATCAAATTGAGGCATAATTTATCACTTATGCATACACATTTTAAGTCTTAAAATTGCATAAAAATATGTTTAACCCATAAATAATGTTTTTAGTCAAACTTGGTTTCTTATAAAATGCTTCAGAAAATGGCTTGTTAGAAATTTGCATCATTAGAAATTGGACTTTTAGAAATTTGGATAAATTTTTGATCAAAAACCTGATTTGCACTACAGGGCAAAATAATGACTAATTGGGGCCAGAATTGTCTGTTTTGCCCTCCAATAGCTATTTTTGGGATTTAACACCTAAAATCAAGTTTTTGGGTATAAGTACATGTTTTCAGACCTTTTAGAAGGTTAGATATCATTTTGGAAAGATTTTCTACCCGTTAAGAGAAAAAGTTTACATCTTTTAAATCTCACTTTTCATTTTTTGCACTTTATCCTTACATGTCTTCCTCAATTTGATTGTAGCTTCTGTTGTAATTATTTGTGATGAATTATTATTATGAAAGATTGTGAGTTTGGGATGGCTAAAATCTAAAAAAGAATTCTAGCAAGTGTTTACATTTTTGACTTTGGTAAAAAAATCATTGGTAGATATACACAAGTTTGTATATTGGCTTTGACTCTTACCTTTAAAAAAGTTAAGAGTGGAGAGAAATGCTCAACAGTGATTCTTAAGGAGTGAAAGTAGGCATTATGGTCAAACTACTATAAATTCTATGTGTGCTCTGCTTTTCTACTCTATTTTCTATCTTCTACTATTCTAAAATACATTCTGAAAATTTGTATTTTCAAAATTCTGTAAAATAATTTTCTGAAACATTCACAACAAATCTAATATGCACTTTTTTCAAAATTATATTTGAAGTTTATATTGAAAAGAACTTGCAAAAATTTGAGTATACATTCTATCTGCATCCTTACATTTATTTTAAAAAATCTACACTTTCATATAATTCTATTCCATTATAATTTGGCCAAAAAAGTTTCAATACACCTAATTTACCTCCCTCTTGAGTGTCTTTTAGGACGTATATTTGGTATCAAAGCAGTTCTCAATTCCCTAAGGTTAACCTATTTGAGTGATTTTAAAAATGGCTGAATCAAATAGTTCTCCAATTACTACTCCATTTAAAAAAGCACATTCTGTTCATTATCCTCTAATGTTCAACGGTGAGAATTATCCTTTTTAGAAGGTTGTCATGAGGCACTTTATCCAATCTCAAGATATGGATTATTGGGATATTAGTGAAGATGGATGTGAACATCCATAAAATAAATCTGATAAGGAAGGTGCTTTAGATTCTGCCATAGTTTTAAAAACAAGAAAAGAATTCACAAAAGCTAAAAAAGAGAAAAATGCAACTAAATTCTAAAGATATGAGTACAATATATTTTTTTCGCTGCACACAAATGAATTTTATAGAGTTTCTGGATGTGATGCAACCAAATAAATATGGGATAAGCTACAAGTTATATATGAAGGTATGAATCAAGTTAAAGATACTAGACCTCATATTTTTATGGTTGATTATATAGCATTCAAAATGAAGTTAAAAGAGTCAATTTTTGAGGTAATTAACAGGTATGTTAAACTAACTAATGAAATTAAGGCCCTTGGTAAAAAACTTAATAAACATAATAAAATTGTTAAGCTTGTTAGAGGTCTTACTCCTAGATGGGAGGCAAAAGCATCAATTCTGTTAGATAAGGATCTTAGTACTCTTAATTTTGATAATGTTTATGAATATTTTATTTCTCATGAGCTTCACATTAAGTCCTAAGATGCAAAAATAGAAAAAGATAGAAAATTGAAAGCTATTATTCTTAAAGCAGAATTTGGAAGTGACTATTCTATAGGTGATGATAAGATGGCTTTGATTACAAAAAAGCTATACAAAATTGGCAAAAAATCATACCAAAAATAGCACCAGAAATTCTCTCATCATAAGGCAGAAAATTCAGCAAAATCTGTTGGAGATGTGGTTTGCTATGAATGCAACAAACCTTATCACATCAAATCCAACTTCCAAATCTAAAAAGAAAGGAAAAAAGGTTTAAAAAGAAAGCGATGAAGGCTATATGGAGTGATAGTGAAGATTAAAGCACAAGTGAACTAGAATCTAAATTGTGATGATATTGGTCTAATGGCAATTTTTGATCATAAAGAGCAGAATTCTAATTCTGATAAATAACAAAATGTTGCTGCTGATACAAGGTCACCTAAAATGATTCAAAAAATTCTAAGGTAAGTGATTCTGATTCAAATTTTGATTAAAATGAAAATGATTATTAATATGAAAAAATGCTTGAATCTTTTGAGAATTTGCATCATAAATATCGCATGCTTAAAAAGATGCATATAGAAATGAATAAAAAATTTGATGCATTATATGTGGAATATGAAAATGAAAAGGAGACAGAAATTATTTTCAAAAATGAATATTTTGATCTAGAAGATAAATTTATATTTTTGCAAGAAAATGCAGTATGAAAGGAAAAAAAGATTTGTGTATGTAATGAAAATTCTGTTGAAAATCTAAATGCAAAATCTATTCATAATATTCATGCAAGTACATCAAAAAGCTATCACATAAATTGTACCTAGAAAAAATTTAAAAATATTCATATGATAAAATGGTAATAAACTCTTCTGCTACATGCTTTTATTGCTATAGAAAATGACGTATTTCAAAATTCTATTATTATATAAAGAATGCTATTTTCGCTAATCAGAAATGGGTGGTTAAGAATTCTGCAAATGTGTTAACTAACCATGAAGGACCCAAGAAAAGTTGGGTACCTAAAAATATTTGATTTCTTTGTAGGTTTGTCTAAGGAGTGCTAAGATAGAAAAGTGATATATGGATAATGACTGCTCTAGGCATATGACATGAGATAAGACTTAGTTTTCTAAGCTGGAAAATTCAGAAGGTGGTTCTGTCAATTTTTGTGATAATAAAAAAGGGAAAATTATTGGTATTGGAACTATTGAATCTAATCCAATTATTAAAGATGTCTCTCTTGTTGAAGGTCTAAAGTATAACTTATTGAGCATTAGTTAACTTTATGACAAAAAGAGAAGAGTTATCTTTGAAGTACATCATTGAAGAGTAGAAGTATTGAAATGGAAAAATCTATTTTAAAAGGGCAAAAATTTGAAAATATCTATTTGGTCAGCCTAGAAGATATTAAAAAACGTGAGGTTAAATGTCTAATTTCTAAGAAAAATCTTAGTATTTTGTGGCATAAAAAATTAGGACATGCAAGACTCCACGCATTAAAAAAGCTTGTCTAAAAAGATTTGGTGAAGGGAATGCAAAAAATGAAGATTGATAAAAATCATGTATGCAAGGCATGCCAAGTTGGGAAATAAACCAAAAATTATCACAAATCTAATAATGAGATTTCCATTAAGAAAGCTTTGAAGCTTCTACACATGGATTTATTCAGACCAATAAGTCCTTACAGTATTGCTGGAAAATTATATGTATTTAATATGGTGGATGATTACACAAGATACACATTGGTAATATTTCTTACTCATAAGGATAAAGCATTTGAAACTTGTAATAAGTTGAGTAAGAAAATTAAAAATGAAAAAGGTTACAAAACAACAAGCATTAAAAGTGATAATGGAAGAGAATTTAAGAATAAAAAATTTGAAGAATTCTGTAACAATTCTAAAAGAAGTCGTACCTTTTCTGCTTCAAAAACACCACAGCAGAATGGTGTTGTAGAAAGGAAGAATTGAACTCTTTAAGAAATGGCTAGAATAATGCTGAACGAGAATAATTTACTAAAGTATTTTTGGGCGAAGGTGATTAACACTGCATCCCATGTATTGAACAAAATTATGATTAGAATAGTATTAGAAAAAACTCCATATGAATTGTGAAAGGGCAAAAAACCAAACATCAGCTACTTTTAACCTTTTGGTTGCAAGTGTTTCATTTTTAATGATAAAATAACCTAGCTAAATTTGATGTAAAATCTGATAAAGGTATATTTTTGGATTATTCTTTAAATTTTAAAGCATATAAAGTTTTTAATAGAAGAACGCGTAAAGTAGAAGAGTTGATAAATGTTAAATTTGGTTTCACAACATAAATTCTAAAGAAAGGTGTTCTTTTGATGATGAAACTGGTTTTGTGAAGGAAGTTGACAAAAATCAAAAGAATGATGAAACAGAAAAGTTACCAAATTAGCTACTAGATCGGAATGATAGAATTCTTGGACAATATGAAGATGTAAAAAATGAGCTAGAAATTGAAGCAGAAATGGATCCAAAAAATACTACAGAAAATATACCAGAAATTTAGGCAGAATAACAATCTGAATAACCAATAAAAATGCCTAAAGATTAGAGATTTCACAAATATCACCCTAAAAAATAATTTATTAACCAATCATTCTAAAAGAATGACGACAAGAAGAGCCATGCTTGAATATTGTGGAAATGTTACCTTTGTCTTTCAACTTGAACCTAAAACTTTTATTGACGTAAAAAATTATGATAGTTGGATTATTGCTATAAGAGTTAAATCAGTTTGAAAGAAATAAAGTTTGGAATTTGGTGGCCGGACCCTCAAATTGTTCTATCATTAGAACAAAATGTGTGTTTAGAAGCAAGTTAGATGAGCAAGGTAATGTCATTAGAAATCAAGCCAGATTAGTGGCTCAAGGCTACAATTAGGAAGAAGGTATAGATTTCAATGAAAATTTTGCACCTGTAGCTAGATTAAAAACTATTAGAATTTTATGTGCATTTACATGTTTCAAAAATTTTAGATTATATCAAATGGATGTTCATTTTCAAATTTAAAAAGGCTTTATATGGTTTAAAGCAAGCTCCTAAAGCTTAGTATGAAAGATTAAGTTGTTTTCTACTTACTCATGGCTTTAATAAAGGAAAAGTAGACACTACTCTTTTTATCAAGCATAAATAATCTAATATTCTAATTGTTCAAATATATGTTGATGATATAATTTTTGGTTCTACTAACATTTTCTTGTGCAAAGAATTTGAAGCTATCATGAAAAGGAATTCGAAATGAGCATGATGGATGAGTTAACATTTTTTTTTGGATATCCAAATCAAGCAATGTGCTGATGGTACTTTTATTAGTCAAGTGAAGTACACAAAAGAATTGCTAAAGAAATACAAAATGTCTGATGTAAAATCTGCCAGTGCACTTATGAGTTCATTTATTAAATTGGATAAAGATGAAAAAGACAAAAATGTTTAAGAAAAATTATATAGAAGAATGATTGGATCATTGTTATACTTGATAATAAGTAGACTGGATATTCACTTCAGTGTGTGTCTATGTGCTCACTTTCAATAAGCTCCAATAGAGTCCCACTTATCTACAGTAAAAAAAAAATTTGAGATATTTACAAGAAGCGCAGGAACTAGGATTATGGTATCCAAAGAACACTTCTTTCAATTGTATTGGATATTCTGATGCTGATTATGCTGGATGCAAAATTGATAGAAAAGCACTTCTGGGGTATGTCATTTTTTTGGAAACTTTCTTATTAATTGGTTAAGCAAAAAATAAAATTTTGTAGCTTTATTTATTGTAGAAGCAAAATATATAGCTGTTAGTGGATGTGTTGCTCAAATTCTATGGATCAGACAACAATTAAAAGATTATGGAATAGAATTTGACAACATTTCGATATTTTGTGACAATATAAGTGCTATAAATCTTATCAAAAATCCAATTCTGCATTCAAGAATAAAGCACATAGAAATTTGCCATCACTTCATCAGAGATCATGTGCAATTAGGAGACATCCTATTGGAATTTATTTCTATAGAACATTAAATAGTAGACATCTTCACAAAGCTTCTTACAAAAGAAAGATTTTGTCAATTGAGAAGAAAACTTGGAATTGGTATTTCTAAATCTTAATTTTCTCTCTAAGGTACGTCTTTATTAATTTTTTAAGAGGAAAATCTATTTAAAAATCTATTTAATTTTTTATTCTAAATTCTATAAAAAGAAAAGTTATATTTATCCTTAGTTTGTCTTAATTTATTTTGAAGTGATCTTTACATGTTGAAGTGGTTAAAGATATGGTGAAATTGTCAAAATATATATGAATTATCTCTGTTAATCCTAAATGCTATGTGTATAGTTTTAAAATTATATCGGGGTAGCCCTTTCTTTTTGGTTTATTTTGGTTTCCTATTCTTAGTAACTGCAAATTTGCAGTTTTTCTATATGTGATGATTATCTGAACATGCATAACTCCTCACTTGTCAAATCATCTCATTTCATCTTTTTTTTTTCAAATTTTGGATTTAATTTTCTTTTCTCTTAATGAAGCAAAATGGTTTCTCAAAAAACTCATTTATTTTAACCCTTTATTTATCTCTTACAATTTTTCCTTCTCCTTCAAATCCTTAAATTGTTGATTCCCTCAAAACTGCCTCCCCTATTCCTTAGTCGTTCTTCTCTTTCTCTCAAACCTAAATCACCACTGCTATGGGTCAATCAAAAGCCCTCGTTAAATTCCATCCTTGCTGGATTCCATCACCACCTTCGGTGCCCTCACCCTCTACCCAAACTGCTCTGATATCCTCACTAAAGCTCATGTCCTCTATATTAACAAAATCACAAGCTTCTCCTTCAAAATCGACTACAACCTTGATATCTAATCATCCCCTTTTTCTATCAAAAGTTATTAAGCGATATGATTTAGTTCATGTAGCATCAGATTTGGCATAACCCAATACATAGAAAAGTAAAAATGGAAGAATTTCCTCACTTTTTGAGTAATTTTTTTTTCCAGATTTAGATCGCGAGTTTTACATTCCTTGGTTCAAAATTAAGGCTGAAAATTTCAAAGTTATTCTATATGGCTCAATCTATACTGCAAATCCTTTTTTAATTGTAAAGCTTTTCTTTGTGCCTTTGATTGGATCTATGCTCAGTCGGGGTAATAGTAATATTTTAGAGTTTTAGGATCTAAATAAAGATGAGTTCTTAAGTCAAATATTTAGTTATAGAAGTGGTACATCAAAATGTCTTTTAGCGTCAAATCTATTGGCACAGTATAGAGTTTTGATGAAATGCATGAGCCAATATGTGACACCACGTGTTGGTACTATGTCTTATTTATCAGATATCGATATAGTCTTTTGTGGCATTTTCATTCTAACAAAGATTTCAACCTACCATTTTTTATTTTTAATTATATAGCCACCCGTTCTATTAAAGAAAAGAAACCATATAGCTTAATCTTAACATGACTATTTGAGCACTCGAAAATAGTGCATGATGATACTAAGTTTGAGGCCTATAAGATTAAAAAATTTAGTTTTGTATTTTACAAAGAAGCTAGTAAAAGGATTTATTCAAGGAAGCGTAAATTTGTTCAAGTACCTGCTAAAAATCCTAGTGAGGAAGCATATTTAGAAGTGTCTTAAAAAGGGAAGGAAGTAATGCCTATTGAGTCTTTTAATTTGGATGAAAAATTATAGTTGCAATTCGCTCAATTTCTTGCTTGGATGAAAACATCTAAAGGTGTGAAAATTAGTGAGCCTAAGTAGGTAGAACAGGTATAATAATCATATTTTATTGAATCTCAGATAGTGTCTAACAAGCAAAAATTTGATAAGCAGTCTGAATAACTTTATAAGTAGAAATCTAATGCTAAATCTGATAAGAAATTTATTGAAGAATCTAATGTAAAGTTCAATGGAAATTTTGAAGATAAATATAACAAAGATTTTGATGGACAATCTGGATAGAAATGTAATTAGTTTCTAAAGAAGAATCTAATGGGGAATTTGATGTAAATTCTAGAGAAAAGTCTGAAGAGAGTTCTGATCATAAATATGATAAAGATTATGGTAGTTCATCTAGTGCTTCTTTTGATGCTAATTTTTGACCTATAGCTGATAAAAAAATGCCTACAAATCCTTCTGCTCCTATAGTTAAGAGATCTGCCAACTTTAAAATGTCAACAAAGTTTGATGAACATTCATCAGAGCCTCCAATAACTCAGTTCTCCATTCCTACTGCTGATTTTTATTATGTAATGGATAAACAAAAGCTATCAAAACTAAAATCTCAATTTATATATGCTTTATCTCTCTTTGGTAAGTTAGGTTAGACCTTTGTAGCAATGGTAGATTTAGGTCCTGCTTGAATTTGTGCACCTACCCTTACTGCCAGTGAACTAGCTTTAGAAAGACATGAGCATTCTTCCCCAGCAAAGGAGCCATTTGTTTTACCTCGTAGAAAATCTTCTTGCAATTCTATCCTTTATGTGAAAAATCCCCCTTAACCTGGTCAACTTGGTAATAGCTCTCTCCTAATGGACATTGACTCTTGACCTTTGGTTGATTAATTTACAAATTATTCTCTTTTGTTTTTTCTAAACCTAAAACATTTTGTGAGGTTTTAATCTTAGTACTGCTTTTGTTTGTGTTTGTTGACTTTATTTTGATTTGCTTCTTCTGATCTCTCATTTCTTACGATGACAAAAAAGGGGAGAAAAATATGTGATTTGACATTGACTGATCCTGATATATTTTGTTACACATTTATTTGTTGTTCTTATGCAGGAATTTCTTATGATAAATTGTGATTGCTTTAAGTTTATAATCTTTTACATAGATTATTCTCTTTGGTTTGTATATATACATCATGATATATTTACATAGGGGTTTTATAACTTAACTTTTATAGGTTTTACTTTTTGTAAATATCCCTATGCATATACTCAGAGGGGCTTTTTAAGACTGACCTAAATAGACTTCTAAGTGGAATTTATTAAGGTTTTGTCATCGTAAAAAAAGGGAAGATTGTTAGCTCAAGGCTATATCCACATTTTGAAGATTATCATACCTTAAATAAACTCTATTGTAAATTTTATTCTAAGTTATTTTTGCAGGAATTTTTATATGCCTTTCTGATGCAAATATAAAAAATGAAGATTGTGATACTTCAATAAAAGGATTCATGAAGACTCAAGTTGATGAATGTCTTAGTATATAGGAAATTAGGATATTAAAATATAAGATCAAATTGAGTCATAATTTATCACTCATGCATACATATTTTAAGTTTTAAAATTGCATAAAAATATTTTTAAGTCATAAATTAAGTTTTTAGTCAAAACTGATTTCTCTCAGAAAATGTTTCAGAAAATGGCTCGTCACAAATTTGTGTCATTAGAAAATAGACCTTCAGAAATCTAGATAAAGTTTTGATCGAAAATTTGATTTGCACTATAGGATAAAATAACTGCTAGTTGAAACCAGAATTATTTGTTTTACCCTCCAATGGCTATAAATGACTATTTTTGGGATTCAACACTTAAAATCAAGTTTTTGGTTATAAATATAAGTTAGACCTTTTAGAAGGTTAGACATCATTTTGGAAAGAGTTTTTTATATCTTAAGAGAAAATGCTTACATCTTTTAAATCTCACTTTCCATCTTTGGCACTTCATCCATATATATCTTCCTCAATTTGATTATAGCTTCTGTTGAAATTATTTTTGAGGAATTATTCTTGTGAAAGATTGTGAGTTTGGGTTAGCTAGAACCTAAGGAAGAATTCTAGTAAGTTTTTACATATTTTACTTTGGAAAAAAAATTATGGGTAGATATACATAGGTTTGTATATTGGATTTGACTCTTACCCTTAAAAGAGTTAAAAGTGGAGAGAAATACTCAAGAGTGATTCTTGAGGAGTGGAAGTGGGCATTGTAGCTAAACCACTATAAATTCTATATGTACTTTTATTTTCTACTTTGTTTTCTAGAAATTCTATACATTCCAGAAATTTGTATTTTCAAAATTCTGTAAAATGAATTTCTAAAAAATTTATAAAAAATCTTACAAATTTTTTTTAGATTTATATTTGAAGTTTATATTGAAAAAGAACTTGTAAAAATATAAGCATACATTTTGTCTTACATCTATACATTTATCTTCAAAATTTTTCACTTAAATACAATTCTGTTCCTTTAGAATTTGGACAGATAATTTCAAAACACCCAATTTACCCCTCCTTTTGAGTGTCTTTTGGGACTTACACCTCTGTTGGTCCACATGTTAGAGTGATTTTTCACTTTGATAGGTGGACATGTGCATGAGGGACACACACCTTTTGGCATGCGCCCAGCATGTGCATATGCCACCCTAGAGGCATTTTTAGCGACCTATTTCATCTGGTGGGGGGTTTTTAGGTCTAAGAATCCGATTGTGCTATGAAAATTTAAAAATATCAACTTTTAATTTATCATTATAAACTTTTTATGCAATTTTTGGTATACACATACATGAGAAAAATATACGAAAAATATATCCGAACCATAGAAAATAACAATTATTTATGTGTTTATGCAACTTATTTGAATCAACCAATTTATACATAAATTATAGATCAAATGTAACACAAACTAGGATGTAAAAAATAAAGGCTTTAACACCCATGTGAGGAATCTAGTGCACAAATATACATTAATTCAATAAATGAGAGGAAACATATTTACGTCTTATAGCGTAGAAACTTTTGAGAAAGCGAAAGCACAAGATCTTTTATTTTTATGTCACTGACTAGATCTTTAACCATAAGCTATTACATTGAAAAAGATAATGACTCCACAGTCTAAAAGCGCCTTGGAGATACCAAGAAATACATAATGGGAGAAGAGAATTTTGATAAGTAAATCAAAATTTTATGATCAGTCTTAGTAATCTTAAATAGATTTTCTAATCTTTATATATAGGTTTTTTTATAGCCATAACCTATTAAAATTCTTATTCCTTTTTAAATTAGGAATAGATAATCTTAAATTGATTAGGATGAATACAAACAGAGTTATGGGCACACCCAAACTCTATCATGTACTATTACATTAAGCAAATGATAAAAATAATAAATTAATAATAGAAACATATTCTTTACCTTTATAATTTTTGAAGTTATAATTATATTGTGTTTTATTATTTTTACAAAGTTATTTTTACTTACTTGACAGCCTGTAAAAAATAAAAATACATAGATTATAGCTTTTACTATATTACATATATTTGCAATTAAAATAATTAAGATTTATGAAAATCAACTGTTTACCACTTTTTTTTATTGCTCTTCCAAAACATATTTTAGCCTTTCATTTTTCATTCCACAAAAAAAAGGAAATATTAGAATTAAAAAACAAATCATTTCACCTAATTTTGATTAATATAAAACAAATTTCAATCACATATAATTCAAGGAATTAATTAATCTCCAGGCTTTGCATAATAAAGAAATATTGAGGAAAAAATATCAAAAATTAATAGAGAAGAAGAAAATTTAAAATGTCAAGTTGCAATTAACTTGGATATTTAATTGTTTTTTGTCTCCATAGCCAAAAAAAGAGTGATTGTATAATCTTCTTAAATTATTTGAAATTCAATTTTCTTAATTGTAGTTATCCCATTATTCAATTATCTATATTTTTAAAATATCACCATGTTATATATTTTTCTTTTTTTTCGATCCATTATTGCTTGACTTACTTATTTTTTAAAGTTAATTTTCTATCCACACATAAGAAGAGAGATAAGCTTTTATGGGCAAAGTACACTGTATAATTCTTAGTTGCTTTAGCCAGTAAATTATCATATGTATATTCTTCAATGATATCAAATAGCATTATTCATACTCAGAATAATTCACAATTCTCATTTACCATTTGTAACATTATATAAACAAGTTGTGTGTTTATTTTGTGTAGTTGTGTTTTCCACTAGTTTGTTATAGGGTATAATAAGTATTTATTAAATGCATAAAATACATATCCTCATCTTATAAAACATTTGGAATTAGATGGGATGTCATAGCTCATGGCTGTAAGTACCCATGTCATTATCATGAGTATTAAGTCTCTTTTTCAATATATAATGCAGTTCAAATTATTCATGGCATTAATAGAGGCTCACGCATTTGAATTGCCAAGGTTCATGCACATGAATATCAAATTAATGACCATGGAATTCCATTACTTACTAGTTACCAAACATTCTTCTAAAATTCCACAGCCATTAGGGTGGTATTCATGGTTGTGGGGGGCTTAAAATTCTAAGTTACAAAATGATCCTAGAAAATCTACAATTGTAAGAATAATATTCATGAACTGCGATACAATTACAACACAATAAAACTTACAAATTAGGCACACTGAAAGGCATGGATACACTTTTATCCTGCTTTTCTTTTACTTTTTCATATAGTGATTTAGATTACATGTATCACATAGATGGCAGAATAAACAAAAAATTTAAATAACTTAGACTATGATCTTACTATGATTATTAGCTAAACTAATATAGAAAATAAAATTATCACTTCAATTAGTTTGAAATAGTTGTTAATCCTTCTATATAGGAATGTAGTAAGTAAAAATTCTCTATATGCTAGCAAGAGAATTCAACTAGAGAGAATAAAAGAATATATATAGGCTTCTTATACCCTAATTCTTTAATTAGGATATATATATATATATATATATATATATATATATATATATATATATATATATATATATATATATATATATATATATATATATATATATATATATGATTTTCTTAACCCTAATAGGATTAGGATCAACTTATTAAGGCTTTAGTGTGTGTACATTTTGGATGGGCCATACATCAAGGATAATGAAACCCTAAAAGAGCTTTATGCATAAGCCCTTTAGGCTTCTTAGTCCACACATGTATTAGACCAGCCAACCAGACATGCACATAAATTTTATAACTCTCATAAAACATGTCACATGCCTATTGGGCTCAAATATGCCTAGCTAAACCCCTTAAAATTTATGCACATCTTCTATATGCATACATGTATAGAAAATCTCTTTACCCATCATACTTAGGCTTTTCAGTCTAAATTCTTTTCTCTTTCATTTCAAGCATGATAACTACTCATGTGATAGAAAGTCAGTGGTTTGACTTTATCCTTCCATATATAGTTACCATATAACTACTCTTTTTACCATTTCTTTATCTCATTCTGATTTAGGAATGGATTTTTGTCAGCTTAAATCTTAATTAAGTTTGTTTGATTAAACCCATAATATGTAACATTTAGTAAATATTTTTTTTATTTCTAAAATGTTCTTTATGAATTGCATTCACACTTGCATTCCACTATAGCCAAAAAGTTTAAATAGGAAACTTAGCAAGATGTGTGAGATAAACTCTCCATTATTAATCAGGATTGATAAATCCTTTATTGATCACTCAACTATCTTCAAATAAGTCATTTTATGCTCAATCTCCAAACTATGCTCACCTTTTGATAAGGGTAAAAGTAATGGAGTCAAAGCAAAACACTTGTGTAACACCTCCATACCCTCTATGAGGGTATGATAACGTTATGCCCATATAACAAAATTGTCTTATAATATATCATGGTTTAATCATGTTAAACATAATGCACCATATTCATAAGTTCTTTTATATCATAGTTATCAAGATCATTTAACTAAATCTACTTATTAAATTTCCATACTTCATATAAATGTATAACAAAGTTTATTATAAACATGTTATTACATTACATTTAGATGGGAATTGATTTCCTCATACATATATGCTACTTTACATAATTTTACAATGCTTTATCAGCTATACAACTTAAAATTAATATACCAAAAGTATATTTGACTTTCCCTAGTGGTCTGCAGATGCAGACTTTAAATACCCTGCACTTCTATACCGGTGTACCTACATAGGAATAAATATCTAGTCTGAGCAATGGCATAGTGTGGAATAAATAAAACAAACTAACTTCGCAATGAAGTCATAAGTACAAAAAATAAAACCAAGCAAAAATAAAAAAAATACTTTTCATAACAATAAAGATAATGAACCACATTCACTTCATTTCATTATTGCATGTACATTGATTAAATATAGATACTATAATTAACATTATCATGTATTCATATATCAACCATTTACTAGTTCATAGTTATTATACTAATATGCTTTTGTAACTTTAATAAAATTGAAAGCCATTTTTATTATCTAAATCCTCATATGGTATCAAACACTAGATACTGACTAAGTAGTACTAAACACTAGAGATGTGATAGTTGCACACCACCATGGTGTCATCACTAGCAGCTGCAATCGCTAACTCTTATATGCATGCCTCTCTATCCAATGCTTTAATTACTAGTTAACTTTGCATATCATTAATGTAATACCCTATACTCAGATAGTGGTTCGATAAACGAAGTATACACTTAATAAAGATAAAGGCTTAACATTTTCTTTGAATTATTTCTTATTGAATTTATATAACATAATATTCATTTCTTATTAACTAAATCAAATATTTGATGTCATTGCCAGTGCTTCCATTCATACTATTCACTTAGTCAATCACTATTCTAGTCTTAAAAATTCGGATAACATAATGACTATAATAATAGCCTAGCCCTTTGCAAAATCTCAAAGAAACACTCCCAATAATCAAATCTTCCTCCTTGGTACTATAACAATTTAGAAGCACTTCTAATTATGTCTATTCATTAACCCAACCACATTCACTAACTATATTCATATAAATTATATTTTTAATTTTACCTTAGGCTTAAGCTTATCTGATTTAACCCATCTACAATCCACATAATTTAAATACACAGTCATAAAAGACATGCCAAAAAACTTTTATTGTTTAATGCAATTCTTCTAAAAAGTTAGAATCCTTATTTATATGCTATTTTGTCCAGTTTAAGGTCCTTTATGCTTCATCCTTCTTGCATGATAGCTTTGAATTATGAATATACTTATTAGTATGTTTTAGTGTGTTTAGGATTATGTTTTGGTGTTAATTTAGTTAATTTTGTATTTAATTTCATAAGTCTCTAATTTATGTGGGCTTAATTGCATTTTGGTATTTAGTAGGTGTTTAATTGAAGAAAAAGAAAATTTCCTTAGTGGATTAGAGAATAAGCTCAATCAAGGTGTTTAGAAGAAGAAAAAGGTCATGTGTAATCTAGTAGAAAATGCCTCGGTGGAGGAGACATTCTCTTTTATCGAGGAGGATATAAAGAGCAAACAACAAAGAAGCTTACCTCGATAAATGAGGAATTCCCCTTTACTGAGGTAAGGCAAACTTGTCCAGAGGAAAGGATCACCTTAGTGGAGGAAAATTTCCCCTCGACCAAGGTAAGTGTTCCAACAATGATAAAATTCTAACTTTTTCTGGATTGGAAAGTTATATGGCAGCTAGTTTTTTCTACTTTTAGGTATTTAAGCCAGCAAAATATACCAAAATTAGAAGAACAAATTTTCTTTATAGTGTAGACCTATTTTTTTGCTTGTACAGCAGGATTAGACCTACTTTTCTTTTCTTCTTAGTTTTTAATTCTCTTAGGGTTAAAGCTATACTTTGGCTATTCTGTGAAGATATCAAGAGGAAGCTTGAAGCTTTATGAGTATTGTATCTTTTAATTTTATTTTTTTAATTATTTTAATAATGAACAATGAGTAATTATTTACTTTTGTTGAGGGAAACTTGAACCCTCAGACTTTTATTATAATGACTCTAATTTGAGTTTAATTTTTATGCAAGTTTGTTATTTCTAAAATCTTGGGTTAAATCTTATCTTTGATATTGTTGAATTGATGCTTGGTCTATCAAATAAATGGTTAATTGTTAGTTTAATCTTTGATCAATAATTTACATGTTTTTAGTCTAAGTTACTTATGTTGATGCATGATTGTGTTATGTAAATTGAGACAATAATGTGTTATTCAGGAGTAATTTTAGAATTAAGAATGCTGAATTAATAATAGACTGGAATTAGGTCTCTCAAAGTAGGATTTAATGAAAGTTTAGGATTTCATAACTGGCTTAATATGCTAAGTATTATATTATTCATAGTCTAATGGTTTAGCACATAGAATGATATTCTAAATAAGATATTTGTGTTATTTCACTCGCTTTCCATAACAACTTGTGTTACTTTTGATTTGAGTCATTATTAGTAAAAGGTGAAGAAGATAGTCCCTTAGCAGAAGTGTTTTAGTTATAGACGCTATTCATTATTTAAGTTTTGTTCTGTATTTAATTTATTGTAATCTAGTCTTAGTTTTTAATTTGCTTAATTGTTAATTTAGCTTATAACTCCTTTTACTTCAAAAATTTGGGGATATTTTCAAATTAACTCCATTCAATTATAGACACTTTACTAGTAATCCCTGTTTCCTTGGGTTTGATATTCTTAGGGTCTTAAAAATATTCCTCTATATTACTTAGCTAATCTAGTACACTTGCTAAAAATTGATCAAGTTTTTTGGCACTATTATCGGGGAAATAACAGTGTTGTTAATTTGATATCTTTGGTTGAGTTAGTCTAAGATTTTTTTATTTATTTTTAATCTGGTGATTATCTTTACAGGAAGATTTTAAGACATTTTCCAAAATGATACAAGATGATGTCCAAGATTATGAATTGTTCATTTTGAAAGAGCAAATGAATGATTTAAAAAGAGAAATACAAGAATTATAGCTCTTGTATATACATTCATCAATTTCTCATTTACCATCTATTATTGATTCTTATTCGTTATAGGTGCCATAAGAGTCCACCACTTTCAAAGTTTAAAGTTTTTTGATTTGGTTAAAAGTCAGGAGAAACATTATAAGGCTTAAAAGGAAGAGTGAGAGGTTACATTTAAAATTCAAGAGGAAAAGTTAAGAAATCAAGAGGAACCAATCAAGAGTCAAGAGAATTTATTGAGGGATCAAGAAAAGGGAATTGAAAGGTTGGAACCCAAACTAGAAATTGAGTGTTTCAATGCAAATTCAAATTGTTTTGATTATGTGTTTATTTTGTGTTTTTTAATTATTGCTGTTTGATTTTGCATTATTTTGGTGTGTTTTATGGTTTATGAGCTTAAGGTGGAGTTATGCTTATTTATTGTGTGGAGTGGACACTAAGTGACCAATATCAGGTATGTATGTTTTCACTTAAATTTGTCAGCTTTCTTGATTTAGAGTTGGTTAAAGGTTCAAGGTTGGTGAGAAATTAAAGTCTTGATATACTTAATTTTGAGACCTTATTGATTTAAATTGTCATTGGGAAGTGAAGTGAGAATGGGCATGAGGAAAGACTAATAGGGTTTAAGTTTAAATTAGGGGATTTAAGTAAAAAAGTATGTTAAAATTGGATTTTACGATTTTGCAGTTGAGTTCCTGAGACAGTTAGCTCGATAGAGGTGGATTTCACCTCCACCAAGGGACCCTTGCCCTTTCATCCCATAGCTTTCACCTCGGTAGAGGGGAATTCCTCCTTGATCGAGGTGGCCTTCCTCCCTATGTAGAATCAATCACCTTGGTAGATGTGATTTTCACCTTTATCGAAGGACATTGCTTTATAAATGCTTCACCCCCTTCCTCTACCGAGATAAGCATCATTTTGGCCATTTATTTTACTTCCTTAACTAAGATAAATACCTCTCTAATCAAGGTATTTAAGGCTAGCATTAGATTTTCATCAACTTTAATCTTCATTTCATCAAGTAAGTTTACTATTCCTTATTTAATCTTTCATGTCATATGTTTAGATTGCTTGGATTGAATCGAAGTGTGAACATGGGATTTCTAAGAGCTTATTTTGAGTTTAAATAGTGTTTCATTTGTCTCAAATTACACTTAATTTACTTGGTGATTGAGATTTAGGTTTGATTTCAAATTCTAGCTTTATAATGGTTGAGATTGCTTTAGTATTGGCCTAGTTATTTTGCTTACCATGTGTTTGATAAAATGCCACAATGACCAATTTAAAATATTTTTCTTCATCTTTTTAAGCCACATCATCATCAATTAACCCTAGAATTAAGATTATACAATCAAACATTTGATGTCAATTATGCAAAATATTGATTTTGTGTATTGAACATTCAAGCAATTTTGGCTTAAGTGCATTTCTTCACTTAGCTACCATGATTATTAAGCCTTATTTTTCACATTATCTTGATTCTAGAGGCATTTTTGAATTGTTCAATCATTTTCATTGGTCTCGTGTCTCCTCTTGGCTTGACCATAGTTGTTTGCTTGTGATAATATTGCCTTGAGTCAAGTGTGGTGTTGCTTTAGTTTACATTTCTCTTAAGCACTTACTTGTTTATTAAAAATTGTGTAATGAGCTAATATTTTTACTACTTTGATAAGGACAACAAGATTTTAGAGAGAGGGATAAAGCACAGCTGAACTCGATTTTAAATATCAATTTAGGGAAGTTCTTTCATTTTACTCATGAATTATTTTGGTTATTTTGTTTTAGTTTATTTAGTTTGGTTTGTAATTTGCATGTTAATTGAGTAGGTTTAGTTAAAATATCATGTATTGTACATTTAGCTTAGTTTTCCCTAGTTTATTCTCAAAATCAAACTTGTTAAACTTTAACTTAGAATGTTCATTGTTCAAAATTTGTGTTTAGCATTAAGGTAGGCATGTTGCTTGATAGAATTTTAGCTAGATGAGAATTCAGCTTGAACTATATTTGTTAATTTCCACATTTTAAACATCGAGACCAGTTTTGAAATAAGAAGAAAAATCAATGCATTGAGGTAGTTGAACAAGAAATTTTAGGATACTAAAACCTTTCTGATCACCCTTCAAAGCATAGAAATAACTTAAAAAACATATTTTTCTTATTAAGCCACAATTGAGCTTGTTTACCTACCTATGTGTATATTTTTCCCTTGTTAGCCATTTTGAGCCTAATGAAGCGTGTTTAATTTGTGCCATATTTATTTTTCTTGTTGCCCTCATTTATTTACCATATAACCTAAAAAGAATTTATCTTCTCTTCTAAGAATTAGTCACTCTAGGATTAGGATGGATTATTATTTATTAGGTATTTTAAAGAGTGTAGCTAGAAAAGATTCTTGGTATTATTGTCAGGGATTGATAAAAAAGTAAGAAAAGTACTAAGAAATGAACTTGTAAATACCCGTATTATTATTGGTTGCCAACTATGAAGCTAATATTTCTTAAAAAAGGAAAAGAAAAAAAGAAAAGAGAAAAGAAAGAAAGTTTGACATGAAGCTAACAATCTATGGCAAAGTTTTACGTGAGGGATACTTACAAGGAAAAGAGTTGTGACTCCTGAAATCGGTTGAATTGTGAAATTGATAGGAGTTTTAGTGATTTGTTTTTAATATTTCTTTGTATGGGGGTTAAGTAAGCATGCATGGTTAAGAGGTATGTGTTTGATTTAGTGGATTGGAAGTTTAAAAATGTTGGTCTATTTAATCAAAGTGTGGCTATTCTTTTTATTTTTCATCATCCATTCTTTGTTAACCAATGCGTAACCACATTGCAACCTATTAAAGTCCTAATGATTCTATGTTTGCTCTTGAGTTGTTTAGCGGAGATGACCTTCGGGTTTTGATGTTGAAAAAGAGACTTATGGTATTTCTAGAATTTCAAATGCAAAATTGCTTATACATTTTGGTGTACATTAATGCTAAAGCTTGATTATTAGGTTGTATTGGTGTTTTGATTTTGAAAAGACTTGAAAGGTTTGGTCTTGCACACGCACGAAAATTGGCTTATATTTTCTTGATTGAATTTGATCTAGTTGGAATTCTATTAAGTATTCTTATTAATTGCTAAGCATGATTTTTAGGGATGAGCATGGTTAATCAAAATTTAGGTTAACCAAAAAATCGGTCTGAAATCGAACCGATTTTTAGGTTAACCGAACTGAAATTTTAGGTTTATGGTTTTTACTTTAAAAATCGGTGGTTAACCGATCCAAAATCAAAACCGAATATATATATATATATATATATTATGAATTATTTTTTAAATTTTACAATTATATTTTTCAATTTTTGTGTAATTTATAAATGTTTTGATATATAATTTTGTAAATTATATATTTTTAGTAAATAAATATTAAAATTATGTGCATAATTAGCATTCTATTGTTAGTTTTATATTGAATATTTTTAATTTGTGTAATTAATTATTGAAATTTTATTTTTATTTTGATTTTTTTAATGGATATTGTATTTAATTAGTATTTTTTTTCATTTTTAAAGCATTTTAACTATTAAAAATAATATTATAAATTGTATAATTTATTAAATTTATATATTAAAGTTTTTTAATGGTTAACCGATAAACCGATCCGAAAAACCAAGTTAAAAACAGAAATTGATATAGCGGTTAACCGATAGTAATGGACTGATTTAAGAAAATTGTTAATGGACCAAGTAACCGGTCTATACTCATCCCTAATGATTTTGAAGTGCATAATTCTTAATTGAAGTTTGATTTTTAAGAAGTTAGTTTGTTCAATTTTCCTCAGGGGCGAGTAAAGACTAAGTGTGGGATATTTGATAACTTTGAATTATGACTATACTTATTAATGTGTTTTAGTATGTTTAGGATGATGTTTTGGTGTTAATTTGGTAAATTTTGGGTTTAATTTCATATGTCTCTGATTTATATTGGCTTAATTGCATTTTCGTATTTAGTAGGTGTTTAATTAAAGAAAGAAAAAATTTCCTTGGTAGAGGAGAGAACCAATTCAACCCAAGGTCTTTAAACGAAGAAAAAGGTCGCGTGTAATCTAGTAGCAAGCCCCTTAGTGGAGGAGAAATTATTATTTACCAAGAAGGACATGAAGAGCAAGTAGCTAGTAAGAAAAGCTTACCTCAGTGGAGGAGGAATTCCTTTCTACCGTGGCAAGGCAAACATGTCCGAAGGAGAAGATCACCTCGATGGAGGAGAATTTACCCTTTATAGAGGTAGGTCTTCCAACTACGATAAAACTCCTACTTTTTCTGGATTAGAAAGTTATGTGGCAGCTGGTTTCTTTCACCCTTGGGTATTTAAGCTAGCAAAAACACCAGAATTAGAAGAACAAATTTTCTTTATAGTTTAGACCTAGTTTTTAGCTTGTACAGTAGGATTAGAACTAGTTTTATTTTCTTCTTAGTTTTCAATTCTCTTAGGGTTTGAAGCTGCACTTTGGTTATTCTATGAAGACATTAAGAGGAAGCTTGAAGCTTTATGAGTATTGTATTTTTTAATTTTAGTTTTTTAATTATTTTAATCATGAACGGTGAGTAATTCTTTACTTTTGCTGAGGGAAACTTGAACCCTCCGACTTTTATTGTAATGATTTTAATTTGAGTTTAATTTTAATTCAAGTGTGTTATTTCTAAATTCTTAGGCTGAATCTTATCTTTGATTATGGTTGAATTGATGCTTGTTCTATAGAATAGATGGTTAATTATTAGTTTAATCTTTGATAAGTGATTTGCATGTTTTTAGTCTAAATTACTTATGTTGATGCATGATTGTGTTATGTGAATTGAGACAGTAATGTGTTATTCGAAGTAAGTTTAGAATTAAGAATGCTAAATTAAGAATAGACTGGAATTAGGTCTCTCGAAGGAGGATTTAATGAAATTTTTGGATTTTATAACTGGACTAATATGCTAAGTATTAGATTATTCATAGTTTGATGGTTTAGTACTTAGAATGATATTTTGAATAAGATATTTGTGTTATTTTATTGGCTTTCGATAGCAACTTATGTCACTTTTGATTTGAGTTATTATCAGTAAAAGGTGAGAAGGATAGTCCCTTTGCAGAAAGTTTTTCTCTGTATTTAATTTATTATAGTCTAGTCATAGTTATTGATTTGCTTAATTGTTAATTTAGCTTAGAACTCCTTTTAATTCAAAAACTTGGGGATAATCTCAAATTAACTTGACTTAATTATAGATACTTTACAAGCAATCCCTGTTTCCTTAGGTTTGATATTCTTAGGATCTTAAATATATTTTCCTATATTACTTAGCCGATCTAGTACACTTGCCCAAAAATGGTCATTGCACTTGTCCCTTTCACACAATAGAATAAACTACGAACTATGTTAATTGCTCGATGGTGGAAATTCCACTAAAATATTTCATAAAATTCATACAAGCATTCAATTAATTTTATTTGTATTAACTTTATGACTCAAGTTTTTCAATTAATATATGTACACATACACACACATATATACACTTATTATTTTATTTTTTATGGCATTCTATTTGATTTATTTTCATACTTCCTTATTACATTTATTTGTTTTACGGTCTAATATTCTTACCTCATTTTGTCTCAAGCTATTACAATTTCCTATTTGAATTGTTTATGCGTCAAATTCCAACATAAGTCCAATTTTACTCTTTAAGTCTCCAAACTTTGCATAAACTACCATTTAGTCTCCGACTTTCAATTTATACATATTTCAATAAATTAGCATTTTAAGGCTTGACATTTTAATTTAATTAAATAATATATCATATTTATCCATTTACTCACAATATTTTTTTACATAATTACAATTAACCACTTAAATAATTCATTATCCACTTGTCTACCAATTTCACTATTTTTCCTTTAGTATCCCAGTAGAGACAACACAGACGATATGGATGTGCAGGACTATAGACTCTAAGGTCTAAAATAGTCATTTCCATCAAAATTTTCTTACTTTTTCTTTACTTTTTTGGTGTGAAACCTCCTTTGGCCCACTATGCAAGTTACCATAACTTGCTACCGCAGTATAATATACGGTGTCCCTATAGCTAGCTAACTACATCATATAATCAATTTCTCTACTAGTTACTAAGAGTAAAATTTATCAATTATAAATAATTCATATTTAATACCAAAGTACACATTTGTCTTATAACATTCATAAAAGTTATGTCATAAGACCAAATCCTACCTGATTCCCATAAAATTATAACATAAATCAAAATTTAAGTTGATATATTTTTCTTTCACAAATTCTTCTTAATTCAAACTTTCATCTTCATAAGACCTAGAATACTATGAAGAGAAGGCTATATAACTAATTAATGGTTGAAATTAGAGTAGAAATTAGAGAAATTTTGGCTTAATTTGAAGAAAATGAATGAAAATTTAAAGAGGGAATTCAACCATCACTAGATAAGAGGAGTGCAATATGAGTTTTCTGGAGAAATGCATATTTTCTAGGTTATTTATACCCTTAATATGTGTGGCTAGGATCAATTCTTACTACTATTCAATCTAATGCCTAATATTTAGCCAAATGTCACTTTTTCATTGGTTCTAATATTTTTTTATTAAATTCCCATAAAAATTAGTTCAAAAATATAAAAAAATATTAATTAAAGGTGTTTAAAGTTTTGGGTCAAAATGAGCTCATTTCAATATATTTTGAAGCTCGACAGTAAAATTACCGATTTACAAGTTAAATTTTAAAAATTATCAAAAAATTTATTTTTCTCTTTAAAAAATTCTTTAGGACTTTTTATAATTGTTCTATGTAATTAGAATAATTCTTTGAGGTTCAAATTTTTTTTTAAGGTTGGTCAAACTAGGTTAGCCCTTTTACGGTCTTATTATTTATTTTTATTTTTGACTTTTGGAAGCCTATTTTACCTCAATTTTATCAAATTATATCACCCAACTCATCATGAATAGTACTTTCTAATGGTTTAGAAAAGTACATGTGAGACTCGAGTATTACTATTTACATTGGTGATACTATTCACTAACTGAAAAGTACTATTGACATAGTTTGGGATTTTCTTAGCAATTATGTTTCTTTCCTACTAAATAAATATTTTGTTATTGAATTTACCTTGTGTGAATAGATGTGGATACTAGGGCTTTATTACATCCTCTAGTTCCTATATTGCCTCTTAAAAATTATGGCAAGTCAATAACACTTTAAACAGTGAAATCTATTTATTTCTCAACTATCTTATCTCTCTAGCTAAAATTGATGCAGAACCCTAGGATTTAAGAATCCTAAAATGCTTTATCAATCCAGTTGTTCATAAACTTAGTATGCAATCCAAAAGATGAATAATTAAACCTTAATTCAAAAGGTGATTTAAAGCTAAAGCAGAAATAAGATGAAGAATAAAACTAAACAAGTACAACTTGAATAACCCCAATTCTTAAAACAACATCAAAGTAAGAACACTCATTTTGACCAACAATTTCAAATAATCAATTCAATTCAAATTAACCAAAGTTTAATAATTCTTAGCTACCTAAGTTACAACTTTACAAAAGTATTTATATAGGCAAGGAATTAACCTAGAGTCATTAGAATAATGGGCTAGGTTAATTTTACACTTAATCCTTCCTAAACTAGAAAAACATGAATCAACTTAAAGACCAAATGAATGGGATACCTATAAAGCCCAAACAATAAACCAAAAACTAAACATTATTAACTTAATTAAGTCTTACTTAACTTAAAACAAAGCCCAACTTATAAATAGCCCAAATTTAAAAAATTACACATGTAATGCACATGCTCAAGGCTTCTCTTCATGGTCCACTTTAATTCCTAGCATATACACCATCATCAAACCCTAATTAACTCTCCTAAGCTGGCTCTCTACAAATCCAAAGTCGACATTATCTATCCATGTACTATTGCACTCGTGAAGGCTATCGCACTCCCGACAAAGAGCTTCTTTCTCAATGTGAGCTTGCATAAATGCTAGCAGTTTCTCTTTGATCCTTTTGGCTTTGCTTTTTATGATTGGTCCCTCTGGAAACCTTAATAGATCTTTATAATTATCCAATCTCTTAGGAATATCTATTTAAAATTTCTCACGGGTTTTTCATCATATGATAGATCAACTTTGAGCTTTACTTCTCTTAGCATAATGACATGAATGGGATATGATCTGTAGCATGGAAACATTGAAACATGTAATACATTATGAATATTTTTTTAGCTCTTTTGTCGAATCAAGTCTATAGGCTACTGACCTGATATGTTCTATTTTTCATATGGGTTGATAAACTTAGAACTTAATTTGGTTTCTTTGCCAAATCTTAGTATCTTCTTCCAAGGGAACACTTTGAGGAAGACCTTTTCACCCACTTTGAACTCTATGTCCTTCCTTTTTAAATTTGCATATGAATTCTATCTAAGGTAGCTTTTAACCTATCTGCTTTTAACTTATCTTTGATTATTTGAACCTTCTCTTTTATTTCCCTGATCAAATCTGAGCCCACTAACTTACTTTCACTTAACTCTATCCTGTACAAAGGGGTCATACACTTTTGCCCGTATAATGCTTTATACGGTGATATTTTAATACTTGCTTGATAGCTATTATTGTAAGCAAATTCTATTAGTAGATGGTATTTTTCCTAATTACTACCAAAGTCAAGAACACAACATTGTAACATGACTTTAAGTACCCAAAAACATACTATATATGCTTATATTTATTTATATTTGCTATAGTATACTTATTAATATTTATTAAGTTACATGTATCACTCTTTTAGAATGCCCATCTATTTGTGGATGGAATGCAATGTTGAAGTCCAACTTAGTACCTAGTGATTCTTGAAGTTTTTTACAAAATTGTGTTGCAAAATGGGGATCTCTATTGGAGATGATGGAGGAAGGCACACCATGCATTCTTACAATCTCATTGATATAAATCTTCACTAGTTTCATCAATGGGTAATTAGTCCTTACTGGCATGAAATATGGAGACTTGGTTAACCTATCCATAATCACCGATATGGTTTCATATTGTTTTTTGATGAGTGGTAATCCCAAAACAAAGTGCATCATGATTTAGTCCAATTTCTACTATGGTATAGTGACTAAAGCAACCTAAAAGGAACTTGATGCTCAGCTTTTACTTGCTAATAAATTGAGTACTTGGTCATGAAATTAACTATTTCCATTTTCATCCCAGGCAACCAATATTTAGTCTTCAGGTTCTAATACATTTTGGTGTTACCTAGGTGGATTACATAATTGCTATTGTGAGCTTCAGTCAAAATATTCCTTTTTAACTCAACATCATCAGGTATAAAAATTCTCCTTTTGTAGTATAAATAGTCATCAATACCTATGGAAAATTCACTATCTTTTCCTTCATGAGTTTGGGTGATAATGAAAGTCAACTGCTTATCTTGCTTCTGAGTGTTTTTCACTTGTTGCAACAATTCATGTTTAAACTGCATTTATTCCATAATTGCTCCATCTTAAGCCATATATAACCTCACATTCATATCCCTTAAGGCTATATGAACAACATTATTCAGTTATTTGCACATATTATGTTCTCACATGGTGGGGAAAATTTTAAGTATCAAAGTTAAATTATTACCTACCATATGTCTTCGATTGATTGCATCAGCTACTACATTTGCCTTGCTTGGATGGTAGTCAATGAGACAATTATAATCCTAAATAAGTTTTAACCACTGCCTTTGTCTTAAATTAAGCTTTTTTTATATGGGCAAATATTTTAATTTTTTTTGATCGGTATAAATATATCATTTCTTACCATATAAATAATGTCTCCTGATCTTTAATGCAAATACTATAGTTGCTAGGTCCAAGTCATGGGTAGGGTAGTTCCTCTCATATGGTTTATGCTATCAAAAGGCATAGGCAACTACCTTACCTTCTAGCATACGTACATAGCCAATCCCATTTTTGGAGGCATCACTATATATTCAAAAGTCCTTAATGAAAATTGGTCGAATAAGAATTATAGCTCCTGTCAGCATTTTCTTTAGTTGCTCAAAAGTTTCTTGACATTTTTCTATCCATTCAAATCTCACATTTTTCTGTAGTAGCCTTGTAAATGGCGGTACAATCAAGGGAAAACCTTTTACAAATCTCCTATAATAACCAGCTAGATCGAGGAAGCTTTTAATTTCTATAACATTTCTAGGAGTCTTCCACTTAAAGATAGCTTCAACCTTCTTAGGATCAACCTTTATACCTTCAGCTAACACCACCTATCCCAAAAAAGTAACCTTTTCCAACAAAAATGCACATTTACTAATCATACTCCTGTTAGGTCTTAGAATACACCAAAATATCATCAATGAACACCATTATAAATTGATCTAAATAAGGATGAAAAATCCTATTCATCAAGTCCAGGAGTGCCACCAGTGCATTTGCAAGGCCAAATGGCATAACTAAAAATTTATAGTGTCTGTATCTGGTGCGAAATGCTATCTTCGGTACATTAGCTTCCTTTACCTTTAGCTAGTGATACCTTAATTTCAAAATAATTTTTGAAAACATATTGACTATTTTCAACTAATCAAATAAATCATCAATCTTAGGTAGTGGATACTTGTGTTTTTATGTTAACTTTGTTTAACTGCCCATAACCTATGCATAGCTAAAGACATCCATCCTTTTTTTATGAACAACATTGGTTCTCCTCTAAGTGACATAATAGGACGGATAAATCCCTTCTTAAGAAATATTTACATTTGTGTTTTAAGTTATTTCAAATTTGTGGGTGCTATACTATAAGGAGCAATAAAAATAGGGGATGTACCAAGAACCATATCTATGGTGAATTCAACAATCCCTAGACCTTCCCTTTTAGGTGTGCTAACTACAGACACTACTAGGCTATTAGCCTAAGCCATAGATCTCTCACTCTAGGCTCGTGTGGTCTGGATGCCTATGGCTATGCTAAAATACCTCTAAATTTCTTGCTAAATTTACTAGGCGATCCAATATGAGATTTCTTCATCTTTTGTTGGAATCTAGCCTATCTTCTGGCTTCATCCATTTGTATAGCCTTAACTAGGATGGCTGCACTCACTAAAGATCTCAAATCTACATACACCTTAGCAGTAATAACCTTCCTAATTCTATTATAGATACCCTACTTAAACCGCTGACACAATTTATTTGGTTCTATATTATAATCTTTCACATAAGCACTGAGGTACTTAAATTTTTGCCCATGTTAAATTAGCTACAGGGACACATCTCCTTACTGAATCCTACCAAGTGTAAGTTGGCCCCTATAGTAATGCTATTGTGCCTTCTAGCATCTCCTTAAGCAAGTTATGTGTAATCTTCAACAATCTTTTAATTTTATACAACCATTCCTCTATCTCTACAGCTATAGTATTCCCTGCCATAAAAGTACTCTACCTCAAGCTTTTTTAGTTGCTCTAAGATATATTTCCTAGGTGGAAGAGGTGGCAAATGCTGAGGCTGTGGTATTGGTGGGGCCAACATCCTCTTATATTATAAATCTACCACCAACTATACAAAATTTGGTGTAGCAGCTGGTGTTGCTAATGGCAGTGCCTTGGCTATTAGAGGTGGTACAGGTACGACAGGAGGTGGTGTGGGTTGTTTCAACTGGTGCCCGGCCTATCTATCACTCACACTCACTGATGCTTCACTCTCAAAGCTCTCCACCTTACCAGTAGTTTTTACGCCTCTTCTAGAACCGGTTGCCATTCTTTACACTATAAAAAAGTGGAGGTAAGTAAGGATTAATTCCCAAAATCACTTTATTTACAAATATTCATTTATGGCATGTACAAATATATCAATTCTTTCAATTATTAACTTACACCATATGACCTCCTAAATCATGCTCTGATACCAAGATGTAATACTCTATACTCAAATAGTGGTATGGTAAATGGAGTATACATTCATGGCGATAAAGGCTTAACATTTTCTCTTAATCATTTCTTATTAAATTTCTATAATATAATATTAATTTCTTATCAACTAAATCAAATATGTGATGTTATTGCCAGTATCATGCTTGTGCTTATATTATACAATTTGCACATGTATGTGATCATAAAAAAAACACAATCTCTAGTGTATATACATGTATTCATAAATTCATATAACAATACGAGTATCAATATTTGAACATATATCATCGCGATCATGTACTTTAACATGTTATCATTTAGGTACCACATGTGAATATAGTAATGCTAAAATATTTCTTATTTCATAGTATAAGTACATGTTCAAATAAAAATCTACTCTATCATTAGAGTATAAATATGTAAGAATGATTGCATATAACAAACATATACATAAGTTTGATCATATATGAATATTTTTATATCATTATCAATAATTTTTACTTATGTACATTTATGATTATATATAGACCTTTATCAAAAATCATATTTCATGCCATATATAATTTAATGTACTTCCATGTAGGCACAAATTTAATATAACAACATTTAAACATTTATATGAAATACATTAAAAATTCTGCCTCCAAAATTCTGCACAGAGGCAGAATTTTGGATCCAACTTGTGTGCCATTTTTGATTTGAAAAATGTCATTTTTAGACCTAGTGACCTTCTACAAAATTCTTCTCCCATGGGTCTAGTTTCCAAAACATCAAGATTCATCTTAATATCATATTTTTAACTTGAGATATTCAATAAAAACCATAGGCTATTCATACTACAAAAATATTTTTTTTATTACCAATTATAAATTTCATATAATAAAATGAAAAAAAATTAGACCAACTTTCCTTCATCAAAATTCTGCTCCTAGGTATCTAGTTTACACAAAATTTTATAGCACAGCATCTTGACTCATTTACCAAGACTTATGCTCGAAATACCAAAATTTGTTCCTTAACAGTACAAACAATTCTTATGAGTTTCATGCTAAAATTTGATATGCTTAGGAATAAAATTAGGCATTGGTTCCTTTATATAAAGTGTATATTTAGAAGACCATTTTTCATAGAACTTAAAATCATAGCATTCCAATCATTTTACACAAAAATACATTATAATTTCTACAATCTATTCCAAAATCGAATCAATAGCTCTCATAAATTTCAATTAAATATTTAGATGACTTAAAGGCAATTTTAGCGCTAGGTCTATTCTACAAATTTGTAGACATATTTCTTATATGACCTAGGAAATTGGAATGGTCTCAATTATAGTTTTTAAACTCAATTTATGGTAACATTATAACCATTAATTCATAAGATTTTCATGTCCTCACTTGTTGTAACACTTTCTAAAATTATTACCCTTTTCAATTGATCATACTATCAAACATTTAAATCATAATTAAACTATAATTATCCACATGCAAGTATGAGAACCCTAATTCTCATACCTTGGCCGAATTCCCTTTTATCTTTGATCTTTTACAAGTCCTTTCCCTTTGTTCTTTCTACCTTCTTCTTCTTCTTCTCTTTTACCAACAAATTAATTCTTTAAACTTAAATTTCCACCATCTTACTTAACCAACACTCAAAAAAATAAGAAGAAGAAGAAAAAAAGATATGAACCAAATTAAAATTTTACCTTAATGATTTACACCTAATTGTTCTTGAATAATCAACATGCAAAAGGTTTTTTTCAATAATTCTTAGAGAGATTGAAAGGATTTAAGAAAGTGCATGAGAAAGAAACAAAATCTGTATTTTCCCCCTAAGTGATGGCATCCACCTCTCTCTTTAATTGCTTCATAAATTTTAAGCTTTTATAATGACAAGGAAAATTCCCTTTTTAGTCCTTCCACATTTTGCATGTCACATATAATTCCCTCTAACTTTTGCATGTTACACAATGATCATTCCTTTTTTATGCTTCTTTTAAATCAACCCCTCATTTTTTCCCTTTATTTATAATTAACCCCTTTAAATGCCATATTAACAAATTGATCCCTAAATTTACACTTCATGCTTTAATTACACCCTTGAATAATATTAAACCAAAATAATAAATTTTATTTTCATGCAATTAATATAATAAAAAGAATTTGTTACTTGTTTTATACCCCATATACGAAATACACATTCTTAATTTATTCTTAATCGAATATAATCCTATTAAAGCATGTATTTCCAAATAGGGTCATGTTAGGAGCCTCACACCCACACTTAGATGTTATCATGATTGCTAGCTTTAAACTTGATTATTATTATTATTATTATTATTATTATTATTATTATTATTATTATTATTATTATTATTATTATTATTATTATTATTATTATTATTATTTAGAACTTGAATAAAAGTTAGTTCAATCATTTGTGAAATAAAAAGCATAGACTTATAATAGTTTCACTAAAGAAGAAACTATAATCTGGAATTTCAAAATAATACTAATTTTGGCAATGTATCCCATTTTTAAACTTATAAAAATTTGAAATCCACTTCTACACTCACTTAAACAACCCAAGAAAAAAAATTATCTAACCTACTCCTAGAATGGCCAATTCTTAGAATGGTAAGATAAAGGTTTTATAGGCTTAAGGGACATTGAAAATAGTGTAACAACAAAAATTAACCTAGTACACATTTAGCATGCTAAATTAGGCTCAAAAGGGGTTTTCAAAGGATAATCTGTAAAAGGTAGGCTAAAAGTCTTTTTCAATGTTGAACAATAAAAATTTGCTTAATTTATTTCCTAATCTCACGTTTGAGTTGTTATATTGTTAATGCCATGTAATTTAGCATAGTCATTTTGTGTGTTACTGCATTATTTCTTTAGTTAATTTATGTATTTTGTTATGCTTTGGGTTACTTTTTATGTCTTTTTTTATTTTGTAGGCTAAATATGCCTAATTGCATGAAATAAAGCATAATTGAAGGGATTTTTGTTGATGACTAGAAGAAAAAAGTCTTTAAAGAATTCAAAATCCCGTGCCAACTTGTAATAAAAAGTGTTGACTAGTCATAAGGACTCAATGTGCCAATTCATGTTGTGTTGAAATGACTTATGAAGTAGTTAAAAGTGTGAGAAATTGTTCTAGGTGTGATGGCTTATTACAGAGCCTTGGCATACCGACTAGTCTAACTCAGCATAGGGTGTGCCAACTATTGATAAAGGTTAACAATTGCAACTTTTCATGTAACTCTTCAGAATTTTAACCAATTTTTGAAAAGACACCAATTGGGACACCTTTAGGCCTATAAATACATGAAGATAAACATATTTTAGATATATAAAAACTACTTTTTAACTCTAAAATCAAACAAGAAAGATTAGGAGGAAGAAGAATACTCCAAAAAAGATGAGGGATCAAAATAGGTCAATCATCACTTAAGTATTTTTTTGAAGAAGCATTAAGATTCTTTTACCGTTTCTTTCTTCTCTTTTCTCTTTAGAATTTACTTGATATCATTATTTTCCTTGTGTATTTTTGTTTTCCTAATATGTATTTGTGCTAATTTTATTTTGTTAGAATTGCAAGTATGAATTGATCTTTATTAATATAAATATTTTGTTTGAGTATGAATGATTTAAGTTTGATTGGGTTTTTAATTTATTATATATACTTGATCACCATATGTAATATCTTAATCAATTTGTTTACAATGAGTATGGGGATATTTTGATGGAAAGGTAAGTAAACTTACTCAAATTTAGAAATCACTTAGGAGATAAGGGTTTCATTTTGAGGGGCTGAAAAATAAAATAAACTTAAAGCAACAAAATAACAAAATAAACTACCATTCAAACTTAAAACAACAATAAGAAAATAAAAGAATAAATTAAAACTAAACACTATGACATTACTAAAATAAAAAGTTCAAAACAACAATTAAACTACTAAAAAGAAAAACAACAGAAATTGTTAAACTGTATTGAGTGTTCAAGCACACAAAATATTCCAATCAAACTTTCCACTAAGTTCAAAAACTTCTTTCTCAAAATACCCCTACCCCACATTTAAAAAATTGTTGTACTCAGCAAAACAAAAATAAAATCTGAAAACAAAAGGGTTAATGAATCCCTGAATTCATTCTTGTGGTGGCGGTGGAGGAGAATGCATGTCAAATCTGGGCTGCATCATGGCCATGGAAGTAATCAATTGGTTTATGTTTAATGTCAGCTTTGCTTGGCTCTATTTTAATTTTACTTACCCAATTATTATGTTGTCAAACATTGTGACATGACTGCGAAATATTATTGTGAAGATAAGGTAATGGCCTAACCATCAATTATTGGTAGGTTGGTCTTTCCCTTGGTGAATTCTTGGAGATATGTCTCTCTATCAGATAAATGCTGAGTCTTTGGCCACCTTTCATCATCAACAGGCACCTTCATATTCTTTAACATCTTATGATCAATCCAAGTTAGATCACCCATAACTTTGCCCGTAGGATTGTGATTAACAGCCTTCACCAGAATCGTGACAATACTTTATTTTAATCAATCTTTTAGGAAACGTTTGGAGTTCCTTAAGTTTCCTTACAACAAATATAGCTCTATTTATTTGAATTCCATGCACCATCCCATATAGAACAATAGCTTCCAACACATTCACTTGCTCTGAGCCTTCTTTATAAGTGCATACAGATAATGTGAGCTATTTGTGAAAAATTCAAAACATATGGTTGTGCAAGTGATACACTTTTGTCAAACCAATTATGTAAGTTGATTGCTTTACCTCATTACAAATTCCATTTTAGGCATCTTTCTTGTTGAGGTTTTACAACTCTCTAGCAGTATAAGGATTAAATCCTAGAATCTCTGAAAACTCATTAAATGTCATCATATAGGATTGTCTATCAAGCTAGAAACTCACTTTCCTTTCATTAATATGGTTATCTTTCCCTATTCGGACATGTATAATGGCCAAGAAATCTCTCATGAGGTAAGCATACACCTTCTTTCAATTTTTAGCAAAATCTATCTGTCTAATGTTGGCTATCAATCTTTTCACTTTGTTATAGAGATTAAATTTCAACAGCACATCATTGTCCAAATAGGGGCATTGAGATGTATTCAACTTTGGAGAAATTAACCCAATTAACCTTAAACTCAGTGGGCACCCATCTCGGTACCTTGGCTGTTAAATCTTTTTATGGTGCAGAGGATGAAGAACTAGCTTCCTTTTTTGCTCTTTTAGGTGCCATTGCAACAAGACAAAATAATCCATCAATTTAGACAAAGAAAGTTATCTTCTTAATTTTCAAAGATTTAAAGAATGCATAAATGTAATGTAAGATATCAAGCTGTTAAAATTCATCTCAAACATTACAAATCATTATTTCCACATCAATTATCAAGTATAACACATTAACATTAGCCAAAATGAAAGACAACACAAGCATACCAATAACTATAATCACTTTTCAAGCTAAAAGAAAATAATAAACATATTAATGGTAGAACAAAATGAGATCATTAGTCGCATTAAGCAATTAGCAAACAAAAAATATCTCAACCAAGCATTTGTTATAGCCTAATAAAATTCAATATCAGTCAAAGCTAAACTTGAGCACGATGTTCATGCTAAATGTTACAACAAACTAAACTCAATACAAATGAGCAAAAACTTAGGTTATTGGTCTCATAAAGAAAAATAGCGACCTAAAGGCATTTGATCAAACACATTATAATGCCCCCAAATTTGTATTTATCATGCATGGTATGATGTATAGCATAAATAATTACCCTATGATAAATTTTAGAAAAATCAGAGTTAATTAAGGTAGGAAAATCGGAAAAAGTTTAATGGTTAAACATACCCAGGCTAGGAAAATCCAAAGATGGGTGATCCAATGGACAGTCTGACCTAATAGTATTTATAAAATTAGATGTTAAATGGAGTTTTGTGGTACAATTTGAGCAAAAAATGAGCTTAGGTTGACCCTTAAATGGAACAGTGAAGTTTTTACTTGGTATCATAAAAAAGGCTGACTGAAAGTTTGATTGGACTCTGAATTAGTGTACAGATCTTTAAAAATTATTTCGATTGTATAAATATGTTAGTAATAACCTAAATGACCTATTGAAAGTGAAAAATCAATGTTCTAGCAATTTTAGGATTTCGGATATACCAAAACGATATCCAAATGGTTTAAAATTTTAACCATGTGTTCTTGGACATATCATAACACGCAGGATAAAAATTTAGGCATTCTGACATAGGGAACAAAAATTTTATATTCAAGGTGCAAAATTGAGAATATGTTAATTAGATTTTGGAAATATAAGGATATATAAGTCATTTGTGGGAAGTTATAATCATACACAAGCAATCCTAAAGTAGTAGGATGTGTGTAAGTGGGTGATTGAATGACATGTGACTTAATTTAAAGCCATTGGATTCAATAGTTAATGGATGAATCCTAGCCATTCCTTTTTCCTACTCAAAGACTAGCTGTAAAGGGGTAGAAAAGTTCGGAAAACTCTTCAAAATTACAATAATTCCTCCCCTCTTTCTTGCAAAATCCGAACCCTCCTATTTATCCTCTCTACTCCATTTTTTTCTTTCACCTAAGCTTTCTCTCTCTAAATATAAAGCCTAAGTTTCATCCCTAGATATAAAAACACTTTCTTTTCAACCTAGAGAAAGATTTATAGCAAGTGCAACTTAAGGAATTGAAAAATAAGGTAAGGAAAATTAGATGTAATTTTGTTACTTTACAAGTTCTAGGTGGAATTAGTAGGGGAAATCTATATATTAATGTAGAGTATAGTTAGGAAAAGAGTGTAGTAGCTTTAAATTGCTTAAAATTTTAACTTAAACTCATAATTTCCTTTCTTGTATTTTTAGCCAAAGAAGAAAAAAAAAAGAAAGTCAAAGAAGGAAAGGGCAAGAAGAAGAAGGAATAAGATAATCTCAAGTCAATTAGAGGTTGGTGGATGCAAATTACACATCATTTCATCTATTTTTTTGGATTTAACCTAGAATTTATATTATGTAACCAAACATAATTGAGTAAAATTGTAAAATAAATTAGTGTAAGTTAATAATATGATGAATAATCATTATATGAATATAAAAAGGTGAAGAAATTACATTGGAAGTGATTTAACCTAGGTTGGTCGAATGGTGTACTTTAGGGTAAATTGATAGTATTTGATATTTAATGATGTAATTAGTAGGAATTAGGCAATATAAAGCATGAGAAATGTGTTAAGAGTGATAAAGAGAAAATAATTAAGATACATAATTATGTATAAGTGTACATAAGAATGAAAGTGTGAGTAACTTAGGAATGTTGAAGTAAATTTGATATATTTCACCATATTAGTGACTAAAATGGATAAAAACCTATGTATGTCCTTTAAATGAAAGTTAAAACATTATGAATGCATGACTTACTTAAGTGGCTGAATGGTAAAGGTAAGGTTAATGGCATGATTTCATTGTTGTTAATGTCATGATTTCATTGTTTTCTTATGGTATAAGATTTATATGTATGGAAAGTATGATTGATAAGCCTACACGAATGTAAACTTTGTCCTAATGATGTCAATACAATATAATTATAATGGTAACAGTGTAAAAATGTAATATAATATGAATATTATTATTGCCTTTAGTGTACAGTGGGTAATCCAGGATCCTAGGATAAAATAGCTAGCTATATGGGCATATATACCGCTATATTATTGTGAATCTAGTGAGATTGTACAATGAAATGTGAATAAATTGCTTAGCCAACTCATTATATAGTACACTGGAGAAATCGTACCTCGTGTTGTACGGTCCCTCCAGTACATTGAGATTATATGGTACACTAGAGAATTTGGTATCATACCCCATATTGCACGATCCCCCAGCACATTGGCTTCACTGAAGTCCTTATCCTGCGTGGATTTTGACTGGTGACAACTAGGGGTAAAATTGTAATTTTTCATGTAAATCGGAAAATAAAAATAATTATGGCATTAAGTATATTAAAAATGTTAATAAGAGTTTAATAAGATAAAAAATGAGATTAATAAGTCAAATAGGGTAGAATGGTAATTATGTGATGAACCGAGGGTAAAATGGTAATTTAAGGTTAAGAAGATGAACAATGAGGTTAAAATAGTTAAATGGTCTAAAAAGGATAAAATAATAATTAAAATAAAGTTTATGGACTAAAATATAATTTTTCACCCTAAAAAAATTTTAAGGGATTAAAATGTAATTTATGCATTTAAATTTAATTAGAAGTCAAAGAAAGTCAATTGGGTCAAAGTTAAAGTCAAATTGGTCAAAATTGAGAAAAAGTCAAACTAGGAATTTAATTGAAATTTTTTACATAATTGGGTAAATAAAGAAAATTAAATGAGAAAAAATAACTATTATGGCATTTAAGAGTAGATTATAGCATCAAAAGAATACATTTTGAATTAGATTGATAAATAAAATTTGCAAGTGATAATATGGTAATTATGTCTAAATTAAGTAATAAGATAGGTGAAATTTTATATAAGTGTATCCACTATTAAGCGACAAATTTGTTTAGCACATGATTTTATTTGACTGCACGCAGGGATAAGTACAATAAAGGAATTTGAAGAGTAGGGTGTGGTATGTATAAGTGAAACTTCCATTACATTTTTGTTGCCAACTGGCTTGTATAAATATACTGGACTTTGTAAATATATATACATAAATATGGCCTGTAAATTAAATAATGCTATGACTTGATGATATTGATGTATGTGGATGTATGTGATAGTGTGTTTGAGAAATACTTGTGTGTGAGGTTGAATAGAAGTGTTGCGTTATTAAGTGGAGTATTGGAGGAGGAGGAAAAGTATATTGGGAGTATAAATTGAATTTTTACAAGGTGTAGCATGATTTTTAAACCATCATGCTGCCGAAATTTCATCAATATTAGGTAATAATGATAAATGAATATGTAATGCGCCATTGTTATTTCAAAATTAAAATATTAGAAAGGTGTCAACGTAGGATGTCACATTTAATGGTATCAAAGCCTGATTTAGGTGGTCCTAAGATCGAAGTTAATATAAGCGGTATTGATTGGGAGAATGAATGAGCATATGATATGTATATGCCACATAATTGTGATATAAATTTTTAAATTTAAAACTTACTTGTTCCTTGTGTATTTCAGTATCAGCCATGGCTTTCAGATCACAAAAAATTGCTGAGTTATTAAGTGATGCTGAGAACGAGACCTCAGTAAGTCCAGAGGTATAGGAGTCTATATCGAGTACTAGATTACAACAGCCTACCCAGTACACTCCTGTGCTAGTGCCTCAGGTACCTTCGCCTCCTACACCAGTTTATGTTATGCAGGTGATGACAGAGTTTTTCCAGAGATTTCAGGCCTCATCTCTGACTCGACAGCTATCACCATCTTAGCCACCTAAAAGATCCATCCTAGAACAATTAAGGAGGTTGGCTGCAGAGAATTTGTATGGTTGAAGATAGATTACAGCTACGGAAGCAAAAAAGTGGCTTAATAAAATTGAAAGATTATTTGAAATTACTCACAGCTGACCAGAGGAGAAATTAGAGGGAGCAGTGGCTTTATTTCAAGGTTCAGCCTATGTATGGTAGGATACAGTCAGGCGCCACATCCCACCTAAGCAGATTACTTGGGACTATTTTTATCAGCAATTCATGGATAAGTATGTGGGCAAAGAATATGTGAGAGATATGGAGGCGGCCTTTTTGCGATTATGCCAGGGTACTCAAATAGTGCAGGAGTATAATAGGGAGTTTGAAAGACTCGGTTTTTATATGAGCGATTATCAATTTCCACCAATAAAGATGTGTCAACTTTTTGAGAGGGGACTTCACAATGTTTTAAGAAGAGTTCTAGCAGTTTGTCTTTACACAAATAGGATGGAGTTAGTTGTTGCAACAATTAGAATGAAAACTATTTAGCAGAAAGAAGTGAATAGATGAGCCTGATTTCAGCAGAGAAGGAGACCAGCTTCAGGAGCATCAGGTAGCAATTCCACTAAAAAAGCTAGGGGTTCTACTGTAGCTCCTTTATAGAAGTCTATAGCTATACCAGTAGGAGTCAGCGTACTGCAGCTCAAAAAACCCCCTCTATGGCATCAGTATGTAATACTCCTTAAGGTTTTGGATCAGGCAGATATGAGGTACCGGTTTGTAAGCACTGCGGACAACAGCATTTAGGGGAGTGCTGGAGATTGATAGGGCCATGCTTGAAGTACAGGTCCCACGAGCATTTATGGAGGAATTATTCAAAAGCAAAGACATAGACTACCATATCAATTGCTTAGACTTCTGCCGGTAGACAGGCTACCACTTTAGCTTGAGGTCGAGGTAGGGGTAGACCCAGTAGGGTTGCATCCACACGAGGTAGTGCTCCAGCTCCACCAACTATAGATAGGCCTTCTCTTGGCAAGGCCTATGCAGTCAGAGTCTGGGAGGATCAGGATGTACCAGACATTATTATAGGTAAATTTTATCTATTTGATGATGTTGTATGGCATTAATAGATCCCATGTCCACACATTCTTATTTGAGAACCAGAATTACAAAGGGAAAAAGGTTAGAAAAAGCACAATTAGATCAGGATATCTTGTTAAGCAACCCATTGGATCACAATGTGATCGTGAACAAGATATATAAGGATTGCCCCATCCAGATCTAGCAAGCTACCTTCCCTGCAAATCTGATTGAACTTCCATTTCACGAGTTTAATGTTATCTTGGGAATGGATTGGCTCTACAAGCACCGGGTGATAGTTGACTGTTACTTGAAAAGGATTACTTTAAAACTTCAGAAAATAAAGAAATCACCATTGTAGGGGAACTATCTGACTTCTTATCCAATGTTATCTCGACTATCTCAGCACACAGGTGTATTAGAAAAGGTTATGTAGTGTATTTGGCCTTTGTTACTGAAACTAAAGCTGAGAAACCAACCGTTAGTGATGCACCTATAGTTAGAGACTTTCCTGATGTCTTTCCTGATGACTTACTAGGATTGTCTCTTGAAAGGGAAGTGGAGTTCACCATTGATGTCTTGCCAGGTACAATACCTATTGTGGTGGCTCCTCATCGCATGGCACCAGCAAAATTGAAGGAGTTAAAGATTAAGCTGTAGGAATTATTAGAAAAAGGCTTCATCCATCTAAGTGTTTCTCCCTAGGGAGCTTCAGTATTATTTGTGAAGAAGAAAGATGGATCTCTCGGGCTATGCATTGACTATAAGCAACTGAATAAGATCACAATAAAAAAAATACCCATTGTCTAGGATTGATGACTTATTTGATCAATTGAAGAATGCTAGCACATTTTCAAAAATTGACTTGAGATTGAGTTACTATCATCTTAGGGTACAAGAAGAATATGTCTTAAAGAATGCCTTCAGTACTAGGTATGGGTATTATGAATTTATGGTTATGCCCTTTGGCCTCACTAATGCATCGGCTGCTTTTATGGATTTAATAAATCACATTTTCCTTCCATACTTGGATCTATTTGTGGTGGTGTTCATCAATGACATCTTGATATATTCTAAAACACCAGAAGAATATGATCAGCACTTGAGAATTATTCTACGGACATTGAGAGATAAACAACTATATGCTAAATTCAGTAAATGTGAATTTTTGCTGAATAAAGTTACTTTCCTTGGCTATATGGTTTCAGCAGAGGGCATTAAGGTAGATCCTAAAAAGATTGAAGCCATCATTGATTGGAAGCTATCTAGAAACGTTCCTGAAATTTAAAGTTTTCTAGGGTTAGCTGGATATTACAGGAGGTTTGGGAAAGGAATTTTCCAAGATAGCTTCTCTACTTACTAAACTTCTATAGAAGAATGCCAAATTTGAGTGGACTAAGAAATGTCAAGAGAGCTATGAGAAATTGAAGAATATGTTGACTGAAGCTCCTGTTCTTACACAACCTACTTCAAGTAAACCATATGTTATTTATAGTAATGCCTCTAGAAGTGGGTTAGGGTGTGTGCTTATGCAAAAAAGGAAAGTAGTGCCATATGCTTCCAGATAATTAAAACCACATGAGAGGAATTATCATACTCATGATCTGGAGTTAGCAACCATTGTATTTGCCTTGAAGATATGGAGATACTACTTATATGGGGAAAAATACTACATTTTCATTGACCATAAAAGTTTGAAATAACTACCTATACAGAAAGAACTTAACCTGAGTCAGAGGTGATGGTTAGAACTTATCAAAGACTATGATTGCTTGATAGACTACCATCTTGGCAAAGCGAATATGGTGGCTGATGCACTTAACAAAAAATACCTAACAACATTATGAGTTACGAAGGTAAAGTTGAATGATAGCATAAGATGGACCACTCGTAGCTAAAATGCAATTGAACCCGAATTGGCTCTAGCAAGTAAAAACTGCTCAGAGGCAGGATGACATGTTAGCCTCTATCATCTCTCATCCATAAATACAAGCAGGTAAAGGCATTGAATTTTCTATTGGCCATAATGATTGTCTATATTATAAAGGCAGAGTATGTGTACCAAATGACATGGAATTAAAGAAAAGTATCCTGACTAAAGCTCACAGTAGCTGCTATACCATGCATCCAGGCAGTAACAAAATGTATCATCAACTGAAAAAATCTTACTGCTGGCCTGGAATAAAAAGGGAAATAGAAGATTTTATGGCTAAATGCTTAATATGTCAGCAAGTAAAAGCTGAGCATCAAGTCCCATCGGGCTTATTACATCCCATCCCTATTCACCATTGGAAATGGAAGTGACTTACTATGGATTTTATGTTCGAACTACCACTTACCAGGAAGCAGCATGACTCCATTTAGGTGATAGTAGACAGAACGACTAAGTCAACTCATTTCCTTCTTATATGATCAGACTTTTCACTACCTAAGTTAGCAAAAATCTATGTAAATGAAATTGTAAGATTGCATGGCATGCCTATTTCTATTATTTCTAATAGGGATCCATTATTTACTTCCCAATTTTGGTAGAAACTTCTAGAGGTATTGAGAACCTACCTAGATTATAGTACAACTTTCCATCCATAAATAGATGGCCAATCTAAGCAGGTGATACAGATACTAGAAGACATTCTACGATGTTGTGTACTGAAATTTGCCGATAACTGGGAGAGATACCTTTCACTAGCAGATTTGCATATAACAATAGTTATCAATCTAGCATTAAAATGGCACCATATGAAAAACTATACGAGAGGAGGTGCATAACACCTTTATGTTGGATTGATTAAGTAAGAGCAAGCTAGTAGGATCGAACTTGATCAAGGAAATAGAAGAGAAGGTGAAGCTTATCAGAGATAACTTAAAAGTAGCAACAGACCGGTAGAAATCATATACAGATTTGAAGAGAAAAGACATTGAATTTAATATGGGAGATAAGGTATTCTTAAAATTTTCACCATAGTGAAAAGTTCTCTGGTTTGGCAAAAAAGGTAAGCTCAGTCCCAGATTTATTGGGCCCTATGAAGTGATACAGCTTATGGGACTTGTGGCTTACAGGTTGAAGCTACCTTCTAAATTGGAAAGGATCCATAACGTATTCCATGTTTCTATATTGAAAAGATAACGTTCGAACCTTCTCACATTATTACATCAGAGGAGATTTAGCTGAGACCTAATTTATCTTATGATGAAGAACATGTGAGAATTTTAGCATGGTAAATTAAAGAACTATGAAACAAGTGGATCCCATTAATAAAAGTGATATGGATAAGACATAATGTGGAAGAAGCCACCTAGGAGCCTGAAGAAAAAATGATACAGCAATATCCGCACTTGTTCAATTTAGGTAAATTTTGAGGATAAAATTTTATTTTGTGGGGAAGTAATGTAATGCATCCAAATTTTTATTTATCATGCATGGTATGATGTAGAGCATAAATAGTTACCCTAGAATAAATTTTGGAATAATTGGAGTTAATTAATGCAGGAAATCAGGAAAAGTTAAACGTATTCGGGCCAGGAAAATCTGAAGATGGGTGACCCAATGGACTATTTGACCTAATAATACTTTATAAATGTAGATGTTAAATAGAATTTGATGGTATAATTTAAGCAGAAAATGAGCTTAGATTGACCCTTAAACAAGACAGTGAAGTTTTTACTTGATACTGTGAAAAGGGTTGATTGAAAGTTTGACTATACTCCGAATTAGTGTACGAACCTCTAAAAATTATTCCAATTGCACAAATATGTTATTAATAACCTAAAGGACCTATTAAAAGCAAAAAAATCAATCTTCTGGCAGTTTTAGGATGTCAGGTGTCGGACCGGCTGCACAGGCTATCAAAGCCAGAAATATACCAAAATTATGTTGGAATGGTCTAAAATTTTAACCACGTGTTCTTAGAAATACCATGACACGTGGGGTAAAATTTCACAGCATTATATTATAGGGAATAAAAAATTTATATTCAAGGTGCAAAATTGAGATAGGATTAATTAGAGGGTTAAATTCGGGAATTTTGGACATATAAGGATATGGAAGTCATTTTTGAAAAGTTATAATCATACACAAGCAACCCTAGAGTAGTAGGATATGTGTAAGTGGGTAAATGAGTGACATGTGGCTTAATTTAAAGACATTGGATTCAATAGTTAATGGATGAATCCTTGCCATTTCTTTTTCCTACTTAAAGACCAACTATAAAGGGGTAGAAAAGTTTGGAAAACTCTTCAAAATTGCAGCAGCTCCTTCCCTCTTTCTTGCAAAATCTGAACCCTCCTCTTTATCCTCTTTTCTTCATTTTTCTTTCACCTAAGCTCTCTCTCTCTCTCTCCAAATCCAAAGCCTTAATTTCATTCCTAGACATAAAAACACTTCCTCTTCGACCTAGAGAAAGAATTATAGCAAGGGAAAGTCAAGGAATTGAGAAATAAGGTAAGGAAGATTAGGTGTAATTTTATGAGTTTGTGAGTTTTAGATAGAATTAGTGGGGGAAATCTATATGTGCATGTAAAAAATAGTTAGGAAAAGAGTGCAGTAGCTTTAAATTGCTTAAAAGTTCAACTTAAACTCATAATTTCCTTTCTTGTATTTTCAGCCAAAGAAGAAAAAAAGAAGAAGACGAAGCCAAAGAAGGCAAGTGCAAGGAGAAAAAGGAATAGGATCATCTTAAGCCAATTATAGGTTAGCGGATGCAAATTACACATCATTTCATCTATTTTGTTAGATTTAACCTAGAATTTATATTATGTAACCAAACATAAATGACTAAAATTATAAAATAAATTAGGGTAAGTTAATAATATGATGAATATCATGATATGAATATAAATAGGTGAAGAAATTGATGGACTATGACATGGCATTTATATGATGATCATGCAGCAGAAAATAATAATATTCGATCATACATGCCATACAATTCCATAACAAGAATCGAAACATGCAATTTTAGGGTTTTAAAACTTACAACTTTAGATGCACTTCAAGATTTGATTTTGATGATGACCAGCACCCAAGAAGGATATGTCAGCCTTAGATCTTCACCACCAACGCCAAAGGAATAGCCTTTATGCCACTCCTCTCTATGTTCACACACACAATTGCAATAACGGCTTAAAATTGAGATTGCTAGCTCTTTATTTAAGTATTGTGTAATGGCAATGGATTGAAGATACAAGATTTGACCTTGCACTTTTTATAGGTTGCTATTACTGTCCAAAAACACAAGAGAATAAGGAAGAATCCTTTCTCCTTGTGAAAGTCGGCCAAGAGAATTATGTGAGAGAGAGAGAGAGTTTCACGGCACCACCACTAGGGTTTTATTTTTTCTCATTCAATATATATATGTCATTTATTTTAAGTGTTAATTTTGAAATCCACTACCTCAAGATAGTTAATTTAGCCTTAATCACTTTCTAAAATCAAGTGACATATATTAATTCAAACTCTTTTGAATTAATTTGAAATAAATCTAAGACATTTTAATCTAATAAGTCACTTAATTTAAAACTTATACATGTGCCGAAATTCCTTGATATTTATCTTGGAATTTCGGTCACTTCAATTTTCATTTAAGTGATTTAATTTGATTAAAATTCTTTTAGGCTTTAATACTCAATTAATTAAATTAATACAAGATAATCAATTAATTGAAATTAAACCTTGTGGGCTGAATTTCTCTCTCTCATGGACCAAGGTCAAATAGCAATTTTAATACCCATTACATACATTAATTTGACTTTAATTAAAAGCCCAAATTAATGCCCAATACTTTATTTAAATATTTTAAGCCCAATGCTTTGTGTGTGATCCTATAGGTCCATTTAATGCAGGCAATGAATTAATGAATTAATTCAAAGGCTATAAATATTCTCTAGCAAGATATTATAGCATTCCAAATTAAATGAAAATGCATATGGCATTTAGTGACCTAATGCAATTTTGCATAGTCCCTTACCCATAAATATCAGAATTAATATAAGGCATGGAACTAGTCATCCTTATATATATTAATTCCTTTCTTGATATTCCAGTGACACTGAACTCTCAGATAAATATTTATTACTCATTATTTCATCTCAATATGGCCATACACTTCTCAGTTCACTGATCAAGTGGCCGATGATATTTTTTCTCTTATTGAGAGGGATAATCCCTTCACTTTTCCCATGCTCTCTAACATGAATCAATGCATACCCAAGCTGTTAGAGAGTATGCCCTAGAGCCCATGTAATAGGGATGTTTTTCATATGCATAAAATTTATATTCTTAATAAAAGGCATCATTCATTTATTAATGCTATGTTTGAATACATGAGTTTGTAAATCTTAAATTAATAAATGAAGTCCTAGATATTATAAACACAGTGCAAAGGCAATCATGAAGGTGTTCATGATGTGAGATGTCTATTGCATGCAAATGTGTTAATATCTAAATATCCCTAGTCATAGAATTAACAAGATAGGACATTATTAATTCGGACAGACTAGCACATGTTATGGTTCTTAAATGGTTCAAGCAGTGGTTCTCCTAACTATGATTATGGAAGATAATCAAAGCTAACATGTGGATGCTTGTTAAAAGAACAAGTTCGTTGGAGACCTGCAAAGAGAATCCTCATATGGATATTAAATCTATGTCAGTGAGGAATCTCTTCATAGCGGTTGTGCAAGTATCCTTAGACTTGAGATCACCAAAGTTATCTTAAGTAGCAAGTGGTACACTTTGACTCCATAACTGATTACTTCTAACTAGGAGTGAACATAGTTAGGAGATTGGGTATATCATGACCTACTTGAAGATAGTTGAGTGATTGACAAAGGATTCACCATCCCAGATTTAACAAGGGAAGTTATCTCGCATGTTTCTATGATTGCCTTGTTCAGAGAATCTCTGGCCAAAATAATATACCAAGATGGATAGAGATCTATGGAGGGCATTTTGGGAACAATGGTTAAATTAATAGAACATACATAATTAGATTTATATGAGTTGACAGAAATCCATACTCAGAATCTAATTGAGATAAGAGTGGTGAAAGGAGTAATTGCACGGTAACTGTTTCTATGGAAGGGTATAGTCAAACCACATGACTTTCCTGACATTTAGGTAGTCATGATGCCTAGCTAGAGGCCAATCATGACTTGTATAATGATGTATCAAAATATCAATAAAGATTGATAAAATGATTTAAAGGAGTTTAAATCATGTGAGTTTTGAATAGAACTCACAATTACATATTATACTGCCAACATGGACAGGAAACCAATAGGTCACACACATATAGAGAAAAGGGTAAAATGGTAAAATGACAAGGATAATAATATTTGATATTATTATGAAGGTAGAGAAGTGAATATGATAATAATTAATTAAAGAGTTTGATTAATTATGATCAAATAAAATTATCCGCGGAACTTTTGAGAAATGTTCTGTAAATTGGACCTAATTGAAATAATGTATTTCATGATTAATTATTATTGTCTTATAAGTGTTATAGGACTACTATAAGTGTTATAGGACTGGTATAATAATTAATAAGTCCATTGGATTAATTATTAAGGGCCAGAGGAATGAACCAGTTAGCGAAAGCCCTTCTGTAAGGGCCACATGCCAAGTCCAGAACATAAGGCCTTAATGGCCTATTTCTTGCACCAAGTTAATTTATATATGTTACATAAGTGTTATGGAATTCACATATTTAATTTGGTTGGATTTGGAATCCATTTGGGTATTTAAATCCAATTAGTTACACAAAGGGTCTAGTTTGTGGGTTTTGTTCATAGTCTTTTATGAAAAGGTTTAAATTGGATTTAATTAAGCCCAAATGATTATAATTAATTCCAGAGGCCCAATTAATAATTCTCCAGCAATTTTAAAGAGCCCAATCTCATTAAGGAGTTGGAATTTTAACCTAACTATAAAAGGCCAACTAATGAGGAATTAGGGTTAAGTGATTAAAAACAAAAAGAAAGTCTTTTTATCTAATCTCTCTCTCCTTTTTGAGCCAACTCCAAGCTAGATTCTTGGAATTTCTGCCAGCCCTAGTTAAACACCAATTTGTTGGTTCAATTTATCCCTCTCTAGTGTGGATTACTCATTGGAGGTGTTCGATCTTGGACACTGTGGTTTGCGACAACCCAGTGCGAAGTAAAATCAACTGTTCAAAAAAAATCAAAGGTGATTTTTCTTATTCTCATATAGTTATATTGTGTATTCATGGCAAGATCAGATCTAATGGTTAAAAATTTTAAAATTTCGCTCATGTATGCGATGCATGTAACCGTTAAAATCCAACACAAGCATACCCATACTTGTCACTCTGTTACGAGCACATTAGGTGTATGTCGAAGTACACTGTAATTCATAAAGAATTTCATAGAGATTTTAGGTCTAAGAACTCCGATGCAAAACTTGCATATGAGAAACACTTATGACTTGTACCATGTAGTGTTCTCATGAATGGATCAAATCCAGATACCATGTTCTAAAAATGTATCTATGATCTTTGATTGACACTCTTATCCTTATGATCCGTAAGACAGAACTCAACTCATCAGAGAGAGCATACTAGTCTTAATTCATTGTTATTCCCATAATAATGACTCACTACGGATATTTAGAATGAAGTCTCTATTGTTTCAAGGTCTTACAACCATATGCCTCAAACATGATAACTTAAATTGAAACAACATTCTTGGATAGTTCTATCAATTGATATCCACAGGTATATAATAGATAAAACAAATGTCTCATTTATTAATTAAAGTATTTTATTACAATGTATTGGGGCTAGGGTTTACACTAACAATCTCCCACTAGCACTAGTCCCAATTGAGCATAGCCCTAAGACCGAATGCTCTCAAATAAGCTTCGTGCAGATTTGGACGCAACTATTTCATCAAAGAATTTGCTACATTGTCTTCACTTACTATCTTGCTAACCTTGACGTCCCCACGATCATTGATCTCTCTAATCAGGTGGTACCTCCTGAGTATGTGTTTGGATTTCTGGAGTGATCGGGGCTCCTTGGCCTGTGCGATGGCCCCATTGTTGTCACAGAAAATTTCTAATGGATCTAGGATGCTTGGGACCACTCCTAATCCAAAAAGGAAATTTCTAATCCAAACAACCTCTTTTGCAGCCTCACTCACTGCAATATACTCAGATTCTATAGTTGAGTCAGCAACGGTCTCTTGCTTCGAGCTTCTCCAGCTGACAGCACCATCGTTCAAAACAAAAAAAAAACCCAAATTGTGATCTTGAGTCCTGAGTGCTGGTTTGAAAAGCAGCATCGACATAACCTTGTATGACGAGCTCTTCTTGACCACCACACACCACGAAGTGATCCTTAGTCCTTCGCAGGTACTTTAGAATCCCCTTTACAGCAGACCAGTGTTTCTCACCAAGGTCTTGCTAAAACCTACTGGTTATACTCAGTGCATGAGCAACATCCAACCTAGTACATAACATAGCGTACATGATAGATCCAATAGCAGATGCATATGGGATTCTACTCATGTTATCCCTTTCCTCTTTGGTTTTAGGGCACTGTTATTTAGTCAAAGGAACTCCCAAAGCCAAAGGTATATACCCTTTCTTTGAGTCTCTCATACTAAACCGCTTTAGTACTTTGTCTATGTACTTTCTTAACTTAGTCCCAAAAGCTGATTCGATCTATCTCTATAGATCTGAATACTAAGTATTGTCTCGGCTTCACCTAAGTCTTTCATTGAGAGACATTTCCCCAACCATTGCTTAACCTTTTACAATGTTGGAATGTCATTCCCAATGAGAAAGATTTCATCCACATATAGGACAAAAATACTACTATGCTCCCACTAACCTTCTTGTACACACAAGGCTCATCTTCGTTCTTGATGAAGTCAAATTCTTTGACTGCCTCATCAAAACGAAGATTCTAACTTCGAGATGCTTACTTTAATCCATAAATGGATTTTTGAAGCGTGCAAACCTTCTTAGGATGCTTGGGATTGACAAAACCCTCAAGCTGTGTCATATACACATCCTCAAGTAAATTTCCGTTTAGGAAAGCAGTTTTGACATCTATTTGACATATCTCATAATCATGATATGTAGCTATGGTAAGCAAGATCCTAATGGACTTGAGCATGACTACAGACGGAAAGGTCTCATCATAGTCTACACCATGAGTTCGTCGAAAACCTTTTGCTACTAGTCTACCTTTGTAGGTCTTATCAGCTTTGAGTTTAAATAACCACTTGCATTCAATTACCTTAGCACCTTTTGATAGATCAACCAAGGTCCAAACCTGGTTATCGTACATTGATTGCATCTCGGATTTCATGGATTCAAGCTAATTTTTCAACTCTGGGCTTTCAATAGCTTCTCAGTAGGTAGTAGGATCCTCACGATCTACTAACTCAATAGTGTCACTGTCAGTGATTAAAAATCCATATCTCTCAATCACCTGACGTACCCTACCGGACCTTCTAGGTTCTTGTGTAATGGGTTCTTGTTCCATAACTGGTTGTGAACTTGATCCCATTTCCAACTCATCCTCTATAGGATTTTGTGGCACTTGAATTTCTCCAAGTTTTACTTTACTCCCACTGTCTTTCTTGAGAAGGAACTCCTTTTCCAAGAAAACAACTTTGCGAGCAACAAATACTTTGTTCTCGGCTTGTGAGTAAAAGTAGTATCCCTTTGTTTCTTTGGGATAACCCACAAACAAGCAGACAATAGATTCGGACTCTAGTTTATCAGATGTTAATTTCTTAACATGTGTTTCACAGCCCCAAATCCTGAGAAATGACATATTGGGTTCTTTCCCAGTTCATACCTCGTATGGTGTCTTCTCAACTGCTTTAGTTGGAGTACGGTTTAGTAGAAATGCAACAGTTTCTAATGCATAACCCTAAAAAGAGATAGAAAGATTAGCTTGACACATCATAGATCGAACCATGTCCAACAGAGTTCGATTTTTCCTTTCGAACACACCATTCCATTGTGGTATTACGGAAGGAGTGAGCTGTGAAATAATACCACACTCCTTTAGATGACTATCAAACTCTTGGCTTAAGTATTCGCCACCTCAATCATATCGAATGGCTTTTATACTTTTGCCAAGTTGGTTTTCTACTTCATTCTTAAACTATTTGAATTTTTCAAAAGTTTCAAACTTGTACTTCATTAGATATACGTAGCCATATCTACTAAAGTCATCTGTGAATGTCACGAAGTAGCTAAAACCACCTCTAGCTTGTGTACTTAATGGTCCACATACATTGGTATGTATTAGTTCTAATAGGTCATTAGTCCTCTCACCTTTCTTGTTAAAAGGATTCTTTGTCATTTTTCCATGCAAACATGGCTCGCATGTATCATAAAACTCTAAGTCGAATAACCCAAGCACTCCAGTTTTGTGGATTCTTGAAATGTATTTTTCGTTTGCATACCCTAAACGACAATGCCAGAAGTAAGTAGGGTTCAATTCATTTGATTTAACCCTCTTTGTATTAATGTTGTATATGGACTCTTTGTTTTGTAGATCAAGGATATAAAGGCCATTTTGCAACATGGCATTGCCATATGAAATGCCTTGGCGATGAATATGAGCATTGCCATTTTTAATAACAAAATCAAATTCATCCAAATCCAAACATGAAATTGAAATAATGTTTCTGCTCATAGCAGGCACATAATAATAATTTTTCAAAACTAAACAAAGTTCGGAAGGTAAAGTGAGTTGATAGTCACCTATCTCCATGGCAACAACTCGTGCTCCATTCCCCACACGAAGGTCCACTTCATTCTTCCTAAGTAACCACCTATTTCTTAGCCCCTACACATTTGAACAAATGTGAGAACCACAACCGGTATCCAATACCCAAGTGGTAGAAATAGAAAGGTTAATTTCAACAACAAAAATACCAAAACTGGACGCCTTGGCTCCATTCTTCTTTTGTTCTTCCTTGAAGAGAGCGCAATTCTGCCTCCAATGCCCTATTTTGTCGCAGTGGAAGCAAGTACTCTCACTCTCTTTGAGCTTTTACGCCTTGGGCTTGGGTTGCGCCTGAGGTGCACTCCCATTTGACTTGAATCGAGCCAGGTAATTCTTGGGTTTTGCCTTTCCCTTTCCCTTTCCCTTAGCGGGTCCCTTCTTAATGCCCCCTTGAACCATCAGTACGGGATTGGTCTTTTGAATGCTCTCTTTAGCATTCTTAAGCATCCCATAAAGCTCGGTGACTGACTTGTTCATTGCATGCATGTTATAATTCATCATAAATGGATCATAATCATTAGTTAATGATCCTAAGATCAAGTCAGTGGCTAATTCCTTTGGCACTTATACCTGAAGCTTCTCAAGAGTATCAAGATACCCTTTCATCTTGAGTACATGGGTACTAACAGGAGTACCGCAGCCATCTTACAAGAAATTAAGGCCTTTGTTGTCACGAACCTCTCGTGACGAGCTTGCTCTTGGAACATCTCCTTGAGGTGCACCATGATCGCATAAGCCTCTTGGTCCATGAATTGCTTTTGCAAGTCAGGCACCATCGTGGCCAGCATCAGATAGGTCACATCATTGGAGTCGCTCTTCTTGGTCTCAAAGGTTTCCTTTTAAACCGAAGAGGCATTCCTACCAGGTTCTTCAGGCAAGGGTGCATCCAAAACATATGACTTTTTCTCTTGCTTAAGAACTATTCTTAAGTTTTGAGACCAGTCTATGAAATTGGTGCCATTCAATTTGTCTTTTTCAAGGACCAATCGTAATGAGAAATTGTTATTTGAAGATGCCATTTTCAATCTACAATAATAAAAGTTAGCAAGATTAAATGAGGTCTTATGAATCCCACAAACCGAATTAATATCTCTTTAAATAATTCGTGTTAGCGATTTAATGTGGGCTAAGATCCACTTTTCACAATAACTTATTAGTCAAGCTGAGCTTGTACACCTAACAAGTTAAGTTACTTAGGTAGGAAAACTCCAATTATGTCTCGTACATGACTCTTGGATCAAATGGGCTAACATCTTAAGATGTTATAGCACAAACCCATTTATTAGTTGCCTAGGTCCAGGCATCCCTTTCCATGTTAAGTCCAACCTACATTCACAACCCATGCCTCACAAAGATAATCGGGCACATCTAGGACTCCTAGTCTACGTGACCGATGATCGATGCTTTGACATGTTTCAAATTAGGAAGGCAACTTTGTGACTTACTATTTTAGGGATTCATTTTATTACGGCTTACATGGCATACGCTTTGTCATCCATTCATGGCATGCATATATATATAATTGCATAAAGTAAAGCATGACAAACATAGGCCCAAAAACCTACAACTAATATTCTATACTATTACATAAGAATCTTCGAGTTGGGCTTCTCCACTCCGGTGGGCTTCGTCTTGATTTACAAAGTCTTCAAGTAAATTTTATTCTAAGAAATAAATGAAACTTTTACAGTAAAACATAATGGCTCGCAGGCCATATTTAATTACAAAAACCCAGGGCCCATGAATGCACCATGCATATCCATTCATCACACCAAACAAGCAAATAAATATACATAACATTTATGGATCAAACAAAGTCCAATTTTAATTAATTTAGCCAAGCCCATTAATGGAAATTTTGTACTTGAATCTTTAAGAGAAGACTTCATGATGGGCCTGGGCCAAAGCCAATGGACTAAATCCTCTTATTGAATAAGTTCTCTTAAAAACCCAAAACACTAACTAGTTAGATTTGTGCCATAAATCAACTCTAGTATAATTTCCAATTTTGCTATTTTTAATTTTATGTCATTCAGCCCATAAACATTAAAAATACATATAATATGTACCAACATGAATTAAAACATATAATCATGAAGAACATATATATAATACACGGCATTCATACAAAAACAAACAAACAACAATGAAACTAGTTATTTAATGCTTATATGATGCCACAAAAAATGCACAAACACTTAAATCAATTTTATGAGTCATTTAATGATTTAAATAAGGTTATAAATATTGAGTTAATGTTCTGTACCATTTTGATCTAAATGTATTTTTACCATTTTAATCAAAACAAAACAAACAATGTTGATTAAACATGTAACAAACACAAACTAATCATAGTTTTAAGTGATTTTAAAATTAATCAATTAAATTGTCATGGACCAGAATTAAAACCAAATTTAAAATATGTCCAGACCTGATATATAATCTTTAAAAATCACTTACAAACATGCCAAAATCGTTTTTACATTTAATTTTGAAAACTAGTTGTTAAACTAACACTTAACATGCCAACTAGCACCTAGTTTCAAAATTAACATGTACCATCAGGTATTATCAATTAAATCCGACCATTAAAAGCTCTAAGAACATCTTAGGACAGTATATTAACAGTTCATATTAATTATAATACCTATCTAATCATTTAAAATCATTTTTACACCAAAACAATGCAAAAAACTCAAAATAGAAAATTTCAGCATTGCATGTTTTTATAATAACGATTTTTGATTAATTATTTCATGCATATAAAGCACTAAAATAAGCATGTTTAGGCTCTGATACCACTGATGGAATATGACATGGCATTTATATGATGATCATGCAGCAGAAAATAATAAAATTCGATCATACATGCCATACAATTCCATAACAAGAATCGAAACATGCAATTTTAGGATTTTAAAACTTAAAACTTTAGATGCACTTCAAGATTTGATGTTGATGATGACCAGAACCCAAGAAAGATATTTCAGCCTTAGCTATTCACCACTAATGCCAAAGGAATAGCCTTTACGCCACTCCTCTCTATGTTCACACACACAATTGCAATGACAGCTTAAAATGGAGATTGCTAGCTCTCTATTTAAGTATTGTGTAATGGCAATGGATTGAAGCTACAAGATTTGATCTTAAACTTATTTTAGGTTGCTATTACTGCCCAAGAACACAAGAGAATGAGGAAGAATCCTTTCTCCTTGTGAAAGTCGGCCAAGAGAATTATGTAAGAGAGAGAGAGTTCCACGCCACCACCACTAGGGTTTTATTTTTTCTCATTCAATATAAATATGTCCTTTATTTTAAGTGTTAATTCTGAAATTTAATACCTCAAAATAGTTAATTTAGCCTTAATCACTTCCTAAAATCAAGTGACATATATTAATTCAAACTCTTTTGAATTAATTTGAAATAAATCTAAGATATTTTAATCTAATAAATCACTTAATTTAAAACTTATACATGTGCCGAAATTCCTTGATATTTATCTTGGAATTTTGATCACTTCAATTTTCATTTAAGTGATTTAATTTGATTAAAATTCTTTTAGGCTTTAATACTCAATTAATTAAATTAATACAAGATAATCAATTAATTGAAATTAAACCTTGTGGGTTGAATTTCTCTCTCTCATGGACCAAGGTCCAATAGAAATTTTAATACCCATTACATACATTAATTTGGCTTTAATTAAAAGTCCAAATTAATGCCCAATACTTTATTTAAATATTTTAAGCCCAATGTTGTGTGTGCGATCCTATAGGTCCATTTAATGTTGGCAATGAATTAATGAATTAATTCAAATGCTATATATATTCTCTAGCAAGATATTATAGCATTCCAAATTAAATGAAAATGTATATGGCATTTAGTGAACTAATGCAATTTTGTATAGTCCCTTACCCATAAATATCAGAATTAATACAAGGCATGGAACTAGTCATCCTTATATATATTAATTCCTTTCTTGATATTCTAGTGACACTGAACTCTCAGATAAATAATGATTACTCGTTATTTCATCTCGGTATGGCCATACACTTCTCAGTTCACCGATCAAGTGGCCGATGATATTCTCTCTTATTGAGAGGGGTAATCCCTTCACTTCTCCCATGCTCTCTAACATGAATCAATGCATACCCAAGCATACCCATACTTGTCACTCTGTTACGAGCACGTTAGGTGTATGGCAAAGTATACAGTAATTCATAAAGAGTTTCATAGAGATTTTAGGTTTAAGAACTTCGATGCAAAACTTGCATATGAGAAACACTTATGACTTATAGCATGTAGTGTTCTCATGAACGGATCGAATCCAGATACCATGTTTTAAACATGGATCTATGATCTCTGATTGACACTCTTGTCCTCATGATCCGTAAGACAGAACTCAACTTATCAGAGAGAGCATACTAGTCTTAATTCATTGTTATTCCCATAACAATGACTAACTAGGGATATTTAGAATGAAGTCTCTATTGTTTTAAGGTCTTACAACCACGTGCCTCACATATGATAACTTAAACTGAAACAACATTCTTGGATAGTTCTATCAATTGATATGCACAGATATACAATAGATAAAATAAATGCCTCATTTATTAACTAAATTATTTTATTACAATGTATTGGGGCTAGGGCTTATACTAACAGAAATTACCTTGGATGTGATGGAACTTAGGTTGGTCGAATGGTGTACCTTAGGGTAAATTTATGGTATTTGATATTTAATGATGTAATTAGTAGGAATTAGGAAATATAAAGCATGATAATTTTTTTAAGAGTAATAAAAAGTTAAAATAATTAATATACATAATTATGTATAAGTGTAAATAAGGATGGAAGTGTGAGTAACCTAGGAGGAATGTTGAAGTAAATTTGATATATTTCACTATATTAGTGACTAAAATGGATAAAAACCTATGTACAACCTTTAAATAGAAGACAAAACATTATAAATGTTTGACTTCCTTAAGTGGTCGAATGGTAAAGGTAAGGTTAATGGCATGATTTCATTTTTTTTATGGTATAAGATTTATATGTATGGAAATTGTGATTAATAAGCCTATACGGATGTAAACTTGGTCCTAATGATGTCAATATAATATAATTATAATGGTAACAGTGTAAAAATGTAATATAATGTGAATATTATTATTGCCCTTAGTGTACAGTGGGTAATCTAAGACCCCAGGATAAAATGGCTAGCCATAGGGGCATATATACCATGATTTTATTATGAAACTAGTGAGATTGTACAATGAAATATGATTATATTGCTTAGCCGGCTCATTAAATAGTAAACTGGAAAATTCAGTATCGTACCCCATGTTGTATGGTCCCTTTAGTGTATTAAGATTATATAATACACTGGGGAATTTGGTATCATACCCCATGTTGTACGGTGCCTCCAGCATATTGGCTTTCCTGAAGTCCTTATTCCTCTTATCCAGTTTGAAGATTTTTTTTTTGGTGATAACTAGGGGTAAAATTATAATTTTTCATGTAAATCGAAAAAGAAAAATAATTATGGCATTAAGTGTATTGAAATTGTTAATAAGAATTTAATAAGATGAAAAATAAGATTAATAAGTCAAACAGGGGTAAAATGATAATTATTTGATGAACCGGGGTTAAAATGGTAATTTAAGGTTAGGAAGATGAACAATAATGTTAAAATAGTTAAACGGGCTAAAAAGGGAAAAATCATAATGAAAATAAAGTTCAGGGACTAAAATGTAATTTTCCACCCTTAGAAAAGTTTTAAAGGACTAAAATATAATTTATGCATTTAAATTTAATTAGAAGTCAAAGAAAGTCAATCGAATCAAAGTTGAGATCAAATTGGTCAAAATTGAGGAAAGTCAAACTTAGGGACTTGATTGAAATTTTTAACACATTTGGGTAAATAAAGGAAATTAAATGAGAAAAATAACTATTATGGCATTTAAGAGTAGATTATAGAATCGATCAAAAGAATAAATTTTGAATTAAATTGATAAATAAAATATGTAAGTGATAAGTGTGTAATTATGTCTAAATTAAGTAATATGATAGTTAAGTAAAATTTTATGTAAGTGAGTGACAAGTTTGCTTAACGTATGGTTCTATTTGACTGCGTGCAGAGATAGGTACAGTGAAGGAATTCGAAGAGCAGGGTGTGGCATGTACAAGTGGGAGTTCCTTTACATATTTGTTGTTGATTGGCTTGTATAAATATACTAGACTTTGTAAATATGTTTACATAAATATGGCCTATAAATTAAATAATGTTATGGCTTAATGGTATTGATGTATGTGGATGTATGTGATAGTTTGTTTGAGAAATACTTATGTGTGAGGCTGAATATAGAAGTGTTGTGTTATTGAGTGGAGTATTGGAGAAGGAGAAAAAGTATATTGGGAGTGTAAATTGAATTTTTACAAGGTTGGGTAGCATGTTTTTTAAACCAACATGTTGCTGAAATTTCATCAATAATAGGTAATAATGATAAATAAATATGCAATGCGCCATACTAATTTCAGAATTAAAATATTAGAAAGGTGTCAACATAGGATGTCACACACATGCTTTAGCCTCAAAAGATGATTAGCAATAAAATTCTCTGCTTCCTTTTTGTCCTGGTCTCTAAATCGAACACTTACAATAAAAGAACCCACATAATCAACCTTGGTTTAGACTCCTGATAGTTGTGAATTATAAGCATACTTTTTGTATGTTTTATGTGTTTGTTTGAGTTAGTTTAGTGTTATTTTAGTTGATTTAAGTTTAAATAATTATAATTTGTATTTTGAGGTTTAAATGTGAGTTTTGGTATTTTTTAGGGCTTATTTAAAGCAAAAAAGAAGTGAATTGAATAAAAGAGGAAAATTAGAGCAATTATGCAAAAAAGAGCAAGAAATTCATGAGTCAAGAAGCTAATCACTCAACTGAGTGCCCAGAGTACTCGGAAGAGTGATCAGATCACTCTCCAGAGCGACCAAAGCACTTTTTCAAGGCAAATTTAGCACTCACCCAAATCTTTCCCTTCTTTCTCCAGCAAATAATAACTCTCCAGAGTGCCCAAGGCCACTCTTCTGAGTGAAGAAAGATAAAACATGATTTAAAGCTTCCTAACTGGATAAAAATTTTATTCAACTTGGTTTAAGAAGTTAATTAAGGTCAAAACTTCTTATTTAAATCTTATGAAAGGATATTTAAGACACCAAAGCAATAGAGAGAGGGAGAGAGCCTCTTAGTTACGAATTTTCTTAGTTTTTAGCTTAGTTTTCTTTAGTTATTGTTAATTACATTTAGTTTAGTTTTAGATTAGTTTTATTGTTTTCTCAGTTTACAATTCTCTTAAGAGACTCAAGCTTTCATTTGAAGTCATCAAGAGCAAAGTTTGGAGCTGTATGGATATTGTATCCTTTTATTTTAATTGTTCTTTAGTTTTCATCATGTTTGATAAATAATTCCTTACTTTTGCTAAGGGAAACTTAAACTCTTATATTTTCATTGTAGTGACTTTATTTTGAGCTTTAATTTAATGCAAGTTAGATTATTTCTTAGTTTTGAGCAAATTCTTATCTTTGATTATATTAAGATTTATTATTAATTTATTTGATTAATAGTTAAAGATTGATTTAAGTATGATCTATGATATGCATGTTCTTCGATTAGTTTATTAGTATTGATGCATGATTATATTCTAAGTTAGATGTGTTGGTAAGCGTAGATTAATACTAGGAAAAGTTAAACTAAGAATAGGTTGAAATTAAGTTTGCTTGCAAAAGAGTTTAATGGAATTTAGTAGTTTAAAACTGGATTTTTATGCTAGGTATTAGATTGTCCCAAAATAAGAGAATTTGATGCTTAGAATGATAGTCTTGGATGAGATATTTGGCTTTCTTTATCTAGTTTTTTCATAATCACTTGTGTTCCTTTTGTTATTGAGTCATTGCAATGGAAGTTGAGGTGGATAGTTCCTTTATCAAAAGTATTTCAATTATTGCTTTATTTTTAATTCATGTTGGTTTAATTTTAGTTTTTATTTTGCTTTATTTTTGTTTAGTTTTTGCCTTTAAATCAAAAACTTGGGGAAATAATCTCAAATTAATTTAATTCATACATAGATATTCTTCTTAGTAATCCATATTCCCTTAGGTATGATATTCAAGGTCTTAATTTTATTTCCTTATATTACTAGCTAATCTAGTACACTTGCTAGATATCAGTCAAGTTTTTGGCACCACTGCGGGGAATCATTGGCTTATGTTATTTACTTTAGATTTTCCAGTACATTTTATGTGTTTCTTTTCTTCTTTTCTTTATTTCTATTTAATTTATTTTTTTGTAGGTGTCAATAGTTTATGGTAAGAAGTAGGTCGATTTTATCTATCGACCCTTAAATTGAAAGGACGTATCATAGGATTAGACGATTACAAGCCAACATGAATCCAGAAGATCAAGGGATATGTAAGGAGCCACCTTGCAATGAAAATGATCTATCTCTTATAGATGATCCACCACTAAGGATAGAAGGACAAGGCATAAATAATCAATTTCAAGGGAATGGATTTAGATTTAGAACCATTAGAGATTATGTTATCCCTAGGTGGAATGAAGAATATATAACTATTAGGATACCTCATAACCAACCCTTTGACATAAAATCCACTACCATTACCATGGTGCAAAAAAATCAATTTTTGGGTTCTGATATATAGGATCTAGCTCAACACTTAGATATGTTCTTAGAAATTAGTGACACTGTGCATGTTAGTGTAAGCCCTAGCCCCAATGCATTGTTATAAAATACTCAGGTTAATAAATGAGGCATTTATTTTATCTATTGTATTCCTGTGCATATCAAATGATAGAACTATCCAATAATGTTATTTCAGTTTAAGTTATCATGTGTAAGGCACATGATTGTAAGACCTTGAAAAATTTGAGACTTTATTCCAAATATCCCTAGTCAGTCATTGTTATGGGAATAACAATGAATTAAGACTAGTATGCTCTCTCTGATAAGTTGAGTTATGTCTTATGGATCATAAGGACTAGAATGTCAATCAGAGATCATAGATACATATTTAGAACATGGTATCTGGATTCGATCTGCTCATGAGAACACTACATGGTACAAGTCATAAGCATTTTTCAATTGCAAGTTTTGCATTGGAGTTCTTAGACCTAATATCTCTATGAAACTCTTTATGAATTGTTGTGTACTGTGACATACACCTAACGTACTTGTAACAGGGTGAGAAGTATGGGTATGATTGGACATACACTAATTCATGTTAGAGATAATAAGGGAAGTAAAGGGATTACCCCTCTCGATAAGAGAGAAAACATCACCGGCCACTTGATCAGTGAACTAAGAAATCTATGGCCATACCGAGATGAAATAATGAGTAATCATTATTTATCTGAGAGTTCAGTGTCACTGGAATATCAGGAAAGAAATATATATATATATATATATATATATATATATATATATATATATATATATATATATATATATATATATATATATATATATATATAAGGATGACTAGTTCCATACCTTATATTAATTCTGATATTTATGGATAAGGGACTGTGCAAATTTGCATTAGGTCACTAAATGCCATTTGCATTTTCATTTAATTTGGAATGCTATAATATCTTGCTAGAGAATATATAGAGTCTTTGGATTATTTATTAATTCATTGCCAATATTAAATGGACTTATAGGATCGCACACAAAGCATTGGGCTTAAGATATTTAAAATAAAGCAATGGGCATTAATTTGGACTTTTATTTAAAGTCAAATTAATGTGGATAATGGGTATTAATATTGCTAAATGGACCTTGGTCCATGAGAAAGGAAAAGTCGGCATTCACTAGGATTATTTCAATTAATTAATTATCTTTAAATAATTAAGGTAATTGAGTTTAAATCCTAATAGCATTTGAATCAAGATACAACACTTAATTAGGAGAGAGTGTGGCCGAAATTCAAGGTAGAATCCTAGTGAATTTTGGCATGTGCAAATTTCCTAAATAAGTGGTGGACTTTGATTAAATGACTAATGCCATTTGAATTTAAAATCTAATAGAAATTGAATTAAGATATATATCACATAATTAGGAAGTGATGGAGGCTGAACTTACTAATTAATTATAGTAAATTTCGACATTCACAATAACCCTAGACAAGTGATATATATTAATGAATTAAAAGGAATTAAAGGCGGCTTGCCGTTTTTGCTCTTTCTCTCTCTCTCATTGTCGATTTCAACAAGGCAAAGAATTGTTTCTTCCTCTCTTGTGTTTTTGGGCAGCCATTGCAAACTAAAATAAGAACAAGATTAGATATTGTGTCTTCATACCATACCCATTGCCGAATATAAGCTATAGAGCTAGCACTCTTGATTTTAAGCCTATTTTGCAAGTGTGTGTGAGAACATAGAGTGGTGTGGCATAAAGGCTACATCTTTGGCATTAGTGTTCAAGATTAGAGGTATATAAGTCCATCCTATATACTTTTCATTGCAAAAATAAAGTTTTGAAGTGCATTCAAGGATGTAAGTTTGATTTAATACCCTAAAATTACATGTTTCGATTCTATGTCATTATTGCATGGCTTGTATGATCAAAAATTTTAATTTTCCACTGTGTGATCATTATATTTATGCCATGTGATATCCCATCAGTGGTGTCAGAGCCTAATCATGCTTTTTTTAGTTCTTTGGATGCATTACAACTTGATTAAAAACCGTTCATTACATAAAATGTGATGCTAAAAGTTTCTATTTTGAGTTTTTTTGCATTGGTTGAGTGTAAAAATGATTTTAATTGATTAATTAGGTATTATAATGATTATGACACATTAATATACTGTCCTAAGATGTTCTTATACCTGTTCATGGTCCGTTTTAATTATATATGCCTGATTGTACATGTTAATTATGAAACTAGGTGCTCGTTTGCATGATATACTTTTTAAACAACTAGTTTCTCAAAATTTAAATGTAAAATGTGTTTGGCATGTTTGTAAGTGATTTTTAAATATTAATAATAGGGTTTTACATGTTTTAAAAATGGTTTTAATTATGGTCCATGACAATTTAATTGATTAATTTACAAATCACTTAAAACTATGACTAGTTTGTGTTTGTTACATGTTTAATCAACATTGTTTATTTTGTTTTGATTAAAATGGAAAAAATACATTTATATCAGATCTGAACAGAACCTTAACTCAATGTTTATGACCTTATTTAAGTTATTAAATAGCTCATAAAATCGCTTTAAGTGTTTGTGCATCGTTTGTGGCATTATGTGAGCATTAAACAACTATTTTCATGTTATTTGTTTGTTTTGTTATTAATGTCGAATGTGATATATGTTCTTCATGAATTTTTATGTTTTAATTCATTTTGGTTCATATTATTTGTATTTTTAATGTTTATGGGCTGTATGACATAATATTCAAAATGGTAAAATTAGAAATTTCACTAGAGTTGCTTTATGGCACAAATCTAAGTAGTATGTGGTTTGGGCTTTTAAGAGAGCTTATTCGATAAGAGAATTTAGTCCATTAGGCTTCAGCCTACGCCCATCAGGGGGTCTTCTCTTAAAAGCACAAGTACACAATTTCCATTAATGGGCTTGGCTTAATTAATTAAAGTTGGACTTTTTTTTATCCATTAATGTTATGTATATTTATTTGCTTGTTTTGTGTGATGAATGGATATCATGGTGCATTCATGGGCCCTAGGTTATGTAATTTAATATGGCCGGCATTCCATTATGGATTATTGTAAAAGTTTCATTTATTTCTTTGTATAAAATTTATTTGAAGACTCTGTAAATCAAGACAAAGCCCACTGGAGTGGAGAAGCCCAACTTAAAGATTCATATGTAACAGTATAGAATCTTAGTTATAGGATTTTAGGCCCATGTTTGTCACGCTTTACTTTATGCAATTACATATATACATGCTATGAATGGATGACAAATCTTATTCCATGTAAGCCATATTAAAATGAATCCCTAAAATAGTAAGTCACAAAGTTGCCTCCCTAATTCGAAACATGTCAAGGCATCGATCACCGGTCATATAGACTAGGAGTCCTAGATGCGTCCGATTATCTTTGTGAGGCATGGGTTGTGAATGTAGGTTGGACTTAACGTGGAAAGGGATACCCGGACCTAGGCAACGAATAAATGGATTTGTGCTATAATATCTTAAAATGTTAGCCCATTTGATCCAAGAGTCATGTACGAGACATGATTGGAGTTTTTCTGCCTAAGTAACTTAACTCTTTAGGTGTACAAGCTTAGCATGACTAATGAGTTATTGTGAAAAGTGGATTTTAGCCCACATCAAATCACTAACGTGAATTATTTAAAGGGATATTAATTTAGTTTGTGGAATTTTATTAAAACCTCATTTAATCTTGATAAATTTATATTATTTTAGATTGAAAAATGGCTTCTTCAAACAACAAATTTTCATTGTGATCATTCCTAGAAAAGGCCAAACTGAATGGCACCAATTTCATAGATTGGTCTCGAAACTTGAGAATTGTTCTTAAGCAAGAGAAGAAGTCGTATGTCTTGGATGCAACCTTGCCCGATGAACCTGCTAGGAATGCCTCTGCAGTTCAAAGGGAAACCTTTGAGACTAAGAAGAGTTACTCCAATGATGTGACCTGTCTGATGCTGGCCACTATGGTGCTTAATTTGCAAAAGCAATTCATGGACCAAAAGGCCTATGCGATCATGGTGCACCTCAAGGAGATGTTCCAAGAACAAGCTCGTCATGAGAGATTCGTGACAACAAGGGCCTTGATTTCTTGTAAGATGGTTGTGGGTACTCCTGTTAGTACCCATGCACTCAAAATGAAAGGTTATCTTGATACTCTTCAGAAGCTTGAGGTACAAGTCCTAAAGGAATTGGCCACTAACTTGATCTTAGGTTCATCGACTGATGATTATGATCCGTTTGTTATGAATTATAACATGCATGCAATGAACAAGATAGTCATCGAGCTTCATGGGTTGCTTAAGAATGTTGAAGAGAACATTCGAAAGACCAATCCCATACTTATGGTTCAATAGGGCATTAAGAAGGGACCCGCTAAGGGAAAGGGGAAAGGAAATACAAAACCCAAGAATGACCAGGCACGACCTAAGTCTAGTGGAAGTGCACCTCAGGCCCAACCTAAGACAAAGGCACAAAAGCTCAAAGAGAGTGAGAGCATGTGCTTCCATTACAACAAGATAGGGCATTAGAGGAAGAATTTTGCTTTCTTCAAGGAAGAACAAAAGAAGAATGGAGCCAAGGCGTCCAGTTCTGGTATTTTTGTTATTGAAATTAACCTTTCTATTTCTATCACTTGGGTATTAGATACTGGTTGTGGTTCTCACATTTGTTCAATTGTGCAGGGGCTAAGAAATAGGAGGTTACTAGGGAATAGTGAAGTGGACCTCCGTGTGAGGAATGGAGCACGAGTTATGGCCATGGAGATAGGCAACTATAGACTCACTTTACCTTCTGGATTATGTTTAGATTTAATTAATTTTTATTTTGTGCCTGCTATGAGTAGAAACATTATTTCAGTTTCATGTTTGGATATGGATGGATTTGACTTTGTCAGTTTCATGTTTGGATATGGATGGATTTGACTTTGTTATTAATAATGGCAATATTCATATTTGTCATCAAAGAATTTTATATGGCACTACTATGTTACAAAATGGCCTTTATATCCTTGATCTACAAAACAGAGAATCCATATACAACATTAATACAAAAAGGGTTAAATCAAACGAATTGAACCCTACTTACTTTTGGCATTGTCGTTTAGGATATGCAAACGAAAAACGCATTTCAAGGCTCCATAAATCTGGAGTGCTTGGGTCATTCGATTTGGAATCTTATGACACATGCGAGCCATGTTTGTATGGAAAAATGACAGTCCTTTTAACAAGAAAAGTAAGAGGACTAGTGACTTATTGGGATTAATACACACTGATGTATGTGGACCATTAAGTACACAGGCTAGAGGTGGTTTTAGTTACTTCGTAATATTCACATATGACTTCAATAAATATGGCTAAGTCTATCTAATGAAGCACAAGTCTGAAACTTTTGAAAAATTCAAAAAGTTTAAGAACGAAGTAGAAAACCAACTTGGAAAATGTATAAAAGCGATTCAATCAGATCGAGGTTGCTAATACTTAAGTCAAAAGTTTAATAGTCATGTGAAGAAGTGTGGAATTATTTCACAGCTCATCCTCCTGGAACACCATAATGGAATGGTGTGTCCAAAAGGAGGAATCGAACTCTGTTGGACATGGTTCGATCAATGATGAGTCAAGCTAATCTTCTTATCTTTTTTTGGGGTTATGCATTAGAAACTGCTACGTTTCTACTGAACCGTACTCCAACTAAAGTAGTTGAGAAGATACCATACGAGGTATGGACTGGGAAAGAGCCCAATATATCTTTTCTCAGGATTTAGGGCTGTGAAGCACATGTTAAGAAATTAACATTTAACAAACTAGAGTCTAAATCTACTATCTGCTTGTTTATGGGTTATCCCAAAGAAACAAAGGGATACTACTTTTACTCACAATCCGAGAACAAAGTTTTTGTTACTTGCAATGTTGTTTTCTTGGAAAAAGAATTCCTTATTGTTAGAGAGTATGCCTTAGAGCCCATGTAATAGGGATGTATTTCATATGTATGAATTTATATTCTTAATAAAAGGCATTATTCATTTGTTAATGCTATGTTTAAATACATGAGTTTGTAAATCTTAAATTAATAAATGAAGTACTTGATATTATAAACACAGTGCAAAGGCAATCATGAAAGTGTTCATGAAAGGAGGTGTCTATTACATGCAAATGTGTTAATATCTAAATATCCCTAGTCATAGAATTAACAAGATAGGACATTGTTAATTTGGACAGACTAGCACATGTTATGCTTCTTGAATGGTTCAAGCAATGGTTCTCATAACTGTGATTGTGGAAGATAATCAAAGCTAAAATGTGGATGCTTGTTAGAAGAACAAGTTCATTGGAGACCTGCAAAGAGAATCCTCACATGGATATTAAATCTATGTCAGTGAGGAATCTCTTCATAGCGGTTGTGCAAGTATCCTTAGATTTGAGATCGCCAAAGTTTTCTTAAGTAGCAAGTGGTATACTTTGACTCCATAACTGATTACTTCCAACTGGGGGTGAATATAGTTAGGAGGTTAGGTATATCATGACCTACTTGAAGATAGTTGAGTGATTGACAAAGGATTCACCATCCCAAATTTATTAAGGGAAGTTATCTCACATGATTCTATAATTGCCTTGTTCAGAGAATCTCTGGTCAGAGTAATATGCTAAGATGGATAGAGATCCATGAAGGGAATTTTGGGAACAATGGTTAAATTAATAGAACATACATAATTAGATTTATATGGGTTAACAGAAATCCATACTCAGAATCTAATTGAGATAAGAGTGGTCAAAGGAGTAATTGCATGGTAACTGTTTCTATGGAAGGGTATAGTCAAACCACTTAACTTTCTTAACATTTGGGTAGTCATGATGCCTAGCTAGAGGTCAATCATGATTTTTATAATATTGTATCATGAATATCAATAGGGATTGATAAAATGATTTAAATAAGTTTAAATCATGTGAGTTTTGAATAGAACTCACAATTACATATAATGCTGCCAATATAGACAGGAACCCAAAAGGTCACACACATATAGAGAAAAGGATAAAATGGTAAAATGACAATGATAATGATAATAATATATGATATTATTATGGGAATAGAGAAGTGAATAAGAGAATAATTAATTAAAGAGTTTAATTAATTATTATCAAGTAAAATTGTTTGCAGAACTTTTTAGAAATATTCTGTAAAATGGACCTAATTGAAATAATATATTTCATAATTAATTATTAATTGGACTATAAGTGTTATAGGGCTGATATAATAATTAATAGATCCATTGGAGAAAATAATGGAGGCCTGAAAAATTGAGTTTGGTGCAGAAACCCTCCAAAGGAAGGGTTTCATGCCAACTACAAATAGAAGGCCTTAGAGACCTAATTCTTGGACCAAAATAAATTAAATATATTTCATAAGTGTTATGGAGCCTACATATTTAATTTTTTTGGATTTGGAATTCATTTGGGTAAATAAATCCAAGTATATGCACAAAGGGCCTAGTTTATGGGTTTTGTGCATAGTCTTTTGTGAAAGGGCTTAAATTGGATTTAATTGAGCCCAAATAAATTATTATTAATTTCAAAAGCGCAATTAATATTTTTCCAGAAATTTTAAAGAGTCCAATCCCATTATAAAGATGGATTTTTAACCGAACTATAAAAATCCAAGTGATGGGGTTTTAGGGTTTAAGCTGAACAATTAAGAGAAAACAAATTCTCTCACTTTTCTCTCAACCCTAGCCACCACCCCTTGCTAGCATCAAGAGCATTTCGGCCAGGCCCTTGTTTCCTCCATTTTTGGTTCATTCAATCCTTCTCTAGTGTCGATTACTCATTGGAGATATTCCATTTTGGACACTGTGGTTTGCGACAACCCGGTGAAAAGGGAAATCAACTGTTCAACAAAAATCAAAGGTGATTTTTCTTATTCCCATTAATATGTATATTGTAAATTAATGGAAAGATCAGATCTAATGGTTAAAAATTTTAAATTTCACTTATGTATGAGATGCATGTAGCCGATAATTCCCAAGATGGTATCAGAGCTAGGTTTTGTCATGAATCTACAATTATATATTTTTCTGCGGAATAGTTTTTGTTTTTGAGTTATTTATTTCATGAACTTTAAAATATTAGGTTTGATTGGTCATGAATAAGAAATATTGATTTCTGGATATATGTGATCAAATATATAAAATGAAAAATAAAAACGATTCTTTTGAGAAAAGAATCATAGAGAATGGCGTGAATGGCTTTTATTTTTCAATAAAGTTTAGGGGATGTTCTAAATTAATTTTTTATTGATCCACTCTAAGATTATTTTGATGATAATTTATGTGTTTAATATGTGATATTAAGCCATAGGATCAAACAAAATTAAAATCGAATAAGTTTTGCATGAAAACTAGTTTAGTCAAAAAAGTTCGATAAATTGGTGTTCTTCGTGTGTTCTTGGTATGTTCTTGGTGTGTTCATGTTTAGAACGATTTTTAATCTTCTAAATCTGATATATCTGATATATTATTGTGTTTTTAAATTATTATATTAATTAAAATGGGTCTTAAATTAATTGAATTAATTTTAATTCATTAAAACCACTTAATGGGATTAATTATGTTTATGGACTTGATTTAAATTAGTGAATGACTTGGTGGGCCCAAGTAGCTGATTTAAATTAAATATTATAAACTATAATTAAGTTTATTAATGGGTTTTAATGGCTGGAGTGGGCTTGGCTCATTCCAAAAGGCCTAAATGGTCCAATAGACACAAAACTAGTTTGTGTGTGAACACATTTAGGGTTTAATTTTGTGAGTTTCAGCCTACCCTTTATCTTAAGCCCAAAATTGATTCTTTTAATCATTTAATATGATTAATTAATTAAATAATCAATTATTAATCAATTGGATTGATTATTAAGGCAAGAACACATGCATGCAAAAAGATTTTCTAATTTGATCACATTATTAAAATAACTCAAAAGTATGTTTCAAGAGTTGAAACAAAGTTAGTAATCCATTATATGTTTTATTTTATGCATTAGATATGCATATAAGGGTGTATGATTGGCATGATGGATAGTTATGGACAAAGGCCCAATGTGATTGAGCATAATGCATCTTTCAGCCCAATGAGGACTTTCATGTCCCGGCCACTTGTTTTTGGTTTGTATTTTTTTTTCAAATTGTAATATGTAATTAGATTACTTAAATTAGAATTAGAGATAGAGATGGAGACCACTATCAAGGAGCAAGATGGGTCGGATGGAGATCCAATAAGTTTGAAGATAATGTAATTCTTTTTACTTGTTTGAATCATGCATACTACGTAGGTGTAACCTTTTGATTTCCCTTTTGGGTCGGAAAAATCAATGCAGTAAAGTCCATAACTATACCATATTTGTATGCTTATATTTATGTGATAAATATAGGATGCATACCAATGTATGCCAACCATGCATGATAAGACTTAATTAACTAAAATCCCTCATACTAATACTAAGGTATATAAGCCTTCCATTAATTGGAGGAGAATCAGAGTTCTTTATAGTGTGGGTTGTTGACCACAATCAAGCTCACATTATATCGAATATGTTCAAATCTAATTAACTGCATCATCTTAGCTAGCCCATTAGCGTGTTGACCACAGTCAAGGTTACTGGTTCTAGAGGCAAGATTAGGGAATGCATATATGATATGCATGTATCAAGAGTTGATAACCTAATGATCCAATAGTTGTGTAGAGAGACAATTGGTATAGAGATACCTACCTTTCAAGGGTATGGGGTTTGGCTTGTTGACCACAGTCAAGGTCAAATTACATATCAAGGATTAGATATTGGCCCACTAAAAAAACCATCGGGTTTTTTTCGGATTATATAGTGAGGGCTATTAATTCGCAATAAAATAGTGGGAGTAAATGGATTAATTAAAGACCTAATTAATGCATACATATATATGAACATACTCTCATATGTTTTCTTTTTCACATCTAGGTCATCATCGTGAGCATATCAAACATTAATATATGATCAATCTTGGATAACAAGCTAGTTGGCAGCAACTATTCTGACTTGTTCTCAGAGCTGAAAAGATCCATTATGTCTTAGATAAAGATCCACCACCACTTCTATCAAATGATGCCATTGATGAGATCAAGGTCATTTATCAAAAATACATGGAGGATAGTGAAGCAGCAGCATATCTGATGCTGGGTGCTATGTCCTCGAAGCTTCAGAAGCAACATGAGATGATGGATGCTAGAACCATCATTTTGCATTTAGAGGAGCTTTATTCTTCTTAGGCTAGAACTAAGCAATATGAGATTGCTCGAGCTCTATTTAGCTACAAAATGATGGAAGGCACTTCGGCTGCTACTCATGCATTAAAGATGTATAGGTATATTGAGCATTTGAGTAGACTTGGCTATGTAATGGATAATGATCTATACATAGATTTAATCTTGTACTCATTGGCTCCAAGTTATGCACCTTTCGTGCTTAACTTTAACATGAACAAGATCCAAGTATCTATTCCTGAGTTAATCAACATGCTCAAAATAGTTGATAGATCCTTCAAGAAGGATCCAAAAAGTGTCATGATTGTCACTTCTGCTAAAGGCAAGAAGTAGAAGAAGAAAAAGAAGAAGAAGAAGATAACCAAGGCACAGCCAAAGAATGGTGGGATCTCCAAGAAGAAGGTTGCCAAGAAAGAGAATCTTAAAGAAACTTGCTTCCATTGTGGAAAAGATGGTCATTGGAAGCGTAACTGCAAGGCCTATCTAGATTCTCTCAAGCAAAAGAAGCAAGCTGATGCTTCTACTTCAGGTATTCATATGATTGAAATTAATACTTATTCTATTGCTTCAAAACAATCTTGGGTATTAGATATCGGATGTGAATCTCATTTGTGTAATGATCTACAGAGGCTTAGAAGCTTTAGAAGAGTTAAAAAGGCAGAAATATGTTTGCAATTAGCTACTGGATAAAACATCTCTACAACAGTTGTGCGGACTTACCATTTGCCTCTACCAATTGGATTAATATTGGAGTTAAATAACTATTATTATGTTCCAGCATTATCCAAAAGTATTATTACTTTCAGTTGTTTATTGAACGATTATGACATTTCTTTAAAGGACAAGTTTTGTTATATTTTTAAAAACAATATATTTTATGCAAAATCTATCATTGAGAATGGTATATTTGTTCATGATTTAATTAAAGAAGTGCATAATGTGGATACCAAGAGAATGAAATGAGATAATCTAAATACCTTATATTTATGGCATTGTCATTTAGGCCATATAAATGAGAAATGCATGACCAAATTACACAAGTCAGGTGATTTGGGATCATTTGATTATGAATCATTTGACACATGTGAATCTTATTTATTAGGAAAAATGACAAAAGCTCCTTTTATTGGTATAGGAGAATGAGCTAAAATGGTTTTAGACTTAATACATTCAGATGTATGTGGTCCAATGACTACACATGCCAAAGGAGGTTACTCCTACTTCATTACTTTCATAGATGATTATTCCAGGTTTGGATATATCTATCTAATTAAATATAAATCAGAAGCATTTGAAAAGTTCAAAGAATTCAGAAATGAAGTAGAGAAGCAACTTGGCAAGAGTATTAAAACACTTAGATCAGATCAAGGTCGAGAATTAATAGGGATGTATTTCATATGTATGAATTTATATTCTTAATAAAAGGCATTATTCATTTATTAATGCTATGTTTAAATACATGAGTTTGTAAATCATAAATTAATAAATGAAGTCTTTGATATTATAAACACAGTTCAAAGGCAATCATGAAAGTGTTCATGATATGAGATGTCTATTGCATGCAAATGTGTTAAAATTATTGTATCAAGAATATCAATAGGGATTGATAAAATTATTTAAAGAAGTTTAAATCATGTGAGTTTTGAATAAAACTCACAATTACATATTTTACTGCCAATATAGACAGGAACCCAATAGGTCACACACATATAGAGAAAAAGGATAATATGGTAAAATGACAAGAATAATAATATTTGATATTATTATGGGGATAGAGAAGTGAATAAGATAATAATTAATTAAAGAGTTTAATTAATTATGATCAAGTAAAATTATTCGCAGAACTTTTTTGAAATGTTCTGTAAAATTGAACTTAATTGAAATAATATATTTTATAATTGATTATTACTGAACTATAAGTGTTATGGGGCTGATATAATAATTAATAAGTCCATTGGAGGAATTATAAAGGCCCAAAGAAGTGAAGTTGGCACAGAAGCCCTCCAGATGAAAGGCCACATGCCAACTCCAAAATAGAAGGCCTTAGAGGCCTTTTTCTTGGACCAAAATAAATTAAATATGTTACATAAGTGTTTTGAAGCCTACATATTTAATTTGTTTGGATTTAGAATTCATTTGGGTAATTAAATTCAAGTATATGTACAAATAGCCTAGTTTGTGGGTTTTATGCATGCATAGTCTTTTGTGAAAAGGTTTAAATTGAATTTAATTGAGCCCAAATAATTATAAATAATTCCAAAAGCCCAATTAATAATTATCCAGCAATTTTAAAGAGCCCAATCCCATTATGAAGTTGGATTTTTTAACCTAACTATAAAAATCCAAAAGATATGGAATTAGGGTTAAATGTGAACAATTAAGAAAACACTCTCTCTCTCTTTTTCTCAACCCTAGCAGCCACCTTCCCTAGCTAGCATCTAGGGATTTCATCCAGCCCTTGTTTCTCCCAATTTGTTGGTTCTTTCAATCCTTCTCTAGTGTGGATTACTCATTGGAGGTGTTCGATTTTGGACACTGTGGTTTGCGATAACCCAGTGAAAAGTAAAATCAACTGTTCAACAAAAATCAAAGGTGATTTTTCTTATTCTCATTAATATGTATATTGTAAATTAATGACAAGATCAGATTTATTGGTTAAAAATTTTAAATTTCGCTTATGTATGAGATGCATGTAATCGATAATTTCCAACACCAACTACCTACCAAGAAGCTATTGATAGCCCTGACTCGGAAAATTAACTTAGAGCCATGAAATTTGAGATGCAATCAATGTACGATAATAGGTTTGGACCTTTGTTGATCCAGCAGAAGGTGCTAAGGTAATTAAATGATAATGGCTATTTAAACTCAAAGTTGATAAGACCTACAAAGGTAGACTAGTAACTAATGGTTTCCGGCAAACTCATGGTGTCGACTATGATGAGACCTTTTCTCCTGTAGTTATGCTCAAATCCATTAGGATCTTACTTGCCATAGCTGCATATCATGACTATGAGATAAGTCAAATGGATGTCAAAACTGCTTTCCTTAATTGAATCTCCTCGAGGATGTGTATATGACACATCCTAAGGGTTTTGTTAATCCTAAGCATTCTAAGAAGATTCGTAAGATTTAAAAATCCATTTATGGATTAAAGCAAGCATCCCAGAGTTGGAACCTCCGTTTTGATGAAGCAGTCAAAGAATTTGACTTCATCAAGAACAAAGATGAGCCTTGTGTGTACAAAAAGGTTAGTGGGAGCATAATAGTGTTTATGGTCCTATATGTGGACGACATCCTTCTCATTGGGAATTACATTCCAACATTGCAAAAGGTTAAGCAATGGTTAGGGAAGTGTTTCTCAATGAAAGACTTAGGTGAAGCTGAGACAATACTAGGTATTCGGATCTATAGAGATGGATCATGTTGGCTATTGGGACTAAGTCAAGAAAAGTACATAAACAAAATACTAAAGCGATTTAGTATGGGAAACTCAAAGAAAGGATACATACCTTTGGCTTTGGGAGTTCTTTTGACTAAAGAATAGTGTCCTAAAACAAAAGAGGAAAGGGATAGCATGAGTAAAATCCCATATGAATCTGCTATTGGATCTATCATGTACGCTATGTTATATACTAGGCTGGATGTTGCTCATGCACTAAGTATAACCAGTAGGTTTAAGCAAGACCTCAGTGAGAAGCACTAGTCTGCTGTAAAGGGGATTCTAAAGTACCTACGAAGGACTAAGGATCACTTCTTGGTGTATGGTGGTCAAGAAGAGCTCATCATACAAGGTTATGTTGATGCTGCTTTTCAGACTAACACTCAGTACTCAAGATCGCAATCTAGTTTTGTTTTTGTTTTGAACAGTGGTGCTATCAGCTGGAGAAGCTCGAAGCAAGAGACCATAGCCGACTTAACTACAGAATCTGAGTATATTACAGCAAGTGAGGCTGTTTGGATTAGAAATTTTATTTCTACATTAGGAGTGGTTCCAAGCATCCTATATCCATTAGAAATTTTCTATGACAACAACGAGGCCATCGCACAGGCAAAGAAGCCCCGATCACACCATAAATCCAAACACATACTCAGGAGGTACCAGCTGATCAAAGAGATCATTGACTGTGGGGACATCAAGATTAGCAAGATAGCGAGTGAAAATAATGTAGCAGATCCATTGATGAAACAATTGCGTCCAAATCTACACGAAGCTCATTTGAGAGCATTCAGTCTTAGGGCTATGCTAAATTGGGACTAGTGCTAGTGGAAGATTATTAGTGTAAGCCCTAACCCCAATGCATCGTTATAAAACACTTGAGTTAATAAATGAGGCATTTATTTTATCTATTGTATTCTTGTGCATATCGAATGATAGAACTATCCAAGAATGTTGTTTCAGTTTAAGTTATCATGTGTGAGGCACATGGTTGTAAGACCTTGAAACATTTAAGACTTCATTCTAAATATTCCTAGTCAACCATTGTTATAGGAATAATAATGAATTAAGACTAGTATGCTCTCTCTGATAAGTTAGAGATAATAAGGGAAGTAAAGGGATTACCCCTCTTGATAAGAGAGAAAATATCACCGGCCACATGATCAGTGAACTGAGCAGTGTATGGCCATACCGAGACGAAATAATGAGTAATCATTATTTATCTGAGAGTTCAGTGTCACTAGAATATCAGGAAATGAATTAATATATATATATATATGGATGACTAGTTCCATGCCTTATATTAATTCTGATATTTATAGGTAAGGGACTATGCAAAATTGCATTAGGTCACTAAATGCCATTTGCATTTTCATTTAATTTGGAATGCTCTAATATCTTGCTGGAGAATATATATAGTCTTTGGATTATTTATTAATTTATTGCCAATATTAAATGGACCTATAGGATCGCACATAAAGCATTGGGCTTAAGATATTTAAAATAAAGCATTGGGCATTAATTTGGCCTTTTATTTAAAGTCAAATTAATGTGGATAATGGGTATTAATATTGCTAAATGGACCTTGATCCATGAGATAGGAAAAGTCGACATTCACTAAGATTATTTCAATTAATTAATTATCTTTGAATAATTAAGGTAATTGAGTTTAAATCCTAATAGCATTTGAATCAAGATATAACACTTAATTAGGAGAGAGTGTGGCCGAAATTCAAGGTAGAATCCTAGTGAATTTCAGCATGTGCAAAATCCCTAAATAAGTGGTGGACTTTGATTAAATGACTAATGCTATTTGAATTTAAATTCTAATAAAATTTGAATTAAAATATATATCACATTATTAGGAAGTGATGGAGGCTAAAATTACTACTTAATTATATTAAATTTCGCCATTAACATTAACCCTAGACAATTGATATATATTAATGAATTAAAAGGAATTAAAGGGGGCTTGCCATTTTTGCTCTTTCTCTCTATCATTGTTGATTTCAACAAGGGAAAGAATTGTTTCTTCCTCTCTTGTATTTTTGGACAGCCATTGCAACCTAAAAGAAGAACAAGATCAGATCTTGTGTCTTTATACCATACCCATTACCGAATATAGGCTATAGAGCTAGCACTCTTGGTTTTAAGCCAACTTTGCAAGTGTGTGTGAGAACATAGAGTGGTGTGGCATAAAGGCTGCATCTTTGGCATTAGTGTTCAAGATCAGAGGTATATAAGTCCGTCTTATATACTTGTCATTGCAAAAATCAAGTTTTGAAATGCATTTAAGGATGTAAGTTTGATCTAAAACCCTAAAATTGCATGTTTTGATTCTATGTCGTTATTGCATGGCTTGTATTATCGAAAGTTTTAATTTTTCCATTGTGTGATCATTATATTTATGCCATGTGATATCCCATCAGTGTAAATCCCAAATGTGTTAATGTATGCCATTAGACTTGAGTTATTCCCTTTTTACCCTCATTAGTAAGGCAAAAAATGCTACTAAATCAATCTATTAAATCATGTCAATAAATGTAAGAGAAACACTTATGTCAATTCTCCCCACCTACCAAAATAGCCCTTATTAGGAAGAACATTGATGATTTTTAGCAATTTTATGAGGAACCATTCCATGAGGCTTGGGAAAGATTTAAGAGACTCTTAAAAAGTTATCCACACCATAAATTTGTTGTTTATCAACTAATGTCTATTTTTTTTGCAGGTGTGAATCAAGCTACAAGGTCTTTCACAGATGCAGCATCTAATAGAAGTTTTATGAACAAAATGGCCAAAAAAGCTTTTCTTATTTCTTGATAAGATATCAACCAATGATGCTCAATGAGCAAGCTCTAGAGCCCTTAAAAGAAGCAAGGAGTGCACAGTACAGATGAAGTTGCCATGCTTAATGCTTAAATATAATTATTAAAAAAAGCGATAAATGGATTAAAAGTTCAAAATGTGTCAGTTTTATCTAATGGATGTGATATTTATATAAGAACACAAGGAGCACCCAGAATAAAGAATGGAGAAGGATTGGTGGAGGAAATAAATGCTTTAAACCTTTATAACAATACCTATAATCTAGGGTGGAGAAATCATCCTAATTTTTTTATGGAGAGAAGGGAACCAAGTATCCACATCTAACCCTCAACCTAGGGCTGCCTTTAACCAAAAATTAAGTTTCCTATAGCAATAACCATCCACCATACCAAAATTAAGCCCAACCACACAACCCTTCTACATATCAACCACAACCTTTCCAACCACCAGGATTTTAAAAACCTCAACCCCCATATGATAAGAAACCCAATTTAGAGGAAATGGTTGATAGTTTTATGACATGCCAAAATACATATATGGCTAGTGAAGATGCTAGGTGGAAATCCTAAGATATTTGGATGAGAAACCAAGATGCATCCATTAGAAACCTAGAAAACCAAGTGGGGTAACTTGCTAACTCCTTATCCAATAGACCTCAAGGTTCCTTTCCATCTAATGTAGATCAAAATCTAAAGAAAGAAGCCAAGGCAATCACTTTTACAAGTGGGAAAGAGGTACGAAAAGCTGAAAATGGTAAGAGCTCTTCTAAAGTGGTGGAACCAACAACGAAGGTAAGTATTTCTAATTTTAAAATTATTGAATATCCTAATGTTGAGAAAGGTAAAGGAAAGAAAAATTTTATTTCTACTATTCTTGATGAATCTCAATTACCTTATCCATCTTTAGCTAGAAAAGAAAAGCATAATGAGCAATTATCTAGATTTTTAGACATATTTAAAAAGTTACATGTGAATTTACCATTTGTTGAAGCTTTATTACACATGCCTAAATATGTTAAACTTATGAAAAATCTTTATGCTAATAAAAAAGAGCTAAAGAAAGTAGGAATAGTTCAATTATCTGAAAATTGTAAGGCAATTTTAATATAAAAATTCCAGTAAAATTAAAAGATCTTAAAAGTTCTACTCTACTATGTGAATTAAGAGGAAATTTTGTTGGTCATGCATTATATGATTTGGATGGTAGCATAAATTTAATCCTTTATTTAATTTGTAGGAAATTGAATTTAGAAGATATAAAAAGATCGGAATAATACTATAATTAGCGAATAGATCCGTAAAGAGTCCCAAAGAAATTATAGAGGACTTATTATTGAAGGTGGAAATTTTTGTATTTTCAGTTGATTTTGTAGTGATGGATATGAAGGAGAATCGTAAGGTAACTTTAATAGTGGGAAAGCTATTTTTGAACACGATGAAAACTTTGATTGATGTTTATGGACAAACGGTTACTTTAAGATTTAATGAGGAAGAGATGGCATTTAATATGAACAAAGTGATGAGTACCTTTCTTATGAATTTAAAGATTCGATTATTTTTATGGATGATGTTCAAGAATATGTAGAAGAATTAGATGATAAGCTTTGAGATTGTTTAGTGCATCCAAAGAATAAGGAGAAAGAGGAAGAAAACGAAAAAGAGCTGATAAAAAAGATAAAAATGAGCATAATAAGGAAGGAAATATGGAGGATGAACCATCCCATCCTAAGGGAAATACAAATTCTGAACTTAAGATTTTTTATTTTCATTTAAAATGTGTATTTTTATAAGATAATGCAAAACCAGTTATTATTTCTTCACTTTTGATAGTTTTGGAAGAAAAAATGCTTATAGAAGTACTAAAGAAGCATAAAGGAGCAATTGGGTAGGAGACATCTGATTTGAAAGGATTAGCCGTAGTTATTGTACACACTGGATAGCAATGGAAAATGATTTCAAGTCGATGGTATAACCCTAAAGGAGATTAAATCCAGCTATGCAAGAAGTGGTGAAAAATAAGGTACTTAAATTCCTTGAAGCAGGTATTATCTATCCCATTTTTTATAGTAGTTGGGTTAGTTATGTCCAATGTGTACCTAAAAAGAGGAAAATGACTATCATAACTAATGAAAAGGATGAACTAATCCCAACATGCACAGCGACTGGATGGAAAGTGTGTATAGATTATAGAAGATTGAATAATGCTACTAGAAAGGATCATTTTCCTTTACCTTTCATAGACCAAATGTTAGAGAGATTGGTGGAGAATAGATTTTATTATTTTTTAGATGGTTATTCAGGGTATATGCAAATACCTATAGCCCCGAAAGGTCAAGCAAAGTCCACATTCACATGTCTTTATGGTATATTTGCATATAGGAGGATCTCTTCGATCTTTGTAATGCCCCGATCAAATTTTAAAAATGTATGATGGCCATAGTTCATTATTTTATTGACAAATTCAAGGAAGTTTTCATGGATGATTTTACCTTGTATGATCATGATTTTGAGTCTTATTTGAATAATATTGTATTGGTTTTAGAAAGGTGTAAAGAAACTAATATTGTTCTTAATTAGGAAAAATGCCATTTTATGGTAAGAAAGAGAATAGTTCTAGGGCATAAAATCTTTGAAAAAGGAATTGGTGTGGATAGAGCAAAAGTAGACGTAATTGATAAATTACCTCCCCCAACTAGTGTTAGCGGTATTAGAAGTTTCCTTGGTCATGCCAATTTTTATCGTCGATTTATTAAGGATTTTTCTAAAATAGCTAAACCACTTTCTAATTTATTGATAAAAGGTGTTGCATTTAACTTTGACGATAAGTGTTTGCAGGCATTTAACTTGTTAAAGTAAAAGCTAATCATGGCACCGATCATAGCATCACTGAATTGGAGTATACCATTTGAAATTATGTGTGATGCTAGTAACTATATAGTAGGAGCAATTTTAGGCCAGTAAAGTGAGAAATGTTTTCATACTATCTACTATGGAAGTTATGTACTCACTGAAACTTAAGTAAATTACACAACCATGGAAAATGAGTTATTTGCAATTGTGGTTTCCTTTGAAAAATTTAGACCATATCTCCTTAGTTCCAAAGTCGCAGTATAGTCGGATCATAAGGCGTTGAGGCACCATTTTGCTAAGAAGGATTCCAAACCGAGCCTTATTTGATGGATTTTGCTATTACAAGAATTTGATGTAGAGATCAAAGATAAGAAAAGAGCTCAAAATTTTATAGCTAACCATCTATCTAGATTATATCATGCTAATATTGGAAAGAGAGAAATTGTTGATTTATTCCTCGATGAACATATTTGTGTTATTTATGCTTGTGAACATTTGGTTCCATGGTATGCTAATATTGCTAATTTTCTTGCGGGAGGTTATCTTCCAAAGGATTTTACTTGGCAACAAAAGAAAAAGCTTCAAGTAGATGCAAGGCACTATCTTTGGGATGACCCGTATTTAATCAAAATTTATTCGGATCAAATACTTAGAAGATATGTTCCGAAGGAGGAGCAAAAAGATATAATGAGACAATGCCATGGTAGAGACATTGGAGGTCACCATGGACCCAATCGTACGGTACAAAAAATCTCAATCAACTTTATTTTGGCCTACTTTCTTTATGGATGTTAAGTTTTTTATTGAATTATGTGATAGATGTCAATGAGTATGAAATATTTTTAAAAGGGATGAAATGCCTAAGAATAATGTGCTAGAAGTAGAAATTTTTGATGTTTGGGTATTGATTTTATGGGGCTATTCCCAAATTTATTTGGGTTTGAGTATATCTTAATAGTTGTAGATTATACAAGTAAATGGGTAGATGCAATAGCTATTGGGACATATGATGCTAAAGTTGTGCTTGAATTCTTTAGGAGAAACTTTTTCACTAGGTTTGGTGCACCAAAACCTTTAAACGACATTTTATCAACCATCAATTAAGAACATTGCTTCGAAATTTTGGTGTAAAGCATAAGATAACAACCCCATATTATCCTCAAGCAAATGGCCAAGTAGAGGTGTCTAAAAGGGAATCAAAATCAATTTTAGAAAAGATAGTTAATAGCTCTAGAAAATGTTGGTATCAAAGGTTAGATGAGGCTCTTTGGGCCTATAGAATAGCATACAAAACCCCTATAGGCTTGTCACCTTTTAGGATAGTTTTTGAAAAAGCATGTCATTTGTTGGTAGAATTAGAGCATAAAGAATATTGGACTATAAAAATGCTTAATTTTGATTTGAGTTGTGTAGAGATAAGAGAAAGTTACAGTTCAATGAATTAAAGGAGTTTTCAGAATGGCTATATGAGAATGCAGCTCTTTATAAGGAGAAGATAAAGCGTTGGCATAACAAGAAGTTACATCTAAAGGAATTTGCTCCTGGGATGATGGTGTTGTTGTACAATAGTTGATTGCGGCTATGTTCGAGAAATTTAAAGTCTTGATGGCTTAATACATATCAATTTTTGTCAAGTAATGACTTTGGAGCGGTGGCAATTAAGAATCCAAGAGATGGATATGAGTACAAAGTGAATAGCCACCAACTAAAAGCCTATCAAGTGGGCTAAGAGGTTGCTAAGGCAACAATAGTGCTTTAAGACTACTAAGAGGGTTTACAAGTCTAGTTGAGGACTTTCTAAACTTAGAACTATTCTCTTTTACTCTTTATAGCTTTGCTTTCAATTGGCGTGTCATTTGCCTTTATATTTTGTTTTTGTGTTTTGGTGTGTTCTATAGTTTAGTTGTTCATTTGGTTTAGTTTGTTTTAATTTTGGGCATTGATTCTTGAATAAAAGGCATGTGTGTTCAATGGTTGAGTTCAACATGATTTTGACATTGGCTAAGTGCTTTATGAGTGTTCATGAGTTAGAATGCATGATAGAGTAAGGAACTTAAGCATAATTAAGGAATAAGAACTTCTAATAAGTTGGAATCATGATTTATGATTACATGTTTAGAACGAGCATGAGTTATGTGATATGAGTGTATGAACAAATTGAGGTTTATGAGGTTTTATATTGAGATTCGATACTTGGATTAAGATGATTTGGTAGTAAATTACTTTATTTAAGTATAAGACAGGTTTATGCATGGTGTTTAGAGCAAGGAAAAAATCATTTTTAGGATAGCATTAGGTCACTCGGCCAAGTGGCATCACTCACTTAGCCGAGTGCCCCTTTGCCTTCCCTTCTTATCTTCCACTTTTTGCACAATTCACACCAGCAACCTATCACTCAGCCAAGTGGCACCACTCACTTAGCTGAGTGGTCCCTTTTAAAACCCCCATGATGAAATTCAGCCCTCATTTGCTTCCTCACTCTCCCGCCTCTTCTTTCACTCTCCCACAAGCACAAAAATCACTCTCCTAAGTGATCTTGATTCAAGTTTGATTTTCTTCAAAAATTTTTGATAATTTGCATTAAGTAAGTGAATTCTAACTCAATCTTTTCATTATACATTTGATTCGTTGTTTAAATTGGCTTGAATTTATGCTAGCTTGGGTTGATTTCACTTCCAATTTTAAGGTTTAATTGTTGTTTTTTATGCTTTTCTCTTACATTTTACTTGTTGGTTACATAACATAAATGCTTCATTTCAATTTTTGTGGAATTTAAAGATCATATTGATTTTAATCTTGCTCTTGAAATTTGTGCACACCAAGTGTTTGATGAAATGCTTGAATGATTTAATTTCACAATTTGGCTTAAAAATTCTTAGTCTATATCATTCTCATGTGTTCTTAATCATCATTATTGCTCTCTCTAATGTGATTTGCAATTTGATTTCAATATGAATAGGGCATGTTTATGTTGTTTATATGCCTTTAAATTGATTAATGTGAGTATTTAGCTTTCTTGGATAGTTACTTATTATTGTTCACATGCCATACTATATTTGGTATTTGATCTATATCACATTGCATATCCATCCTCCAAAGAGCACTTATACTCACTTCATTCATTTTGTTTATAGCATAACATTTATCTTGTACAATATCGGCCATATACTTGTTTGTTCCCTTTGGAATCATGCTTATGCTCTTTTGTTTTATATAGTGGCCCCTAAGAAAGCTAAACGGGATGAAGTTTCAAGCTCTTTCGTGGTCCATTTCCCAAGTTATATGGATAAGGCACAATTCTAGCATTATAAGTACTTTAGTGCATGTACTTATGTCAAGCCAGCGTACTTAAGTGAGCTCTACTTGGATATACATGAGGGGAAACTTATGGAATGTTTAACAACAGTAATGACATGTGCAATTTGCACATGCATAGTAAGCCAATTCAATGTATGATTTATCTTCCTGATTATATCGTACTTTTTTAAATTCATCAAATCATTTAATTTTGAGTTAGATATTATTGTTTCTGTTATTAAATGCTACCCTTTAAACGACATATGCCCCAAAGGTGTGCAAAAACTGAACCGATCCGACCAACCCGATTAATCCGATCCGATGCATTCGGGTGGCATTAATTGGTTTAATGGGATGGGTTCTGTTATTAATATTAGATATTGGTCAGGTCGGGTGAAACCCGACTAACCCGAACAATTCAAAATTTTTAATATATAAATAAAAAAATTATAATGTCTCTACAATATTAATTAATATATAATATATATTTAATGTAATTTTAAAATTGTTAGTTTGTTGTATTTTTAAAATATTTTTTATGGTATTTAATATTATTTATTTGTATAAATTTAGAATTTTAATTTAAATATGTAAATTAAAAAAATAAATTCGGGTAAATCGGGTTGTTCAGGTCGGGGCCTGAAAAATATCAGGTTAAACGAGTAGGGACCCAATATTTATATAGGGTAGGGTTAGATGAGGAAAATATGTAAATTTCGGGATCGGGTTCGGGTGTCCACCCCTAATATGCTCTATACACTATTTAAAAATTATGCATACTATCTCAAAATTTTAAACTTTTTACCGCTCACAACGATTGATCATCATTTGAAACAAGACACATGACTAGTTCAAATTCGAACCCAACACGAAAATAAAAGCTAGAATAAGGATCAATTCAAAACAAAATTGAATAGATTGGATAACTTAACAACCTATTTAACTATTTTTTTTGTTAACATATTTATTTATGTTTATGTTTTAATATATGTATATTACATAAAATAAAATATATGAACATAGGAATAGATTGCAAAAAAAAACATAGGAATAGATTGAATGTATAGAATGTTTTGCTCAAATATTTAATTTTTTTTTTTAATTTGGCTTTGGGAAGATATATTTAATTGATATAAATTAGGAATGGACATGGATAAGTAATTAACCAATTTGAAGCTTATTTCAAATCTATTCATTAACATTGATTCTTCAAAATTCGTATTCAAATTCAATCCATTACCAATTGATTAATTATTAAATTTGACTGGCTAATTATTAACCATCGAACAACCATTAAGAAATTCAAAATATACAATTATCATATAAAACATAATATATATAAAAAAATGTCCATCTACAAGATTGAAACATAAATTATGGAAATTTTAGATATGAAAATGCAAATTATAAATAAAAATACAAATTATAACATTCCATTTCAATACAATAAAAAAAAAATCATATGAAGGGGCACCCATAGAAAACCAGTTAACAAACCATTAAATACAAGTTTATCAATCATAATTTTTAAAAATTAAAATCTATATATGTCCATATCCCGTCAGATTAGTTAATTGCATATATCATTTGGACTTATTTTTAACCACATATACAATGGATTTTTTTATTTTTTATTTTCTTGTCCAGCCTAGTATAAACAATTTTGTTTTCAAATTTTAATTTTTTAATCATTTTTTTTCTTGATGTATTTGGATAAATTGGGCATGATTGTCCTTCCTTTTTATATTTTATGAGGTTTTGGATTTCAGGCCCGCACGTACTTAAAATTCCCTTTCATGTTTATTCTTGTTTATGATTTTAATTCTGCGAATTTGGCTTCTGTTTGTATGTTTGTTGTTGAGAGTCCAAAAAGTGATATTTTAAATACTTTTAATGTTGTTCATATCCTATTTAGATTGAATAGATTTTATAGAAATAGTTTCTTTTGTAAACTATTCTTTAGTTTATACACTTTTTTCAAGTAATTTTCATGTTTATTCTTTTGAAACTATTTTCTTCGGCTTGTATGTTTATTGTCGAGGTCCAAACTGTGATATTTTAAATACTTTTTATGTTGTTCATATCCAATTTAGTTCACTACAAAAAAAATATTAAAATAGCAACGAAACTCATTCTGTTACTAATTTAGCAACGGAATACCAATTTATAGCAATGAAAAATGAATTTCGCTGCTAAAAGTGGTTGAAGTTTTAGGGATTTAGCAACGCAATACAAAATTGTTGTATTCCGTTGCTAAAAAAAGGGAGGTTTTAGCATCATAATATAACAACGGAAATTAGCAACGGAATGCAACTTTCGTTGCTAAATATGGCGGCAGTAGATCGCGAAAAAAATTTAGGATGAAATTTAGCAACAGAATTAAATTTCATTGCTAAAATAGTAACGAAATTTAAATTCCAAATTAAAATTTCGTTGCTATTTTACAATTGAATTATGTGAATGCATTATATTTAGCAACGGAATTTAAATTTCGTTGCTATTTTAGCAACAGAATTTAATTTCATTGCTATTTTACGGTTGAATTATGTGAAGGCATTATATTTAGCAACGAAATCTAAATTCCGTTGCTATTTTACAATTGAATTATATGAAGGTATTATATTTAGCAACGGAATTTAAATTTCGTTGCTAAATAGAAACGAAATTTAATTTCGTTACTATTTTACATTTGAATTATGTGAAGTTATTATATTTAGCAACGAAATTTAATTTTCATTGCTATTTTTTGCAACGAACTTTAAAATGGAAATTAAATTTTGTTGCTAATTTCAAAACCGTTGTTAGAATAGCAACGGAAATTAAAACAAAATATATATAAGACAAAATACTATTTCTTTCATTTCTCTTCTTCTCTTCATGGTCTGCCATTTTTCTTCTTCTCTCCACGCTCTACTATTTTTTCTTATCATCCGATCTTCCTCAAATCTGCCACTCTCTTATGACTGGTAAGTATTTCTATGCTTGATCTTTTGTGTTTCTTCCTTTTGTTTTCATTTTTCTTATTCTCTTCATGATCTGCCATTTTTCTTCTTCTCTTTATGCTCTGTCATTTTCTCTCACCGTCCGATCTTTCTCAGATCTGCCTCTTTCCGGTGACTGGCAAGTCTTTTTGTGCTTGATCTTTTGTGTTTTTTTCCTCCGTTTTCATTTTTCTTCTTCTCTTTTACTTTCTGCCATTTTCTTTTCTTTGGTCAGTGCTCTGTCGAGATTAGCAGGTCTCTCGCCGTCCGATCTTTCCCAGATCTGCCCCTTTATGGTGACCGGTAAATCTTTCTCTACTTGATCTTTGTGCTTTTTCCTTCCTCTTTTATTTTTCGTCTCTTCACTCTCTGCTATATATTTGTACACTCTCTACTATATCTATTTTTAATTGTTAGAATCCATATCTGCCCCTTTCCAATAACATTAAAGGTTTCACATTTATTTTTAATTGTTAGAATCCAACATTTCTTGCTTATCGTGGTAGTGAATTTAGTGTAATAAGTTAGATATGGAATATTTCTATACCCAATTCTGGCTGCAAAATAGCAGTGACATTGTGTGAAAAATATTTGCTTTATAAATATTTTGTACTTTTACTGCATTTTAGAAAAAATATCTTTAATTATTATTATAATTAAAATACTTTTCAAGCATTTTATGGCTTCCTGTATGTTGGCTATTGCCAAAGATTTTGTTTTATGATATGGAATTTTTCATAGTTTTGGTATATAAAAGAGAGTGGTTAAGATTTTCTGTAGTTTTGGTATATAAAAGAGAGTGGTTAGGATTTTTCATAGTTTTAATTAAAATTAATAAATAATTGAATTTAAATTTAATATTAAATTATGTGATTAAGATATGGATTCCTTTCACTTCAACTAAGGAAAGAAAATAATTTATATGAGTGAAAACAAGAAAAGATCAAATGTTCCTGAAAAATCCTAAAACTTTAAACTAAAAAATGGAAATCTAAACATTATTTTTTGGGCTTGAAAAATGTTGTTACAAAGGGCAAAGCTTTATAATAAATAACTGTCTCGAAACCAACTTTTCGAAAATATATTATAATAAGAAATCCGATACTTATAGCAAAAGTTATAACCAAAATGGTCTGTACTGTAAAAATAAGAAAACAGCAATGACGCTTGGCCCAATCTGAATGCTCCAAGTACTGCAAGCCCAATTCCTCCACATCAATATGTAAGATAAGATTTTCTTAGGGGTTTTTACCTTATAATTGGGGCAATTTTTTTTATCCCCATTCAAACATCTCTTTTGACATGCCAAAGGGAAATTAGAAGTTCATACCATACTTAAAATGCATATTGTGCTCTTTAATTCTTTACCAAAAATTATTTAACCAATCCAAATATGTATTAGATATTTTATGTCAAACATGTTTCTAAGATCCATTTAGGCTTTATGTTAGATTTCTAATTGTTGATTTGCATAATTTAATTTAATTTGACATTGAAATTTGGTTGGCAAATTGATCCAATTGGAAATTTTGGAATATAGGATTATCTTATCTTTTGGAAGCAGTGGTATGTTTATAGTGCAATTGAATGAGTTTGCTTTTTAATTGCTTCATATTTTTTTGTTTTTAATGGGACTTTCCTATGGACAAATTTACACATGAGCTAAATATTATATTTACTTTATTTATTTTGTTGTTTTATACGACATGAGAGTGTAAATGAAAAGTTTGCTTTTTTTATTTTCTGAGATGTAATCGGGTATGTCGCATTAGCCTTTAACACATTAATATATCTGCCATTTTTTTATTCCTCTGTCCGAAGACTATGGTTTTCATAGGTTGTTGGCAGGGTCTTGTCTTTTAATTCAAAAGACTTCTAATTTTTTTATAAGCTGAAATTTATTGCAAAATCAATAAAACAAAGTTAAAGATTACAACAATAGCAACAAATAAGAGGAAGCTGTAGTTTTGAATTTAGTATTGTGAAGCTATATTTCTCCTTGGTTTGTCAAATCCCTTTCTACATTCTAAAAGTAATAAGTTTGAGATCTTATTTTTAATTTAATATTTTTTTACTTTCATGGCAAGTACACCTTTTTTTTATATTTAATATTACTTTCATTACTATTATTTTAAAAACAATAGAACATGGCTTATTGCATTTATATGAATTGGTTGATAATTAGTTAACAGTATCTATTAGATGATTAAAATAACCAAATATTACATTATTTTCTTGAGTTACGTGCATACATATATACATTGATAACCCTTTCATATTTATTTAACCTATAAATCTAATTATGAAATTACCTTATTTGAATAACAGTTATGCAAGCATGAGTAATATTGATAGATCTTGGATGTATAGGCAATTAACACCAGATAGTTTCATTAATATTGAGTTTTCTGAGGAAGTTCAATCATTCATTGAATATGCAAGTTTGCAAACTGCATATATGGATGGTCCAAAAATATGATGTCTATGTAAAAAGTGCAAATATATTTGTTTTCTCCCTACTAATGAAGTGCATCTACATTTGTTAAAACATAGATTTGTTCCAAATTATTTTGAATGGACAGGACACGAGGAGCCAATAATTTGTAATACCTCTAGGGGTAATCAAGTATATTCAATAGTAAATATAGATGAATTTATAGGCAGAGCTGGAAGTAGACCAAATAATATGGATTCGAATGGAAATCCTTACACATAAATGGATTATGATGCAGCTGGTTATTCCTTTCAAGAAAATATGTAGAATATTGAACCAAACCCAAATGCAAAAAGGTTTGGATAAAATTCTTACATGGTACAATGATTCATTGCCTCCTGATTATAAAATGATTGAGAACTTTTATAAAATAAAGAAGCTTATTCGGGATCTTGCTTTGCCTGTTGAACGAATAGATTGTTGCAGGTTAGGATGTATGTTGTTTTGGGGAGAAGATGTGAAATTACAATAGTGTAAATTTTGTAGTCAACCTAAGTTCAAACCAAGAAAGCATACTAAGGAAGCAAAAATTAGTTCTTTGGAAGCGAATGTATTATTTTTTGCTAACTTTGAGGCTTCAAAGACTATATGCCTCTAATGTTACTACATCTCACATAAGATGGCATAATGAACATGAATAGATTGATAAAAGTATGAGCCATCCATCTGATGCTCTAGCATGAAAATATTTCAACGATACCCATACTAAGTTTGCAGCAGAAAATCAAAATGTTAGGCTGGGATTATCGACAGATGGGTTTCAAACTTTTGGTCAATCCGACCAATAATATTCATCATGGCCAATCATAATGACTCCTTATAATTTACCTCCGTAGATGTGTATGGATGAGGCATATATGTTCTTGACAGTGATTGTGCCAAGATCTACAAATCCAAAACATAAAATTGATGTATTCATGCAATCATTGATATCTAAATTGAATCATCTTTGGGATTTTGGTGTTAAAACATATGATATGTCTCTCAAACACAATTTTCAGATGAAATCAGTATTGATATGGACTGTTAGTAATTTTTTGCGTATGCTATGTTGTCTGGATGGAGCATAGCAAGAAAATTGGCTTGTCCTTACTGTGACAATGATTCTGATGCATTTCATCTTCATAATGGGGGCAAAACATCATGATTTGATAGCCATAGGAAATTTCTTCCTCTAAATCACCCATTTAGGCACAATAAATAAAAGTTCATTAAAAACAAGATGGTACAAAAACCTCCTCCCCTAACTAACTTTGATGAAGATATATTACGGGAGATTGATGAGCTAGGGCTTCTAAAAGTCATAGAACTTGAAGCTGAAGAGGTTAATAGGACCATAAGTAATAACTTCAGTTGGAGAAAACGGAATATATTTTGGGATTTGCCATAATGAAAAACTAATTTGATATGACATAATCTAAATGTGATGCATATTCAAAAAAAAAATATTTTTGAAAATCTTTTCAACATAATCATGAACATTAAAGGGAGAACAAAGGACAGTGTAAAATAAAGAGCTAATTTGAAAATTTTTTGTAGAAGAAGTGAGTTAGATAAAGATCTATATGTAGGTAAATATCCAAAAGCATGCTACACTTAAGATAAAAAATAAAAGCAAATTTTGTGTGAATGGTTGAAAAGGTTAAAATTTTCAGATAGTTATGTTTCGAACTTGGCAAGGTGTGTTGATATGAGAAAGTACAAATTATTTGGAATGAAAAGTCATGATTGTAATGTATTTATGCAGAGATTAATTTCAATTGCATTTCGGGAGCTCCTATCGAAAAATATTTGGGAAGCTATAACAGAATTAAGTTTATTTTTGAAAAGTTTAACATCATCTAAAATACAGTTGTCTGACATAAAAATACTAGAAATTGACATTATGGTTACCTTGTGCAAATTAGAGGGTATTTTTCCTCCCAGCTTCTTTAATTGTATGGAGCATATACCCATACATTTGATACACGAGGATAAACTTGCTAGTCCAGTTCAATACTGATGGATGTATCCATTTGAGAGGTAATTAAATACCCTTTTGAGCTAAAATTTATATAGATTTATACCAAATAAGTAAATATAATTATCCTATTTATGATGTAGGAATTTGCATCACTTGAAGAAAAATGTTTAAAATAAGGCTAGAGTTGAAGGCTCTATATGCAATGCGTATTTAGTAGAGGAAGCAAGTACATTTTGTAGATATTATTTTGAGCCGCATGTGATCACTCGAGAAAGAAAAGTTCCTCGTAATGACGATGGGGGTGCACGGATTAATGATGATAACTTATCTATTTTCACATATCATGACTGAACACACGGATGCTCAACAAGAAGAATGTTAATAGATAAAGAAATGGAGGCTGCCTATGGTTACGTTTTATTGAATTGCCAAGAAATTCAACCTTTTATGCAGTAAGTTTAAGTTATATTTGAAATTGATTAAGTTCTTATTCTCATGTATTAGAGTTTATAGCTAAGATAATTTTCAATATTTTTAGCGAATACAAGGAATTGTTAAGTGAGCTAATGCCGGAAAAACCACTGGATGACATCAAGAAAGAAGTGGAAAGAGACTTCCCACTTTGGTTTGCAAATTATGTAAGTTTTTTAACTTGCAATACGAGAAATATTTTAATAAAGTACTGTTAAACTTAAATATTATTATATTTATTGATTAGGATTCCTTTTCTTAAATTATGTAGGCTTCTGAAAATAGAATAAAAAACAGGCTCATATGTGATCTTGCGAAAGGACCTTTGGGAACTACTAAATCATATCCAGCCTATTTCGATAATGGATACAAATTCCATATAGAAAATTATGGGTATAGCATGGTAACAGCAAATAATGGGGTTTACGTACAAAGGAAATTGATGGATTATTTTGGCAAAATTATTGAGATACTTGAAATGGAATACCCCGTATTGCCGATAAAATAATGCATACTTTTTATATGTGAATGGTTTTATCATATGCCTAATGTTGGAACAAAAGTACGTAATCCATATAATCTCATTGAAATCAACCAATGGAGAAGATTTAAATAATTTAAACCGTTTATGTTGGCAACGCAAGCGATACAAGTGTATTATGTCCCTTATCCTAATTTAAGATGGAATAAGTCAGATTGGTTGACAGACTGCAAAGTAAAATCAAGAGGTGTTTTTGAAGGATAGGCAAAAGGAGAAAGCAAAACAAATAAAAGTGAAGCATTTCAGGAAGAAGAATCGGATGTACATGAAATAAATGCATGTTTTGAGAATGAACCTTTAAATGATCCAAATAATGAATTTGTGAAAATTTTATCTGAAAATAATGAGGAATCGATAGATGGGCCAAATTCTGAAGATGAACCATATTTTAATTCCGAATATTCTGAAACAGATGATGATTTTGATGTGCAATTAAGTGATAAAAGCAATTAATTTGAGTACGTTTTATTTTATTATATCATAATACAAATATGTTATTATTGCATCAATAAAATATTATTATATATGTTGTAATTATATTGTTTTATTACAAGAAGAATGATCCATTTATTTGATTTTCAGGTACAAAACATGCCACCCAAAAGAAAGAATAATTTGTTGCCGCCCAGGCTCAAATTAACATTGGATGGAGACGACAGTGCACAAGTGTACCCATCTCAACCTGTAGGGTCTACAGGTTTAGGTCTGTATTCAGATTCTCAACAGCCATATCAAGCATCACCTTCTTGTAAAAACTAGAGATAAAGGAGAATATTTCTTTAGAAGGAACCTTTGCCTTTGAATCTCGTTTGCCATATCAAATTACATGTGCAAATTAGACTTGAAAAGCTATCCTTTAGAAAATTGAGCGTTCACATTTACCCGACTAGATTGATTTGCAATCTAGTCATTTAAGATGCATTCTGTACATACAAAATGCTAGCTACACAACTAGATTGAAAGTTAATCCAGTCTTGTCCCTGTTTTCAGCCTAGTATGGATTTTTCTTATCTAAAAGTTCCCGAAATGCATTAGAACTTTTTTGGATGCTTATGAAACTTTAGAAACACATTTGTAAGGTCATAATGTGATGTAATATAATTAAAATATAGGATTTTACATTGAAATATAAAATTTGTGCTAAACATGAATATAAAAAAGTATGTACATAAGGCATGACTTAAGTATGTTAGTCAGCTTTATGCATCCAAAGGTTCCTGACCTTTAACTAGGCATTCTCGAATGTTCACCAAACCTTATCAAAACATGTGTAAAGTCAAAATATGATGTGATAAATATGAAAGAGGCAATTGAACCCGAAAGTATGAATTTAAATAAAATACATGCAAGTGATTTGTGAGTACATAAATGACTTTTAATTGTAAACTTATTCCATGCATTATTGAACTTGTATCTTGAATGTTGAGTGTAATTGTGCATGAATTATTATATTGGTGTTATATGTTATAAGATAAATGATGATTATGTGAATATGAGTGTATTGTATGTAAAGTTAATAAGTGATCAAAGTCAAATGGGTGCCTAAATTTTTCATAATCGTGGATAAATAGGCATGCCTATAAGTAATAGTAACTGCAGCTGCTAATGTTGACACCAATCGGTGTCTATTGTTTGATATCTTTTAGTGTCTAGTGATTCAAGACTATTATATCTCTAATATTTGATACTGCTTGTTATTATTTAGTGTTTGCTCTTGTTATTCACTATTAATGAAAATTTAGGTATTAAAAGAGTTTTTAATTGAATAAAAGTGATAAAAATTTATTACTAATAGTGTAAATGATTTAGTGGTTCATAGCAATGTTAGTGCATGCTGTGGTTATTGTTAGTGGAATGTGTATGTTTAATTAATGCATGTAGCTATTATTGTTAATGGAACTATCTTGTTAGTTACTGCATGAGTGATATAACAATGAAATAAATATAACAATGAAATAAATGTTACATGTTTTGTATCATTTATATTTTGTGGCATCGTAGAGAAGACAATTGTCTTGTTTTACTCTTAACTGAATCATTGCTCAGCACGGATGTTTTTTCATGTAGGTAACAAAGCTTATAAGTGTTAGATTTTTAATCATCTGCAAACCACTAAAGGGTGAAGTTTGAAGTTTTATTTTTGATATACAATTTTTGTAATTTACAGTGTAAAAGAGCATTTGTACATATGATGATATCAAAATTATATGTAGAATTGAGAAAATGAATTTTAATAATGTAAAAAAGCATTATTAAATAATATGTAAAGAGCTTACAAATATAATTTAATTCTATTTAATATGTTTTAAAAGAAATAATTTAACAAAATAAATTTATCAAGTTGCTGCACTCATATCCTCCCAAGCAATACGATAGTATGACATTACAAAATGACAAATGACGATTCTCTAGTAGGACTGTCGAATCCAATATGATCTTTGCTAAGACTTTCTTATGGACTATTAATGATTAAAATGGAAAATACAAGCTTGTCTAGAAAGCCTCCTGTTACACCCAATCTCACTTGCATTTTAATTGGGAAGGTTATAGTAGCAAAACCTGTTGAAATTATTATTTTATACATCAGAAAAACAAAAAAAAAATAAAAAGAAAATAACTAAAAGAAAGGAAATCAATTAATTTAGTGTGCGTTCAGTAACGATTTTGATTTTAATTTTTGATTTTTTTCTTAAAAATAAAACAAAAACATGTTTATCAAATTTGTTTTCGGTTTTATTTCTACAAAAATTTAAAAAATGATTTTGACAACAAAAACAAAAATTAAAAATCTTTAAAATATAGTTTTTATGGTTTTATTTTTATCAATAATTTAATTATTTCATCCTTATTATCAACACCGCTACCACCATCACATCACCGCCACTACCACATCACCATCACTACTATCGCCACCACCGCCGCCACCTTCACCACCACCACACCACAGCTACTACCGTCACGTCGTCACCGTCGCCACCACACCGCAGCCACCACCATTGCCTCCACTACCACCACCATCGCCACCATTGCCGCCGCCACCACCACTATCACCACCATTGCCACCACTGCCACTACCATCTTTGCCATCACCATCGCCATCACACTACTACTGTCACCACCATCACCACATCATCACTATCGTTGCCACCACTGTCGCTGCCATCTTTGCCACCACCACACTGCTACTGACACCACTATCACTACCACACCGTCGCCACCACCACTGCTACCGTCGTCGCCACCATCGCTACTACTGTCACTGCATTGTCATCTCTACTACTATCATTGCCACCACCACCAGACTATCGTCATTGCTACCACCATCGCTGCCACTGCCATCGCCACTGCTTCCTCTACCGTCGCTACCACTACTACCATCATATTATATTTTTTTAATGTACTATATTTTAAATTTTGAATTTTATAAATATTTATTATTTAATATTAATAATTAGATTATATATATGTATAATATGTATTAATGGATATTAGAATATTTTTAAAAAAAATAGAAAAATAGTTTTTAAACAATTTTTGAAAAACAAATAACAAAAATTAAAAATAGTTTATGGATTTTAAAAAATAAAAAACAAAAAATATTACCAAACACACCCTTAGTTACTTATTAAAGTTTTGTTTATTCAATTGCCTGAATTTAACGAGGATATATAGCTTAGAGGCGTAGAACAAAATCTGCAGAGGAATCCTATTTTAGTACATACATCATGCTTGAAAATCAAAAGTTAATTGTGTACATCACATTCGCACAAAACTAGTATAGAGAAATTTTCAACTTACTGGGTCATTGGCACTGAAAAACATATTTCACCATGAAAATCATCTCCAATCTTCATCATCATTACTATCATCATCATAACCAAAGTTAACATCTTCATAGTCAAAAGTGCAATCCCGATCATAAATTTCATCTTCATGCAAACTATGCCTCAATTCCTTAAATTCTAAAGAATTACTGCAAGCATCATCATCATCTTCTTCTGATACATTAGACAATTCTTCGCTCTCTTCATCGTCCTCTTGGGATGTTTCGTCAGGATACTCATTATGTGGATGAGCCTCGGCTATTAACCATCAATGGGAAGAATAAGAAAAATAAAATAGAGGATTTAAAACTTAACGGAAGTATAATAACGGAATTCATCATATACCATTTGAATCTTCACTTTCATATTCCGATTCATCATCTGGCCCATCATAAAAATCTTCTTCCTCCACCTTTACCCTGAACCAATATCACTTACAGCCATGTAAATGACAAGCATAGAATGAAAACAAATTAGAAAAACACAAGTAATGCTATACTCACAACAGAAGTGGGCTTAAAGATTCTTCATCATCCAATTCCATGGCATCACTCACCGTATAATAGTCATATACATAATCGTCTGTTGATGATGTGCATAAACAAGTACCCATCAAGCAATGCTTATGACAGGAAATATTATTTGCCACACCAAGTATATAACAAAACGACCTAAAATAAATTGCCCATAGATTGCTAGATGACAAAGTCAAAGGCATGTCTATTGTAGCAACACACTGTCTGCTTTCTAATCCCAGTCCATGTTTCATCCCTGGATGAGATAGAAACATGCATTCATTGCATATCACAGATGCACAAATGCTAAATGGCAAACAGGCCAGTCTAGTAATATTAATCTCTTATGTAGTGAAGTAAGAGATAGTAGATCAACCTCGCTTGGACAAGTAATCATGTATATCAGATTCAATATCATCTGCAGCCCTTGGAATAAACTCTCTAAGGAGAGGCAGATAGCTACTGAGAAGCCTCTTATCCTCCAATGACATAACTCTGCAATCAAAACCTATTTAACTGCTTTCAATAAATTTTGAAATTAAAGATGCAAATAAGCCCCGTTACCGCAAAACTTACTGCTCTTGCATCTCACTGGATCTTTCCTCAACATCAACACGTATAACATCATAAAAATGGCATATCTCCTGTATTGCTTTCCCATTGGATTGCGCTTTGTTTCCCATGTGGGTCCTCCTTATTTGCTCAAAATGAGCATTATGAGCCAATATCTAAGATAAAAATGGGGAAAAAGATGAAACAAAAGCTGTACAGAAAAGTAGCACGAGGAAGGATTATAAGCATGCCCAGAAAATCATAATATAAATATTTATCAACCCCAATCTTATATCCTAAAACAAAATCAGGAATCTAACTAAAAAGATAGGTTGCGGAGATGCACATTCAAAACTATTAGGTTGAAAACCATTTTGGTCTTCACTTTTTAATTTCAAAAACAATCTCAAAGAACCCTGATAGAAAGATAAAGTACAGTAGCTACAGCACGAGTGACAAAATAGCCTATCAAAAAAAAAAAAAAAAAAATTCTTATATTATACTTGACTTTGAGGCTTAATATGTTCTGACATGATAGAAGCACTGCATTACATTCTCAAAGATGATTTTGAACATGCATAAGCAGAAGCGAATATGAACATGATCTTAAGTAAAGCTCAAACTCCTATCTAGAACACAAATTCTTGCTCATTAAAGGTGCTCAAATTGTTCCAATAAACCAACAAGCTAGCAATACATTAAAATTTCCATCCACATAAAAACTACAAATTTTTATGCGCAAAACACTATATATGCTTTAATCAGCTTGACATGCAATTTAATTCAAAGTGAGATAGCTGCCAGAAATGGCAGATAACAAACACATCATATCCTGTTTTCCATAAAAGAAGAAGGCTGTTACAATAACTAAATGAAAATAACAGTACGTCCAAGTCTCATCAGGCAAACGAAAATTTAAGCATGCATGCATCTAGATTTCTAGCCTTTGAGAACAGCCCTTCTCGTTTCTGTAGATAATAGATTAAACATGCTAAATGTTAGAACAATAACATAAAGTCTCAGCCACCATAAGAGCAAAGTTAGATTAAGTCAATTAGGGTATAAAGAGAGAAAAATAAAGGTGTTTACATGGTTCTTTTTAAGGGTCTGCTTCCTCTCTTCACTTTTTGGGATACCTTCGGTCGCATCACCAGACTGAGGCTGTAAAATAATGAACAAGTTGATTGAGAAAATCTACAACTACAATGTCATTGAAATTAGCATAGGAAATGAACAGGTTGGATGAAATAAATATCAAACATGAGCATTGTAAGGTGCAAATGCTGTGGAGCATGCCTTTCTTGCAGAAGTCAATGGACACACATACTAACCACAAATGATTGCAATATATCAACAGTGGCCTCCGAGCTGCTAACTGTCTCAACATGGTGCACAAAAACCTTCTTCTTCTTCAATTCCTCCACTACAACAAATGAGGAAAAATGCATCAGCATATGCACTTGCATACAAGCAGATTAAAATGTAAAGAATAAAAATTGCATAGGCAAAAGAAAAAACGATAAATCAAAATGATAAAAAGACAAACTGCCAGAAATGGAAAACTTGATTGGAGTAAAGCTTTCTCCCCTCTTCTAAAAAGCTATATATGGCTTTCCAACCGAAGACATGAACACCAAAGGTTACAATTATTAACAAATTTAATTTAAAGAAGATTGGCTAAATTAAGAGTCCTTCAAGATATAAAAATTTTAAAAACTACAATTAACAATGAAATCCTAATTTAATTTTGAACTAAAAGGATCATGTATGGATTAATAAAAACCAAAAGAAAGAAGGTTCAGTAGCCCATACCTCTTGCATTCGCTGATTCACCATCAATGGATAACTTCTGAAAGTCCAACAGTGGGCGCTTCAATGGCCTCTCATTGATTTCCAGCCCTACAGAAATCAAAATACAATCAAAATCCAACACCAATTTCCCAACAGTGAAAAGAAAATAAGAAGGGGAAAAGAAAAATAGGAAAAGCTGATTCAACTCACAGAAAGCGTCGAGTCGGGATTGCGAAGGCTTGCGCTTAACCCTAACAACGACTGGCTTTTCTGATGCACATTCCATAGGAGTGGAAGAGCTTTCGCCGATACTCGCCATGAATGTTAGGGCTTTTACGAGTTTAGTTTGAAATTTGAGTTATTGAATTGTTCATCGGAAAAAGAAGGGAAATTGGGGCTGAGCAAAGCAGGGGGTTTCGATACAAAATTGTCAAGAAATTTTCTCACGTAGTTTTAATAAATTATAATCATTTACAAGGAGTGAGTTTGGTAAATTTGTATATTTTTTTATTTTTAATTTTTTAAAATTTAAAATTTATTTTTAATTTTTATTATTTATTTTTAAAAAAACTGTTTTGTTATTTGTTTTTTTTTAATATTTTAATATCCATAATACATATTATATATATAATCTAGTTTTTAATATTGAATAATAAGTATTTAATAAAATTCATAATTTATTGATTAAAAAAATCATCATAATAAAAAAAAATTAATCATTATTTTAAAAAATTAGCAGTAAAATATTAATAATTATAATAATAGTAAAATTTATTGATCAAGAACATATTATTAGCCGTTTCATCATTCGTTTTTTACAATTATATACGAATCTGTATTTCTTTCACTTCTTGCTATCACTAAATATCCAATTACATATTCGGAATGTAGACAGGATAAAAAATAATAAGAAATTTAAACATCTCCATTACATGTACATCTCTTGAAAACAAAATCTCTACCAGACATAATTAACGGTGCAGAAAACATATGAAATGAAGGTTTCTGCAAGCAGCAGCAAGAAACCTCCTGAACATATTTGAAGTTAGCTTCATAGAAGACAAGTGATTCTTATGATACGAATCAGGCCTCTCGTTTCTATCATGCAAATGCCAACACGGAAGAAAAGGAAGAGCTTGCTGTTGTTTGTGCTTCTCTTCTACTAATGTCTGAACGCCTTCCTACAAGGAGGAGCCTCAAAAATAATTTCTTGCTTTCTTTTTGCATCTATGACGGTAACAATCCCAATGTTTTCATGGTGAAAAAAGCATAATCGAATCTGTTAAATGCAAGATATGCTTGTGAAGCAAACTCGTCTTGCAATAGAATCTCATAAATATCTGTCCTCAGATTTAATTCCTTATCTCGCATTACTTCTTGGAGATCAGAGAGCTCTTTTAAAGATAAGATGGAATTCAATTTTAAAAAACCATCAAGCCATAGTTTTTTGGACCTGAAAAATTAATCTAAGAAAATAAGTTAAGCCAGAGAAACAATTAGCAGAAATCATGAGGTAGGATAGCATCCATTGTGGATCCAACCAATTTCCAGAAATTTACTCATCAGTTCAACAGCAAATTTTGGTCACTTTTTTTTTCAATTAATGAACATTTTTAAAATTGAAGAAACAAAGAAGTAATCAAGAACTTGGTAACTATTGGCTGGCTTTGATTAGTTTAGGCAAGGGAATACAATATCAATTGTTGAACAAAAGCTATAGCTCAAACACATTTAATTGATAAATACAAAACAGAGCCCCACTTGATATTTCAACTTAATATATCAGAAACCTCCATTTCATCAATTTAACAACTATGATGCTACACAAGAATTCCATATGTCAAGCACAGTAAATGCTAGGGAATTAGTTCCAAAACAAAACATGTACCTTGATTTAGTTGCAGTACAAGCATGGATATTATTTTCGGAAATATCTTCAAAAGCAATTTCACGATCTCTGTCTTATAATTTTGGCAGCTTATACCAATAAATCAACCAATAGCCACATCAAGAAGCACTTTCTGCTAAAATCAAACTAAACAAGCATTCATTATATCAACTTTATTTCTTTTCTTTTGAACAGAAAATACTGAAAATCTATTTAAATATTCAATGACATCAGGACCTCATCCAATGCAAAGTTTGCGAAAAAAAATGACCCAATCATGCATATACAGTAGAACCCATAAGAAAATCCCTTATACATCATTGAATACAATCAATTAAAAAAAATCAAGAAAAACACAAATAAAGTAGGATAATAACAGTATAAAAACCTTTCTCTTTTCTTTGTAATCGACGGTGAGAAATTAGAACTGGGCGGCGGACGGCGGCGGCACTCAAGAAGTGGTGGCAACAGACAACAGTGGCAGCTTAAGAGACAGGCAATGCTCCACAAAAAAGAAAAGAAATCTCATGTTAATTTCAGGAAATTAAAAACTAAACCTAAAACCCATCTTTCGTGGATTCTCATTTTTTGTTTCCATTTAGAAAAATAATTCTTGTAGAGTTTTACAGAAACTAAAATACAGAGATTGAGCCAAACACGTTTTTGTTTTTTTTTTTAAAAAATGGAAACCTTGGAAATAAAACATTCCTGAACAAAGCCTAAATAATTTGTATTGTTGTGATATAATTAATATCATTAAGTGGATAACAATTTCTAATTAAAAGTTTACTAGCATTTTTAACTGCTTATTATGAGCTACTCAAGTCCATTTGGATGAGCTTTTGAGAGGCTAAAAGTAACTTGGGATTTTTTCACAAATGCCACAAAAAAAAATTCATATTTGCACTCTCACATTTTCTATCTTTCATAAATACCATTTTTAAAAATTTTTTATTTCTTAATTGCCATTTTTTATATTTTAACTTTTAAAAATATCACACTGTTTACCTCTCTATCTTGCATTGGTTTAAAAAGATAAGAAATAAATGCAAAGTTTTAACTTCAAATTCAAAATCCACACATAACTAACAGAAAAAGAATGTTATTGTTATAAGTATAGAACAAAGACCACAAAGCTCAAAATTTGGCTGATTTTAAGATGCCAAAACCTATGGGAGAACCAACTTGTCTCATGCAACATCAACCCTTCTCTTATGTTAGTAGGCTTACCTAATGAGTCCAATGAGGTCAATTCATCATTCTGCAATTTCCCACTTCTTTGTCTTTCTAATAATTTGGCCAAATCAATAATTGGGTTCTATGAAATTTCCCTCTTGGTTCATACTTGCATAATTTCATCAATAATTCACTAAGTAGCTCACATTTAAATAAAAAAAAATTGTTCTTTAAATAACAATGAATCCATCTCCATATCTAACTTGTTTGGAGCTAAGAAAAACTTATACTCTAAAAGTAACCATGAATCCACATCATAAGGCAACCCTCTTCATTCTTTTGGACAATCCATCTCTTTTGGAAGGTTCCTGTCGGATACTTTAGCATGGGAGAAATGGTCAACCTTTTCTCATAATCGGTATGCGGAAGAAGTTGAAAGATTCTCTTACCTTGGCTCAGTTGCACAAAAGAAAACTTTCTTTAAAGCACATTATAGGAATCTTGTTGCAAGAAAGGCAGCAACTTTGCTTGAACAAGCAAATGCAGCTACTGCTAAGAACAATCATAAACCTGAATATGAAGTGGAAGAACAAGATAATGCAAGCCAAGATTCAGGAATAGTCCAAAACTCAACAATCGTGGCTGACAAGGAAATATTTGTTAGTGATGAAAATCGAGAAAAATAGCATAACAAAGCAGACAAATCTGAAAGCCAAAAGGGTGAACTAGTTGAACAATCAAATAAGAACCAAATAGTAGTGGATCATAATATGAAGATTGAAGATTTAAGCCAACTAGTTATTGCTGATAATGAGGATCAAATAGAAGCAGAATTTAGTGATACAAAAATAATGGAGAAAACTTCACTAAAGGTAGTGCAATCATGCCATAAATTATTATTTATTTATCTATTTTAACTAAAGTCAGGATCTAGTAATCCACCTTGCCACTTCCACAGGGTTTTATATCTAATAAGGATAATTTGTCATCAATAAGCAAGTAGAAAACTATAACTCCTCCATCAAAATCATTGACTTCTAGTAAAGCATCTAAGCAACCATGTTCACTAGCTAAACATGTAGATTTACTTCATAACAGAAAAGAAAACATTGCCACCCCAATCAGTAAAAAACTTGCTATAGATACCACAGACAAAAGAAAATCAACTTAGAAGGCAAAGAATTTCACTCCTGTTAGAGAGATTAATCAAATAACTTCCACCATTATTAGAAAGATTGACAATTTGAGAGTTACCTCTAGTTCTGAGGCAACAAAAGATTGTCCAACTCCTCTAAGAACTCCAACCATGATGCTAATTCCCTTTTCAAGCATCTTATTGATGCTTTCAAGTGGCTTTTATCTAAACATGTGTGCTAAAAAAACTTTTATTTTTGAATTATAGGGATCTGTACTAAGAGAAATTAAATAAACTTTAGCAACTCCTCAATCAGAAAGCAGAAGGTCTATAATATAATAGAATTTAAAAGCAAATGCACTGCATTTTAGTCAAAAGAAAAGAAAATATAGTGTATTAAGTTTTATCAAAAGAAAATATATTGTATTTTATTTATATACAAAAGTAAATATACTATATTTTAGTAAAAAAAAAGAAAATATAATGTATTGAGTTTCATTAAAAGAAAATACAATATATTTTACTTATGTATAAAAGTAAATACACTGTATTTTAGTCAAAAGAAAAGAAAATAGAATGCGTTGAGTTTTATCAAAAGAAAATACATTGTATTTTATTTATATACAAAAGTAAATACACTGTATTTTAGTTAAAAGAAAAAAAATATAGTATATTGAGTTTCTTCAAAAAGAAAATATATTATATTTTATTCATATATAAAAGTAAATACATTATATTTTAGTCAAAAGGAAAGAAAATACAGCATATTGAGTTTTGTCAAAAGAAAATCCATTGTCTTTTATTTATGTACAAAAATAAATACACTATATTTTAGTCAAAAGGAAAGAAAATACAGTGTATTTAGTTTCATAAAAAAATATATTGTATTTTTTTTATGTAAAAAGTAAATACACTAAATTTTAGTCAAAAAAAGAAAATATAATGTATTGAGTTTCATCAAAAGAAAATACATTGTATTTTATTTATGTACAAAAGTAAACACAATACATTTTAGTAAAAAAAATATAATATATTAAGTTTTTAAAAAAAGAAAATACACTGTATTTTATTTATGTACAAGAGTAAATACACTATATTTTAGTAAAAAAGAAAATATAGTGTATTAAGTTTCATCAAAAGAAAATATATTGTATTTTATTTATGTTCAAAAGTAAATATATTGTATTTTGTCAAAAGAAAAGAAAATACAGTGTATTGAGTTTCCTCAAAAGAAAATACACTATATTTTATTTATATACAAAAGTAAATAAACTATATTTTAGTCAAAAGAAAAGAAAATGCAATGTATTGAGTTTCGTCAAAAGAAAATACATTGAACTTTATTTATGTAAAAAAGTAAATACACTATATTTTAGTCAAAATAAATGAAAATACAGTGTATTGAGTTTGGTCAAAAAAATATACTATATTTTATTTCTATACAAAAGTAAATACACAGTATTTTAGTCAAAAGAAAAGAAAATATAGTGTATTGAGTTTTGTCAAAAGAAAATACACTGCACTTTATTTATGTACAATAGTAAATACATTGTATTTTAGTCAAAAGAAAAAAATACGGTGTATTGAATTTCATCAAAAGAAAATATGTTGTATTTTATTTGTGTACAAAAGTAAATAAATTATATTTTAATTTTTATAAAATTTAATACAGTGTATTTAATTTGTATGAAAGCTAATAAACTTTTAACAATCCATATAGGATAACATCAGCTAATAAACTTTTATCATAAAGAAAAAATAATTTTAGCATTTTAATGTTATCCTATATGCTTATAAGCTGATGCTTGCAAGGAACAAGCAGATTTATTCACCTTTGTTTGTAGTGTCCTTTTGGTATATTGCAATTCATTGGCTAATATAATAGAAAGTCGATAATATATACGTTAACATTAATATATACGTTTACATTCTTATCAGTGGATGATGGTAGCGCAAATCCAAAATGAAACTAATAAAAAGTCCATGCAAGGAAATTTAACATAAAATAACTAACTGATTACACCAATATTGCTTATAAATTACAATCGAGTTTGCAATTAGATAGCAAATAAATACCTGTTTTGAGACCAGTCGCACTAGCTCTTTTTTAGCCATTCTTGACAATAAAGCTGAGTCCCTCCGGCTCTGTGTTGCCATAGCAGTAACTAACTAAAAGTACCCAATTACAATAAGGAAAAAAACCAAAATTCTCACTCTATATCATAAAATCACCATTCCTAAATGTACTCCAAAATTAGAACCAACTTCAAGAGATTAAAATGACCAACCAAAATGACAAAGTAATTCCTTGGATGGGCTCGGTTATATACAAATTCCAAGGAAAACCCAATTCAATTTGAAGTAGATATCACCAAAAAATTTCATAATTTTGGCAAGTGGATCAGAGTACCCACCAAATCTATAATGAAAAGTTGATTGAATTCAGACTTGAGGAATGAGTAGCAAAAAAAAGAAGAAAGATTGGATTTAAAAGAGATTGCAGGCAGAATAAGAGAAAGTAAATGGGGATTCTAGGATTAAGGAAAAGCTCCCACCTATGGATTATAGTCTCAAACCAAACCAACGACATCTCGAGAATGGAGAATATAAGAAGGCAAATGCAGAAAAATAGCAGTTGGAGGAGCGATAAAGAATGGTACATTTTATTACTCCTTGTGTCGTTGCGAAAATTACAAGAACATCAATAAAAAAACCAGGAGGGCAAAAATAGAAACTATATATTAAAAAATGGGTATTTTTTAAAGTTAAAGTATGAAAATATAAAAATGATTTTGTGTAAAAATAATTAAGTTTTTTTTTAAAAAATAAGAGTTAAAAATGAGGTAAGTCATGTGATTTCCTCAAGTAACTTTAGACCTAAAAAGCCACCATTGAGAATGTTTAGGTAAATAATTAAAAGTGTTTTTATTTATACAACACCCTTTTGGTTATAACCAATGTTATTAAAATCAGACCATAGAAAGAACCAGCAAGATCGAAGGGTTGTGGTTCGATGGGGTTCAATAGAATTTTTTTTTAAAATTCTATTATTTAATATAATTTTATAAATACCACTATATAGAAAAGAAAAAAATTCAGGAAAAAACCATTTATCAAGTATAAATCACAAATATCCCAAAGGTCAAATACATAAATTGACACTCTAACTTAACAATGATTTTTATTTAGACATCTAAATTAATACATTAACCAAATAAATATATTAACTCAAACAATAATATATTATTAAACCGGGACTTTTTAAATATGGTGTATTTTTAAAATTTATTTGGGGAAATGGGGCTATTTTCAAAGTAATTGGGGAAATGGAGCTGGTTGTCCCATTCCCGCAACAAAAACTTGTGGAAGTGGAATGGTGTGGGGCCCATCAAGACAAGGGCAGAATTGAAGTGTGAGGCCCAGGTCATTCCCGCAAAAAATTGCAACGGGAATAGGAAAGTCAAAGGCTGGCGCTAGCGCGAAGTTCGAGGATGTCGGAAGACCACCATCTTCGCAACAGTCCACTGCGGAAATGGAATGATCTCCTGCCACCCACTCAGCCCAATCACGTGCCTCATTCCCTCTCCCCATTCCCTCTTTAAATTGGTTTTGTATGTGTGTGTGTTTTGCCTTCTCCGAAAGTTTTTCCATCTTCAGCGAAGCTCCATTTCCAAGCAGTCTCAAGAATTTATTCTAGGTAAGTTTATTGTTATAAATATAATTATGTTAAAATTATATGTATATGTGTATTTATATTTAAAAATATAAGAAAAATATTACTGAAAATTAAGGTATGAAAATTATAAAATATGTTTATATATTAGTTGAATGTATTGTTAATAATAGATTTAATTTGTTATAAATTAGAATGTGTAGGAAGAAAATTAAGGTAAGTTATTTGTTGTAATTTTTTTAAATTTAAATATAATATTGCAAATTTTTGACAATAATTTTTATATGTTTATTATAATATTAACAATAGATATAGATACAATGGGATAATAGTAGTAATATAAATTTTTATTTGAATATTTAAGGTAGTAAAATTGGGTAAATAGATAGTATAATTAATTAAATAATTTAAATAGTATGATAAATTAATTATTTTATACGATATTTAAAATAGAAAATTATTGTTTAGTTAGTGTAAGTAGGTAAAAATAATATTTAAATTCTAGGATATGTTAAATAGTCATCAATTTGTTATAATTTTTAAAATTTAAAGATAAGTATTAATTATATTCTTTTGTGTCATAATTAAATATAGGATAAAAAAGTATGGATCCGTTTCAGAATCAACAATTTATAAATCCAGAACCCCGTATAGATGATCTCTTAACGTTAAAAGAGAAACATCGTGCTGATGCAGTTTGGAATAATGCGGTAATAATTTTCTTATTGAAATATATATTTTATTATATAAGTTTATATTTATTTAGTTATTTGCAATATATAATTTATATGTGTCAATTATCATGTAATGTATTATTTGATCGGAGAGCTAGTGTAGAGTCCCACCATGTGAACATTAACGAAAGGATTATACCGTATTTGAGGATGGCTGGGTTTTACGGAGTGTCACATATAGGGGTAATGCATGTAGATATAAATTTAATGACTGCCCTTGTGGAGAGATGGAGGCCAGAGACGCACAGTTTTCACCTTATTGTTGGTGAATCAACCATAACTTTGCAAGATGTTCAGATATTGACCGGTTTACCAATTGAAGGTCGTCCGGTAACTGGATTAGTAGGATATGACTGGAGAATTCTGTGCAACCAGCTTCTGGGATAAATCCCACCCGATTACGCTTTTAAAGGAAAATCAATAAAAATGACTTGGCTATCAAAATGGGTAAGCAGCAATAGATGCTGACACGAAGAGGCAATTGGTAGGTGTGCAATCGGGAGACTCGGCGGCTATACGGCTAGGAAACATGGTCATCGTTTATAATGCAACTGCCTCTTTTTGAGTCCAAGAGAAGTTGGATTAAAAATGAAATGTGAAACTAAAATGCCTTGATCCAAATTGAAATGGGATTATATACATATTTTTCAATTTTTTAACCAAAACAACATCATTTGTTCTTCTTTTCGGTTCATTGATTCTCAATTTTTTCATCTCAATTTGATTTTTTTAATTAAATCGATTCGACTGTTAGATCCTATCTAGTTTTAATAACATTGCATGTTATAACAAAAACATAGGAAGCAATCTTTACCTTTAATGAATTTTTTAAATTGACAATTTTACCCTAACAAATGAAAAATCCTATACATATCCCAAAAATTCAGTTTTATCATGTTGGGTTGTGTTCCGAATTCTTATTTCATTCATCCTTTTTTCATGATTCAATGACGACCAATTCCAAAAAAATTTTCACCTGAAGCTTGTATTTGCAAAGTATTTTCATCAACATATTCTTTTTTAAATTGCTTTGAGCAAAAACAAGGGATTTATAAAGTTTTTTTTTTCTTCTGAGAATCCTTTTAGGTATTATTTATCTATATTCATATCCTTTTTGTTTAGTAATTAGTTAGCACAACAAAGCACGCATTGTTGCTTTCTTAGGTCCATTACATTTTTTTTTATTTTGAATTTAATCCTTTCTTTCCTCCTATTTTAGATATAAGATAGAATATTTTCTTCTCTAATGCTTCAAGCTTATTTTAAGTACAAAGCTTTACAAAATTGACAAAAGAATGATGGACTATTTTATGCCATTTAGCATGGCTGACGAATTATTTTAGAAATCTATAGATGGAGGACTATTTTGAGTTTTTTTTTTAAATGAGATAATTTTGTTTGTAAAAGTTTGGGCAAGTGGTTCTCTAGTAAAATTACTTAGAAAAATAGCATTTCAAAAACTAGCAGGGGTCCTAATGGTTTTTTTACTGAATAGGGCTGGCAAGAAGATAAGTTTTTTTTTTACAAAAATCAACACACATGATGCTAAGTTTTTACTATCATATTTTTTATTTAAGAAAAAATCTATCAAAGTTTTGAAAAGATCATTTTTAAATACAACATAAAATATGAATAAAAAATTTAAAAAATAAATAAAAATTAGAATGGATGTCTTTTTGCATCACCATGTAGACATGCTCGAGGCAGGTTAGATAATTAAGGTTACTCGATGATGAGGAATTGTCCATACTTCTGATGGAAAGCATGAATCTCGAATTTCATCCTTGGTTTTCACAATTTTATAAAATATTTTTGTGGAGTATGAAAAAAATTTGAAAAACACTAAATTTTGATCCATGTCTGTGATAGATGGCCGTCTATCATGGGTGGATGGCTATTTGTGGCCATTTTTCTTCAAGGCTATCTCCTGGCAGATGGCATATTCTTAATCGTCTAGGCCTTCCCATGGCTTAATGACAAATGGCTATCAGTCATCGAGTCACGACCATAGGTCACTAGGGCAAATTTAAGAGGGCATATTGGGATTTTCAAAAAGCTACTTGATAGATGGTCATCTGTAGGTGTTTCTCTAGTTTTTTCCACATTTTCTAGCATTTAAAATTATGAATAAGGATAAGATCTTGAATGATTAGATCCTAAGCGAATTTCAGGGAATTTACTTGCAAATTCCAAGGGATTAAAGTTGGAGATAACCTCAAACTCTTCTCTAAATATTTAAACCAAAACTTAGGTTTTACAAAAGGGGGAGAAGAACAATTGAGAATGGTAGAAAAAGCATACACTTTAAGAATAGAAAATTAATTTCTATCCTTGAGTACAGAGAATTTCTTATATTGTTTTTTATACAAAACAAACGTAATATTCTAAAACGTGGAAATTATCATACTTGGAGCTTGGAATGTGAATCCAAAGTTACAAAATAGAATTCGGTAACATTTTGGAATTCAATTTCCTTTTCTCATAATGCCACAAAAATGTATACTTTGATTTAATTTTACGTAATTGATTATGCTATGATTTTATGTTGTTTCGCTATTTAATTCATTTTTATGGTTTTTGTAATGCCATGATACCATGAATTTATTGAATCTACTTAATATGTTAGAATGGCATGTTTAGGATTTTATTTTCTCCATTGTTGCATGATAAGTTCTCAATTTAAGTTCTGTTCTTGCATAATTAATTTACTATTTAATGTGATTTGAGTTTATATTTAATTGATATAGCTAGATTTGGCATGATTTAGGGCTTAAAATACATTTGTTTAGGTTAAGAATGAAGTTTATTTGATTTTTGGAGTGTTTGCTTGTATTCTATCTGTGTATCGTGTGATAGATGGGAAGAAGGCCCAACAGACGGTTGTTAGTCACTGCAACCGATGAGACATCATGGAACCTTCTTTTTACCTCATCTCTTATATTTTATAGGCCGTCTGTTGTTATATTTTGGCTATCTTTGGCTTGTTTTTGGGCTTTTATTGACTATTTCATGTTATTCTTTAAATTTAGTTTATTAGCATGTTTATTTATATTTTGTTGTCATTTTTTTTATTCTGTTCATGCATGTTTTATATTCTGTTTATTTAATTCTTATTTTGAAATGCATTTTTATGTTATTTTAATTTTATTATTTGATTTATTATATTTATACATGCTAATTGTTTTTTTTTTGTTTTATTTGAGCATTTATTCTTATGTATTTTGAGGAGTTCTTTTTGGAGGTTAATGTGCTTTGTGAATCGACCCTGACGATTCTTATTTCTACCCTTTTATTATTTTTATTGCACTTTATTTATGCTTTATTTATTTGATTGTTTATTTGGTTATTTTTTATATTTGTCATTATTTATTTTGGATTATTCAATTTTGGGGATGTAATAAGTTGTAATAAAGTGATTTTTGCATGTTAAATATAAATTTCACTTAAAATCATTTGTTACCTAATTAATTGGGTTTTCACAACAAAAATGGACGAATGTCCAATTTCTTAGCCCAAAATCACATAATGAAAAAACGACCTTTTTTTGTAAATATACATGATGGAACCAATTAATGTTCTAAACCCAAATGAATGCCCTGATTTATGTATGTCATTTTATTTTTACGTTGGATGATTTGCTTCTGTAATAGTTTAAGTAGTTTATTTATTTTACTTCTTTTTTTATTTACCACTTTCTTACATGGACAATTTATTATTTATTTATTTATTACAATGCATAGTGTGGGAAGAGAGATATATAATGGACTAATAATAAAAACTTAATCATAAAAAACACCTAACCCAGGTATAAGTAAGAGTAATGTCCCGAACACCATCTCTATTTAGGCATCAAATGTTAGATTCTCTTTCTCAATATTTTGTTAGGTGGTAATTCCATGATACCTACCTCTTAGGCCCACTTAGATGCCATCATATGATGACCATAAATCCTCTTCTATTATGAAGTGGGCAATATTTGAAATTTATAAGCCCCGTTCGGACTTAGACCCTAAAAATGAGCCTTTAAAAGCCATCTAAATTCTAGTAAGGCTTGGTATGCATTACAGTGGTGACTCCACTGGGGAATAAGATACCTTGGTCTTAAAGTATCCTGGTTAAGTTTTTATAATTGAGTTTTCATTATTAATCCTATCTTTCTTTGAAATTGAATTTTCTATATTAATTTTATAGCTTAAAAATTAAGTTAGGCATCCCTATTCTAGCTTTGATGTTATTCTAAAGCATGGCTTATGTTCATTCAATGTAAGTATGTGTCAAAGAGAATCACCAGCCTAAGTCTAGTACTAATTGGTATATAAAATGGTGACCTATTGGTCATTATGCTCATGATGAGCTAGACCTATTGGTAGGGATCATACTTGAATAACCCTAAAGTTTCATCACCCGACTATAAGCCCATGTAATGATGTAGACACTAGGCCTGATTCAGCCTCTGTTAGGGTTATCTAATGAGGATAATGTTATTTCAAAAGCAGTAGCACTCTATCATTTTTCGATATTGGGTTTTCAAAAAATATTTTATCATAAGTTTTGAGAGTCAAAAAATGGTGATTTAGGAGCATGCATGTGTTTCTCTCTCTAGGATGGGTAGAGTGAGCACATTTGAAGGCTCTAGGTTGACTTAGAAATAAGTTACAATCTTGACCCATGGGTCAAGATCATGACTTGCTTTTGAGTCATGGCCTTAAGGGGTGAAATAAGTTATGATCTTAACCCATGGGTCAAGATCGTGACTTGCTTCTGAGTCATGGCCTTAGGGGGTGACTTACTGTCCCTTTTTTTTACTTGTCACTTGAGTCATTGGGGATGACTCAAGGTAGTGACTCACCAACGAGTCACAGACTTTAGCCCGTGACTCACCTTTTTTCCATTTAAATTGGACTTTTTTGAAGAGTCCACCTTAAGTCATGCCCTTGACTCACCAATTAAGGCCGTGATTGGGCTTTTTTCTTCAAAAATTATAGATTTTCCCTACAAAATAAGGGATTATTTTCAAGATAAAAATCTTTTGCTTTTTTAATCCTATTCAAAGGCATTTAAGGTTAATCATTTTCTTTAAATGAATAATTAACAATTCTTGGAAAAAATAATAAAATCTAGAGAGAGAAAGCAAGAGAAAAGCTTTATTTTTTCACCTGGTTTTTCAGAACAAAGGAAAATAGGAAAGAGAAGGAGTAGAGGTGCACTCATTGGTTTTTTGAAGTAGCTCTATTAAAGGTAATGTAAGGGGCAAACTTGCAGCTCTCATATAAATTTAAAACTTTTATTCTTTTAAATATTGGTTTTGATTTTATTGTCTAATTTCATGCTTTGTTTTTTGGTTTTTCTCTCTATATAATATGTTTTTTTTTATGGTTTCATGTAAATGATGTTTTAATTTTTTTTACATGTAATATTAAGTTTTATACATGAATGTCCTATTTATATGTAAATTTAAGTGAGTTTGGTGCTTGTTGGTTCCAACTTTCTCTCTCTAAAGCATATTTCTTTCACATGGTGATTTTGTGAAAATACTATTTTAGTAGTTTTATTGGTTATTTTAAACACTTAAGTTTATTTTGAGGGATTTATGATCCTTTTCATGCATATTTAGGGTCTTAGAAAACACTTTTATAGCTTAAAAAATGGTTATGGCATCATTCCAGTAGCTACTGGGTGGTCCAGAAGTGACTCACGGCCTTAAGTCGTGAGCGAGTCATGGTTCTGGGCCGTGACTTGCTTCTGACTAATTGTGACATGCTTTGGAAGTGGCCAGTGGCTCACTTGAGGGGGCATGACTTGCCTCACTCAAGGTTGTGACTCGCTTCTTTGGGCCGTGACGCATCCTTTTGCTTTTTAAGTGAGTATTTGACTCACTCTTTGGTCTTCTGAATGGTTTCCCTTGTATTTTTCTCTTTATTTCTTATTTATTTATTTATTCCTTTTTCCTTTATTTTATTTCTCTTTCCAACTCTTATTTTTATTTATTATTTTTTTCATTTTATTTCATCCTTTATTTAAATTTTCTATTTTGTCATTAGTTTTTTCTTTTTTGTGAATTCAATTTCTTTAATTGACTAATCCTTATTTTTTATTATTTTTTTCTTGAATAAATTGCATCATAATCCTATGTGGAGGAGTTTGGGAATTGGAGATTGGGGTTATCCGATTTGAGATCAACTTTTAGCCTTATTTTTTTATTTTTTTATTTTATGGTTAGCTTTTTATTATTTTTTGCTAAATAATTTGTAATGGTTAGTAAAAAAGGGATTTTTGACATGATAATCGAGAAAATCCATATTAAATATTTTTTACATAACTAACTGGGTTTTTTCATATGAAATGGACCAAAGTCCACCTTTTCAATCCTTAAAATCACACAAAAGATTTATAAGGTATGCATAAGGGAACTAATGTTCCAAAAATTAATTAACTACTTGATTTATGTATGTGTTTAGTATTATTATTCTTCATTGCAAATGGATTTTTGAATGGTTAAATTAAAAACTCACTAAATGGCTTCATAACAGTTTGAGTGAAATTTTTCTATAATAAAGGGACTTATATCCAGATTTTTACCTACCAAATAAAATATAAATTAAGAATTTATTTCTATAATGCAAAATTATTCTTTTACCTTAAAACTAATTAGCACAACTCTCTTCAAAAGTCGTATGGGCCTAATGTAACACTCTTACTGAACAGTCTAACTGAAACAAGTGATAAGCCGGAATTTATTTTTTCAATCTTAACTAACCCAACGACTCCAAGCTTGTCCAAAAAGAAATACTTATAACTTAAGTAAGTCGATAAACTATAATTATCCAAGTGATTAATTACCAAATAAAAATCCGGCAATATAACGCCTAAAAACTTATCTATTCCACCTGAAAAATTAGACAATTCCCTCAGCCCATCAGGGGCACAACAATACAGAAATAATTTCATCATGCATCTCATACATCCATTCTCATTATTAATATTTTGTTATATTAATTTTCATAATATAGTTTAATTCACAATTAGGAAATTAAAACCCGACAACAATACTCATTTATATTGAAATCTTCATAAATAATCCTTACAAATTGGTACTATTTATCATCTAAAATCAATCCAAATTTTTGGGGCGTTACACCTAATGCTCTATTTCCTCCAAAAAAACTTGAAACTCTGCCTTTCGTAAATATGCATACGAGGACCAATGTTCTCACTATTGGGTAAGCTCCGGAATGGAATACCGAGTAATGAGAATAGTAGGCTTTGGAATAGGATACTAGTGTTTTAGATGGGTTGACCATATCTAAACATATAATTTCTTATGTAAAATGAACCTTGCATGGGAAGGGGATCATTAGATTTCCCGAAAAAAACCTTAAGTCATTGTTATTTTCTTTGAATTCATAATTTGTGTTTTAGTGTTTTGGCCATTTTTACTTGCATAGTTTTACTTCTTTATTTTTAATTATAATTTTAAATGCCACACAACAATCAATAATTAGGGATTCTTTAGCATACAATTAATTGTCATAGCTTATACACATAATCCCTTAGGTACGATATCTCAGAGTCTTAAAAATACTCATTTATTACTTGTCAATCTAGTGCACTTGCTAGGATTGCAACAAATTTTTAGCACCATTGCTGGGGATTGGCATTGTTTGTGAGTTTTGATTTTTATTTGTATGTATTTTCTTTTTCTTATTTTATCTTTCTTTATTCTTTTTAGATAATAGTGGTGTATGAATAGATTGAGACAAGAGCAAGTAGCACCCTACGATCCTGAAATTAAAAGGACTTTACATCAAAGAAGAAAAGCCAGTAGAGATAACAACATGAACCTAGATCCTCTGATTGATGAATTTCCTCCCGAGAATGAAAAATGCCCAGGCCACAAGAGAAAGTGTCGAGTGGACATAGAGAAGAGATACTTAGGTAGAGGACTATTAGAGACTATATTGTGCCAAGGTGGAATGAGGATCATAGGATAATTATGCTGCCAAAAGGGGTACAATTTGAGCTTAAACCAGCAACCATCACTATGGTATAGAGAAATCAGTTCTTTGATATAGAAGTGGAAGATCCTGCTGAGCACATTGAAATATTCTTGGAGGTCAGCGACATGATTCAAATTTCGGGTGTTTTTATTAATGCTATTAGATTAAAGTTGTTTCCGTTCACTTTGGTTGGAAAAATGAGTGAGTGGCTTCAAATGTTACCAAGTCAGTCAATTCGGTCCTCAGATCAGTTGCAAGAGAAATTTTTTATGAGATTTTTCCCTCCAACCAAGACTGCAAGTATTTGGAATAGCATAATGGGTCTTCACCAAATGAATGGAGAGCCTTTCCATGAGGCTTGGGAGAGGTTCAAGAGGCTATTGAGAAGCTGTCCACACCATGAGATAGCTATTTTTCAATTGATGATAATATTTTATGCATGAGTTACACCACAGACAAGGTCATTATTGAATGTATCATTTGGAGGCCCTTTCTTAAATAAGTTACCGGAAGAAGCTTTCCATTTGTTGGATGAGATGGCAGCAAATAAATCTCAATGAACTACTCATATATCAGTTCCAAAAGGGCAAGGGGTACATAACATAGATGAAGTGGCACTACTGAAGGCACAGTTAGAGTTGGTGAATAAAGACTTAAGTGGTTTGAAGGTGCATAATGTAGCTTCAGTGGCTCAAGAGAGTGGATCGTATAAAGGTTGATAATGTGTTCAAGAAGGTGGAGTTGTAAAAGATGTGAATACGATAGGGGATTGTCGAAGAAATAATCCTTACAGTAATACATACAATCTGGGTTAGAGGAAATGCTCGAATTTCTCTTGGAAAGATGGAAATTAGCATGCCTCATCTTCTCAACCACAAGCAAGAGCCCCTTTTAACCAAAATGTTTATCACAACCACAACCAATCTTACTAACCTTAATAAACCACTCACTACTAAGCCCCATATCCATCACATCACCACCACGGGCAAAGTTTAAATTAGCCCCAACCTCAAACATATCATCCATCGGGATATCAACTACGACCACCTGTGCAAGAGAATAAGCTTAATCTTTAAGATATGCTAGCAAATTTCATGAATAGTCAACAATAATTTATGAATAGTCAGCAACAATTTATGGCTAATCAAGAGATGAGGTGGAAATCACAAGAACAGTGGAACCGAAATCAAGATTCTTCCATGAAGAACCAAGAAACACAATTGGACTAGCTCATAAATCAATGTCAAATAGACAACTGGGGACTTTTCCTTCAAATGTGGATTGAAATACCAAGAAAGAGGCTGAAAATTTAAAGAATTATTGACAAAATAGGTAAGCGTTTAAGCAAATTTATTTTTCTCTTTGATTATGCTTTATGTATGTGGAAATTTTTGAGCTATAGTTGATTTTATTATGGTTAAAGTTAAAAATATTAAGATTTAAATTAAATAAGAATTATGTTTATGGTTTGTTGTGAACTTAAGAGCCAATAGGTATGCTTTATAGTTAAAATAAATTAAGACAGACCTTGAAATAACCAATATAATTTAAGAAAATTTTAATATAATTGTAATTGATGATGTAATGATATTTAATCTTTTAATTTTTGAAGTATCAATAAAATTTTTATTTAAGCTTGCCATTGGAAATAGAGAAAGGCAGAGATAAGGATTAAAATGATTGATTAGTGATAAATGAAGTATACTCAACTTGAAAATTGGATGTGAATGTAGTTAAGCATTGAATAAGTACATTTTAAAAGATAGTATCATTTAAATTAATTAGAATATGAAATTTTATTTCATTTGCCCTTAGTAAAATTATATAGGAACTGGATAAATAGGATAAGATTGACATGCCAATTAGGGATGTTTAGCAGTACTGCATCTTGATGTGGGTACCAGATTGAATGGCTCAACGAGCTCTTCTAGTGGGTTTGGTTAATTTTAGGTCGTGGGCTGAATGGCTCTGTCCACATAGGTATATATATAAATATAAGTATATAAATGTATGCATGTGTATATATATATATATATATATATATATATATATATATATATATATATATATATATATATATATATATATTGTATGTATATATATAAATAATAAAATAATAATAAATTTGAATGCCAATAATGAGAAATCAAGATTTAATGGGCCATATAGTTCCAATGAACTCGATCCTGCGTTTATTTTCGTTTATCTTGCTTGTCATACGATTTCGCTAAATTTTATTTGGGGCAAATACCAAGTTTAATTGTTAATACTTCATTTTAAAGTAAATTAAATTTTATCTTAAGTTGAGAATAATTAGCTAGATTTCTCTTGAATTATAACTAAAATCAAAGCTTGATTTTAAGTACGTCAATTGGTCATTTTTGCTATTATGAATTTTAAGCATGTTTTATTTATATGTTATGTGGTTGAAAAAGTATAATTACTTGAATACTACTAAATGATATGTTTAGCGTGTGATTTTATTTCTGCGAGTAGGTTGAAGAAATTTTTAGCAAAAAGCTGATAATGGATCTGCATCAAAATTTGAGTCACAATAGAGAAGAAATTTTGAGGAGGATGCACGATAGCCTTTTCGTGGTTATTTTTATCACATTTTGGCATGCATATTATATTTTGGAGACGTATTGTTATATAAATATTTATGTACATTGGTTTTGTAAATTACAGTGAGAATAGCCTAAATTCATGTGCCGTCTTTTTTTGAATTTTATTGAGATTGATTTGAATTGTCGAAAGAAGGGCAATAATTATGTGTTGGAGTTTGAATGGAGATTGGATGGTAGGATGAAACTTAAATAGAAGTGTTGGAATGAGTTTTTTTCAGGAGGTTTTATGGAATTTTAGGGGAAACTCTGCTGAAATTTTTATTAAATAAATAGTAATTTTGGAAAAATAACACGGCTTTAACTAAAAACAGTTTTTAATCTTCAATAAAGGAGCCTAAACCCAAATGTGATATCCAGTATCCGGGTCTTCAACTGATCGAGTATAGGGTGTTACAATTATGTTAAAGATATCCATATGAATATATTTCATTAAGATAAATTTAAAGAGAATTTAGAGATTGTGCTTGGAGCGATGAAATGTTGATCAGCCTTGAAGGCTTAGCGTTGGTCATCCTTTGATAGTCGAGAAGGCAAGTTGGTGGTCCCATGATTCGCACAAGTTTCATTCTTAACTTATTTTTAAATTTAGCTTAATTAGATATACTTAAATTGATAAATTAAATAGAATATTTTCTATTAAAGATTCTAGATATGGTTCAACTAGCAAAGATAATATTAGAAATATAAATGAAATAAATTTTGTATAAGTAATTATAGACAAAGTAGAAAATGATTTGTTTGATTGGCCTATACCTAAATAAGATATTAGAACAATATATTCGATATGAACTTTTGATTTTTTCATGATTACTCTATTAAGCAAATAGAACAAACAATAGCAATAAATCAAGAACATGAGACTATTCAATTATTATTTGAAAAAAGCCATAAATGAATATAAAAAGAAAAAATATAGATTTTTGCATATAGGATCAGTTCAGATAGCAATAAAAGCCTTTATTTAGATTAGGCTTAGATACTCCTGTTTTAATGTGTTTAAGAGATGCTAGGCATATTAATTTCTCTAATTCTTTGTTAGCAATGGCAGAAACTAACTTAGCTAATCAGTTTATTTTAATTATTTTCCAGGATTTTCAATAAGTTTATATGATTCTAATATATTAGATACTTAAACTCTATCTGTTAAAACAAAAAATTTAAATTTTAAGAAAAATGTTAGAGCAATAGCATCAATATATAGAATATATCATAAAGTAATGTTTACAACTATAAATCCTAAAACTAGAAAACCTTTCAAAAAGAATGAAACTTTATTATTTGAAGCTAATAAATCTCATTCTAATATTCAAATACCAAAACGACTTAGATGGGATGAAATAACTAATTCAGGAAATTGGGAATTAAAAGAAATATGTGAACCCAAACCAATTAATATTAATAATCAATTTTCTCGAATTTTAGAACATAGTGATGTATCTGTTCAAATAAATTTTTCATTAGATAATAGCCAATCTAGTAGAATTTCAACATATTCTAATAATAGACCTTCAACAAGTATACCTAGATCATTATCTGCAAAAAAAATTAGAACTAAGAGGAGTAAATTTTAATACAAGTATTTTGAGACCATTATATACAAAAGAAAAAGAAAGTGAATATTTTGTTAGCCCAACTAGATCTCAAATGGAAGCCTTTTTCTCAAATTATTTAGTAAAATAAAATGACTAGTTTTTAGATAAATAAAGAATTTTTAAGAAACGATTTAAAGGCACAGTATAATAAGAAAAAAGACAGAATGGTATTTTAATAACTTTTCTTAATAAGAGTTGAGTAATTTTAGAAATTTATGGTATAAAGAAATGGAAGATAAACAAGTAAATATTCCTTTATTTTTATGGTTTGAAAATTATTGTTATTATAAAAATATAGATTATCTATTTCAAAAAGAAATTAATGTATTTTCAAAAGTAGGTAGACAATGGGTAACTACACATGGAGAACCAGTAATATCTATACATCATCCGTTAGAATGTATTCAATTAAAAAATAAAGAAAAAATCGATGTAGCTTCTATCTCTGATATAGCTTCTTCATCTATAGTCATAATTTTTTATATTTAATACTTTGCTAATTTTTCTTCTATTTTTTTTAATATAGAATCTTCATCTTTTAAATTGATAGTTGTTTCTGAAGAAAATTCAAAAGGTTTAAATAAAGGTGTTTCTAACTTAATATGTGGATTTTTTTTCTAATGGTTTTGATGTTTGACCTATCTTTGTTTGTAACTTGGGTGTTTATACTATTTATTCTACTCTATTTAATTGATTAGCTATAGTATCTAATATCTTATTAGAAAAATTATTTTATAATATTACATGCTGTAAATCTTTTCCTACATATTTACTTTCTAATTTTATCTCTTATATATATATATATATATATATATATATCAATTTTATTTATTTTGAGGAAACTTAATAAAAGTGATATACAAATTAAATAAAAACATTAACCACGTGCACAAAAATTAGTAGCACAAATAACATAAAAATAATTTAAACTTTATTATTCTAGGAATAAATATAAATAAAAAAACCGAAAAAATACTCTTAAATTTTAGGGTGCATTTGGTAAAATTATAGATTTTTTATTTTTAATTTTTTAAAATTTAAAAACTATTTTCAGTTTTTATTATTTATTTTTTTAAAAATTATTTTATATATTTAAAAAAATGGTATCATATTTTTTTAATTATTTGTGTATATTTTTTAATAATTTATTATATTATGATAATAATTTCGACGATGACGATGACATAGGCAAGGTGACAGAAGTGGCAATGTGGTGGTGGCGGCGGCGACAATAACAACGGTATGGATGATGGCGATGGCAGCACGATGTTAGGGGTGATGGCAGATGACAGTAGCAATGTGGTGGTGGCAGTAGCAGTGGTTGCCGTATGGTAATAGTGGTGGTAGTAATCTGGTGGCGGCAACGGCGGCGGTAGTGATGATAGTGCTGGCGGCGGCTGTAGCAGTAGTCTGGTGGTGGTGACAACGGTGATAGTGGTAGCTGGAGGTAGTCTGATGGTAGTGGCAGTTGCGGCGACAATGGCGGTGTGGTGGTGGTGACAACGATGATAGTAACTATGATAATGGTGGTAATCTGATGGTGGTAGCAGCAGTGGTGATAGTAGCGATATGGTAATAGTGGTGGCTATGATAATAATGACAATAAATTAATTACATTGTTAATAAAAGTAAAATATTAAAAAATAGATTTTAAATAAAAAATTATTGAATTAATTTTAATTTTATTTTTATAAAAATCAAAAACCGAAAATAAATTATTTTCGGACGCTACTAATTTTCACAAATTCGAAGTTCATGAGTTATGAGCCTGTTAATACGTGGAGTGGTATGGTTGGGCAATAGAAATAAAACTGCTGTGAGAGAACTGTAGGTATAGTCGGGCAGAAACAGGTAAGTTTGCCAACTAAATCAGGCGGAGCATTCAAGCTTACACTCTCCTCGTTTCTATCGACCCTTTTTCTTCTCCTTCTCAAATCTTAAAACCCAATTCTTCAATCCACATCCTCACACTCTTTACACTCACAAATACCCTCTCTATCCTTCGGATCTTCGTATTTGGCTCTTTGGATTTCAGTAATGGAGGCCACATTGCCTGTCTGCAAATCTGTTGCCACCTCTTCAACTCCAGTCAGTTTTCTTTTTTCTGGTCAATATCTTTTTACACATATTTAATCGGGTTTCTTCTGTTTAAATCTTAAGGTCACATTTTCACGTTATTCCCAGTAATGGGTATGCTCTGCCCTGTTTATTTAACTTCAATGTCTGTTTCTTTTTGTTTATTAGTAACTAATTGCTTCTGCTTGTTGTTGTTTGAAACTATTTCTGCTAGTCATTATAAATTAAAGCTACATGCTAAAGTAGTTTTCTGGCCAATTGCTGAGACTTAAGTTTTGGATGCAAGGGTTTATTCATGGGGAGCAGTAGAGGAATTGGAAGTTCCCAATGTAGTTTTTTGGTGGGAAATAAAGTTAACTTTCCAAGACAAAGAGTTCGGGCTTTCAAAGTTAGCCAGAAAGCTAAGAACAATGGGGGTGCTCTTGGAGCTACATGCCGTGCTGATAAAATTTTGATTGCTAACAGAGGGGAAATTGCTGTTCGTGTTATTCGGACGGCTCATGAGATGGGGATACCTTGTGTTGCTGTTTATTCAACTATCGACAAGGATGCACTTCATGTTAAATTGGCTGATGAATCTGTTTGCATTGGTGAAGCACCAAGCAGTCAGTCGTAAGTGGTTGCAATATTGCAATATCCTTCTTTGCTTCTTATTTTGCATTCATAACTTTTCTGTTAATGCTGTCTTTAATGTGAGTTCCTTTCACCCAAGGTCGGACTACTCCATTAAAATCATAAAACAAAATTTTTTAACAGAAAAAATAGCTGAACTTATTCTAAATGTTTCAAAAAAATCAAATTTTGCTGGATTTTGGAAGAACCCTACCGAAAATTCTTATTGGCACATCAAGTCATTCATCTCATCTAAGCCTATGGCACATAAGCCACTACATCAGCCTTCCACCCATGTCAGCCACCACTTATGACCAATGAGGAGATAATGCATGTAAAAATATTATAAAAATAAAAAAATTCATAAAATATTTACACATGTTATTTTCTCATTGGTTGACATGACACTCATCTTATGTGGTAGGCCGATGTGGTGGCCAATGAGGATTTTAGGTAGCTTTTCTCTCAAAATTTGGCCAAAGTGACTTTGAAACATTTCCCTTAGTTCAGGTATTTTTCCTTTTAAAGATTTTGTTTTGTGACTTTTTGGTTAAAGATAAAAAGTCCAATATGACCATAAGTAACTCCTTTATTGTTTTATAAGGATCAGTAAGCGTAATCATATTTATCTTGTGACAGCCTCTTTGTTAAGCTTTGATTGAGATATATTCAATCAAAAGGGTCTGTCTCCACTTACTATTTACCTGTTTGAAGTTGAAAGATCATTTTTTTTTTAGATTTTTTAAAATGATTTTTGTGCATTAGCCAATTGCTTCTAATACACAACAGAATTTAGTTGCACCACCAAAAAACAAAAAAAAAATTAATGGATCAAAATAAATAAGGGCTTTGATACAAGAGTCAGAAAAACTTTTAGAAGTATGGAAGAATCATACAACATGAGAATCAATGTAGTTTCTATTATGCTCATTCAGACGTGGCACACTTTTGTTATTGGTGCTCAATGACATCATTGTTATGCATAAAAAAATTATCTTCTCTCTCTCTTTTTTTTTTTTTATTTTTAATAGAAATTAAATCTCATCATTGCCATGCATTGGAACTTTTTTCTTTCTAAAAGAAATTAAAATCTATCTTGTGAATGCCAGATGCTATAGCAAGAAATGTAATCAAAGTTATTTATGCTGTATATGGACATTGAATTAGCTCAAGATTTCAATGATATTGGCTGTTTTTTGATGTTGACTGGATTTTATGCTCATATTTTATGTATAGGATTAAATTCTGCTGTTCTTTTCTCCTTCATTTTCTGTTATATATTTCTTTTGTTAGAAATAGAAAACTCATTTTGGTACTTGAAGAGTTACTTAATTATCAGCTAATTGAATTTCGGCACACTTATGTCTGGATGATAATCAGTAAAAATAGATATCTGATTTCAAACTGCATTTGAGCAGGTACTTGTTGATTCCAAATGTTTTATCAGCTGCCATTAGTCGTGGATGCACGATGTTGCACCCTGGATACGGCTTCCTAGCTGAGAATGCGGTATTTGTTGAAATGTGCAGAGAACATGGAATCAATTTTATTGGGCCTAATGTGAGTACAAATTGTGAAATTATGGTAGTAAAATAAGAAATATTTCTCTTTATTTTTTAATGCCTAAGTTGTCTTTGTGGAAAGAACAAATTATTTCCTTTGCATTTTCTGCTTAAATTCAGTATAATTTGGAGGGAATACTAAATGTTTCTGCCTTCAAATGCATCAAATTGGTTAGGGGGTGACCATGAGTAAAGCAGATGTATTAAAAAAGGTCAAATTTTTATGGCCACAGTCAATACTACATGGTATGCTGCTCTACAGTAACTGATAAATAAGTTTGCGTATGATATGATCCAGATTTCTTGCTAAATGCTAGAAATGCTCATATCTTGCAATTGGATGTAGAATTTTGAAATTGTTAATACATTTGTTTCTTGAAGTAATTAAAATGTAGATAAAAAAAAGCTCATTTGATAATGGATTTGAAATACTTTAGAAGCTCTTGCCTTGTATCCTCGTTCTGTAAGCTCCTCACTATATTTGTGATCGGTGTCTAGTAAGTGTACTAGATCGACTAGTAATATAGGGAATATAAATTAAGATCTCAAATATCGTATACAAGGAAACATGGATTGCTAAAAATAATATCTATGTATTAATTAAATTAATCTGAGATTGTTTTCCAAATACTTTTGATTTAAAGGCAAAAATTAAACTAAATAAACAATTAAACAAAACAAAAACTAAATTTAAACTAACATGAATTAAAAATAAAATAATAACTGAAATTTCCTTGTTAAAGGAATTATCCACCTTAATTTTCATTACAATGAGTCAAATTCAATAGACAAATTAGTGATTATAGAAAAACTAGATGAAATAAAGCCTGATATCTTGAAACAAGACTATCTTTCTTAAGCATTAAATTCTTTTATCAAGAATAACTCAATACTTAGCATAAAGATCCAGTTAAAATCCTAAACATTCATTAAAATCTTTTGCAAGAAAGTTTAATTCCAGTTTATTCTTACTTCTTCTTCTCTTAATATTAACCAATAAAATTAACACATAATTACCTCTAATTCAGAAAATAATCATGTATAAATAGCAAAGAGTTAATTTATGAACATGCAAATCATTAACTATGTCTAAACTAATTTTTAGTTATTGAACTAATAAACCAACAATCAATCTCAACATATTTAAAGATAAAAATATGTTTAAAACCAAGAAATAATCAACTAATATTGAATTTAAAGCTCAATTAAGTCGTAACAATGGAAATATAAGATTTCAAGGATCCATTAGTAAAAGAAGAAAAACAACTACTTCATAATAAAAATAAAAGAGCAACCAAAACAACTAAAATAAAGAAAACAATAAACTAAGAAAACAGAGAAAAACTATTGTACAAAACTAAAGAAATTTAAGAAAAATCCTAAGTGTAGCTTCTATGTTGTTCTCTGATTTTTCTTCTTTCTTGTTCTGGTGTTTTAGACTGCTTTTATAATCGAATTCTCCAAGTGTTAGCTTTTTTTGACTTCTTGAATCATGATAGGAAAATGATTCTTTTAATTCAGGAAGTTTCGTCAAAATAGGAAAAATGGAGACGTGGCCGGTTGAAGAAAAACTAAGGAGATTGTGTGGCCGTGCATTGCCTCTTCTTTGTGATGCGCGGCTGTGCATGAATGTCTTCCTTCCAGTGCACTGCCGTGCACAAGCAACTCCTTCCTTGCGCAGCCGTGCATGCTTTTCCTCTTGATAGTGTGCGGCCGTGCACAAGCTTAAGGCACTTAATTATTTTCCTCTTTTTACTTCGTTAGAACAGAAGACTAATGCACGGCTGCTCCAACTTATTCACGTGGTAGAGCAAAATTGCTCTGGACTCATCGTCGAATTCTTGAGTACAAAAATCTGAAATTTATAATATTACCCCAAAACTTTGCATTTTTCTCAATTAAGTCCTTTTTTTTTTCATTTTAATCCTGAAAAATATCAAAATTTACAATTAACTCTAAAAATATAAAATTAACCAATTAAACTAAAATTCAACCAAATTAACTCAATTAAATACCTAAAAACATCATTAATCTCACAATTATCAATTTGTAAATGTAATTTTTTCAATGAAGCAGTTTAAATTAATTTTTTATTCATTCCTCGCCTGAAATCATCCATTGGAACATGTTGTTAACACATGCAAAAAGTGAAGATGCAAATCGAGCCCTGTATGAGAGGGAAATTATGATGTCTAGCAACCTGTACGATAAAGATTGTCTTCGTTTTCATTGGGAATTCTGCAATTGATTTTTGGAATGTTAGTATTCTGGGTTCTTTGTGTACATTGCAACTGAAGACTTGCTCCTAGTTCCCTTTTTTTATTTGCTGTGTGATGCTTTCCCTTTTTATATCACGCTAGTAAGGTTCTTTGGAGTTGATAATTATATTGAGGCACGTGGATGCGTAGAAAGGGCAAACATGATAAGTTGATTGGGTTCTTGAGATGATATGGTTTATAGAACAAGCGGACAAAAAAAAAAAGAAGCTTTGTTGTGCCTTCATATTCACCAACTAGCTAGCCAAATATTTTGTTTTGGGACCTCCTAATATAATACAAGTGTCCTCTTATTAATTTTTGACTTCTATGATTTGTTTCATTGTTTGACAATTTGGCTTGCATGTTGTACATGATAATTGTTGATAACATTTAAAATTATATGTTAATTATAAAAGAATTACTGAAAAGTAATATATTTAAATACATCCCTTTTTTTTTAAATGCTGATGCATTGTGATTAAATATTTACAAATGATAAAATTTTTAATGCTGAGTTGTTACTAAAAAGTAAACAAAAAATCTAATAGCCTATATCTTATGGATATAGCATTTACTAGTACTTTAGCATGAAAGGAATAGTATGTACATCATACTTTAGCATTAAAAAATTTCATTTTATTTTTTCTTTCTCATATCATGGGTGTATTCATGTCTTTCACAATTGCAAATGTTATTAAAGTGAATTCTATATTATATTGCTCAGGACTCTTATTCTACATACATTTAGAAAAGCCTGAATCACATGCATTACAAGTATATATACAAGTTAAGATGATCCTCAATCCTATGGATTGGTACCAGTCAAATTGCAGGTGGGAAAATTTATTGCTATGAATCTTAGAGATGTTAGTTATATGAATTATGCAGTATTAGATTTGTGTATTTTAAATTGAAATAAAGTAATTTGGTTAGTCTGGACATTATAGAATGATGATCTTCTGTCGCTCGTGACAAATGTTTAATGGCAATACACATGTTGTGATCATTTTTCACTTCTGCAATTAGTTAAAAATGTGAATCTGCCATATGACAGCCTGACAGTATCAGAGTCATGGGTGACAAATCAACGGCCAGGGAAACAATGAAGAATGCAGGTGTTCCTACTGTACCAGGGAGTGATGGATTGCTACAGGTATCATATTTGGCTGATATTTGGTTATTAGATGTTGACTATGATTTCTGCTTCTTCCTCTTCCTGTTAGCTATTATTTAACTGCCTTTTCTTATTTATTTTCATTTTCTTTATTTTGTTTACATGTGGTTGATATTAGAAGGTTTTGTTTGTAATTGTTTGCTTAGCCTCATTGGCATTGATGTAATATTTAATTATAATTTCAGAGTACAGAGGAAGCAGTGAAGCTTGCCCATGAAATTGGTTTTCCTGTGATGATTAAGGTAAATAATGTCCCGTCTTGGTATTTTCTCTACAATTTTATGATTCTAACATAAGACTTTTGAAACATTGGCTTTTTTTGGCATATTTAATGTATCTCGATTTTGATTAGATCTCGGGTTTGGAGTCTGGAAAATTGGATTAGGATTTTATTCAGGATAACATCAATTTTAGAATTAAAAAATGTTTTACAAAATGAAAGTCAACTTTATTCTGTGTACCAGAAGTGGAGGCCAGGTTGTAAAATTTCAAGACAACAATTTAATGATGAGATTTAGAATGATTTTGAGATGTTTAGTCAGTGAATAAAGAGCAGGGTTTAGGCAAGATACATGGGACTTAAGAAGTAAGGTCTAATGGAAGAATGAGTTTTTGTGTGATTATAGCTGCAAAAAGAGATGCTTTTGGGGCTATCACCATATTGTGAACAGGACTAGGGCACTGGGGCAACAATAAAGGAGATGACAGTATGCCATCAGATATCAAATGACTATCAAATTGCTGAGTGAAAATTCTCGATATTTTGTTGTAAGAAGTCCATGAAAATACCTAGTTATGTAAGTATTTACAGTGAGCAAAACATTCTTCCTGAAAAGGAATGTTTAACCCTGAGTTTCTAAATCAGGAGAATTGTGAGAGTAATTGGCATCTAAAACCCCATGGGCTAACGAGGCTTTTCCTTTGAGCTAAATACTACTATCTGTGATGTAGAGTATTAGATTTTCTATGACCAAATAGACACATCAATGGATTTAGGGTCCCTTTCTTCACCAGATTGATCTGCAACATTCTATCCTTCAGGAAATACATGGCAGTTAGGATTTGTGCGGCATTCTTACCTTTCTACAGCTTGAATAATATCTCTGCCAAACTATTAAGACATCTGATGAATAAAAACAAAAAAATTGTCAACTTCCCATAATTTTTGTTGTAAATCCACTCATCTGTCCTTGCAAGTGACAAATGATTAGATATTTTTGTGTTTATGAAAGTCAGGATTTTATGTTAGCCTCTTAAACATTTTTCACAACTAAGACTTCAAAAGACAGTTCATTCCTTTTTTATGGAGCTCTACAAAAACCAATCTGAAAATGTAATGGAATCCTAAAACTAGGATACAGTACAAATTGCCCCATCTTTTCAAATTTGAGAACTTAATTGCAAAACATTAAGGTTACAGCCTGTAATAATAATAATAATAATAATAATAATAATAATAATAATAATAATTGTTCAGAGGCAACTTTGTGAGGGTACTTTAGCAGGGTAGAATTGCATAGAAACTTGCTGACATGACAATTGCTTTGTGGTTGGTAGGCAACAGCAGGTGGTGGAGGACGTGGAATGCGCCTTGCTAAAGAACCTGAAGAGTTTGTAAAGTTGCTACAGGTACCATTATCTTAGTATGAGTTATTTGTTACCTTGCACAATGGGCAGGTACCATTATCTTAGTATGAGTTATTTGTTACCTTGCACAATGAGCCATTATACCATCTGATTTCGTATCCATATATTCTTTCCTTTTTGAAAAATGGTGATCACAACTTCAGCAATTCTATTAAACAAAGCTTAAAACATCTGTCCATAATGAAAAGGAAAATATTTTCTGTTTCTACTTTGAGCAAGAGTTGAATTCAAGGCACATAATTTCTTCTACGCTCCTTTTCACTCGTGCTAAGCTTAGGAGTTTTGCATGTATAGATATTTGGGATGGATATGTGAAAAGTTGCTATATCATGGTTTTCACAACAATGGAAGTATGAACAGCTTGTCAAAGTTAATATATTGGGTCTTGTGTTACTCATTGGGACAGCCCTCTGTCCCTCTAACATTAAACCCAACCATTTGTAATTTGCTTTTTGTTGATAGGGGATTTGTTTATATGTTCATTCAGATCACAACAAATATTCTTACTTTTAATATAGCCATTGAGCATTTACTTGTATTATCCCGATTGTTTGTTCATGTTACGTTATGCCATACAGCAATTACATTTAATTAATCTTCTACAGGAGTCGTGTTCATGTTTTGAAAAATATATGGGAAAGTTTAGTTGCAGTTTGTTTCTGTAAATGCTTTAATTATACATTTTTTTTAATTTATAATTTTTTTTATAGCAAGCTAAGAGTGAGGCTGCAGCAGCATTTGGAAATGATGGAGTTTATTTGGAGAAGTACATTCAGAATCCCAGGCACATTGAGTTCCAGGTATTTGCTATTGCTTTCTAGAAGTTAATGAAACCTCACGGTCCCTAAAATTATTATGGAATTCTTTACTCTTAAGCCTGAAAATGGACATGAATGAAATAGTATGTAAACCTTAAAGGGATTTCTCTCTCTCTCTATTTTTGAGCTCCTTTATCAATTCTATTGTACTGGAGTGCAAGTTTGAGTATTAAACAATTGATCCTATGTACGTTAACCCACACCTTTAGCAACTGTGTCAGCAGGCTGGGAGCAGCATAGAGAACCAATAAAGAAAATTCAGAATATACTATGCTCAGTAAGCACTGATATCTTCTCGATATTCTCCTTTGTGATTTGCAGGTTCTTGCTGATAAGTATGGTAATGTTGTTCACTTCGGTGAGCGTGACTGCAGCATCCAGGTACTAATGGATTATCAACTGTGTCACTTCCTTGCATTCTGAATATCTTACAATTTGTCGATCCTGTTAATATTAGCTTACTACAAAATATAACTGAGGGATAAAGACATGCTTCTAGTTACACAATAACTAAGCATATTGTTGAGGATGATCAAAGTTTTTTAACAATTATAAGTCTGAGTTCAATCAAGATACTTTAAGCGAGCGCAGTGAGAGAACTGATTCCAACTTAGTCACGCTCTGTTGCATTTGATGCAACCACCAATGTGCATCTTCCACTTGTGAGTTGAAAATTCAAGTGTCAACCAATGTGCATTTTTTTTTTACACATAAAATGACTCTTTTAATGTTTAAGGCATTTAAGTTATGAATATTTCACCTCACCTCTGTTAAGAAATATATACCTTGCAACTTATTTGTACCTGTTGCTCGAAACTTTGTTGTCTATGAATGTGCATCCTATTTGGAGTCCACGTAGATTCATGTCAGGACACCAAGTTGCTAGTTTCTGGTCCCAGAGTTTAAAGCCTTGAGCTAGACTGCCATAGGCTTATAATAATGCTTTTACCACTTCATTGTCTTTGATGAAAGGCGGAATCAGAAGACACTAGACCAACTTCAACAGACCATGATAAGATCATTTTTGTTAACTGATCATGCCTAAGTTGACCCAAATGATGACTTTGATATACACAGGAAACAACTAAGTAGCACAGTTACTGTAAGCCTATGTGCTTTTGAATCACGCATTAAAGTAAATATAAATAACTATTTTAAGCTTAAAACACTTTAAGTAGCAATTGCCAGATTCTTTAAATATCATGCTGACTGCGCTTGTTAGAAGCCTTTTTGGCTGGGGTATAAAATTTTCAATTCTGCTATTTCTGAGACAATTTTTGAAAAAGCAATTCACATTACCATTAAAGATTTGAATGTCTCTCTGAGAAATTAGGTCTCACCTTTTATTGTTATTATACAACGTGGAAACTGCCACCAAATTTACACGGAATAAACTCTTTTTTTTCCTCCTTGCTTTGCCCCTTCCACTCCTCTGTTATTTATATATTTATTTATTTTCTGGTTTTAACCTTTTTCAATTCTTGATGTGTCTTATTTTGTTAGAGAAACCCCACATTCAGAAAGGTTTTTGTTGCTGAACATGACTTTTTGTACAGAGACGTAATCAAAAGCTGCTTGAAGAGGCACCCTCGCCTGCATTGACCCCTCAATTGCGAAAAGCTATGGGTGATGCTGCTGTTGCAGCAGCTGCATCCATTGGGTATATTGGTGTTGGAACAGTTGAGTTCCTTTTGGACGAAAGAGGTTCCTTCTACTTCATGGAAATGAACACTCGAATACAGGTCCGTTAATGTTTGCAGATGTGCTTGTATATAGTGTTTATGCACTAAGGATTAAGGAGATTATTCAGAGGCTGTGGTGAATAATTGGTTTAAAAAATGCAGGTTGAGCATCCTGTAACTGAAATGATTTCCTCTGTTGATTTGATTGACGAACAAATTCGTGTAGCCATGGGAGAAAAGCTCCGTTACAAACAGGTATGAAATAAAGGATAACCAAAAGAATTTAGTTCCTAAGTATGACCTGCTGCAGTTGGTTTAGTTTTACCTGGCTACGAAGTGCAGGAAGATATTGTGCTCAGAGGACATTCAATTGAATGCCGTATCAATGCTGAAGATGCTTTTAAGGGCTTCCGACCTGGGCCAGGTATGTGTAAATCTACCTTGTCTGTATTTATTCTTGTGCATGCTCTTTGATGCCTTTATGTCAGATGTTTTCAGCCAAAAGATTCCTTTGCTCAAGGATAGAACTTTAAGCCAAATTACATTTTACCAGCTGAAGTTTACTTCTGATGATAAAATTTGGACAACTTTAGCAAAAATTGCAGCCTAATCTTTCGTGGTTCTGATGACCAAGTTACCCTTATAAGTTATAGCTTTGAATTGCACTCCTCCAAATGCACTTATGAAACCATAATTTATTATTTAGATGATATGCTATGTGTTATATTATACTAGAAACAATTTCAACTAAATATGGGTATTACATAAAAAGAAATCGGAAGAAAATTTTATTAATAGCCTAGTAACATTGACAGAATCTGCTATTTATACCATCTGCCTCTATATAATTAATAATGTATTATTTACTCATAGAATAATGCTCAGACTTTCAGATGATATAAAAATAAAAATATAAGAAACCAATTTTGGGGAATAGAAGAAAGAAGTTCAAAGTGAATTTGGAGATCAAGAAGGTCAGCAGAAAGACTATTGTAGTGTTTGTTGTAACTTAGTTGAGATGAAAACCTCTCATATGGGGGTCAGCAGAAAGACTACTGTAGTGTTTGTTGTAACTTAATTGAGACGAAAACCTCTCTTATGGAATCATATCTGTATTTGGTATTCTCTCGAGGAATTTCCATCATTTATTGTCTACATGCTATGTATTAGTTGTGGCATGATCCTTGAACCAAAATTTTCGAGGGATACATAACTTTTATAAATTGTATCTTAACAATTGTAATAGGAAAACCTCAATGTTTTAGTTACGCTTCACCCTAGTCTCTGACTTCTCATATCCAGTATTTGTATGGATGTTTGTGTCGTTTGCTCTTCAAATCTATTTATCTTTCCAACACTGGAATGCAGTAAAGTTGCGATCACTTCATGATGGCTGCTTCATTGGATTTCACCCTTGGCAGTTCTTACTATTCATATATGACAGTTCTGATTTAATGTCTATGCATACATACATACATACATATATATATATATATATATATATATATATATATATATATATATATATATATATATATATTTTTTTTTTTTCTTTTTTCCTTTTTTGTTTTGAAACAATAGAAATGAAAGAAATAGGACATAATGTGTTAGTTTATTTTCTATTTCTCTTAGGCAGTCATACTGTTTTTTTTGAACAGGGAGAATAACAGCATACTTGCCATCTGGAGGCCCATTTGTTAGAATGGACAGCCATGTTTATCCTGATTATGTGGTTCCTCCAAGCTATGATTCCCTCTTAGGAAAGGTCTGTGGAAGCTCTCATTTCTGTTGTGTGTTTTTATCCTTGCAAAATACACGCATGAGCAATTCATTTTATCACCTGTTGATATTCAGGAGTTTTTATCCTTGTGGATGCATGTCTCCATGCTAATATAGATGCATTTTCTTTGTATTGTGGTTGCCTGTGCTGTAACGATAATCTGGGTATACTAATTATATGAGCTGTGCACTACTTGTCTGATTTGGCCTCGTCTTTTTCTCTTTTCTCTTGATTTGCTTACAGCTATTTAGGCTCTTGGGTTACTCTTGCTGTGATGAATTAAAAACTACTTTTATTGTTTAATACCAGCATAGGTCCTGCAATAGCAGACTAAGTATGCCTACCATTCTTTTTGATCAATCAAGTACTGATAAGTAGTTTGGAACTTTGTTGAACTCTTCTATATTATCTGGCTAGTTTGCTGATTTTGATTCGTTGAGAGTTTCCAGTTGGATACTCAACGTTTTTTGTGCCATGTGCTTGTGTTATTTCTCTTTTACCTGCATATGATGGATGAAAGCATGCTAAATCCAAGTTTAGTAGGGTGTTTCATAGTTTACGAGTCTCTTGTTACTTCAGCTTAGAATTGTTAATAACCTGCCCTGTAGTGGGTCTGGGTGCATGCTGCACAGGAGAAAGAGAGGTATTAATTATTTTTCTTAAATTAAAAGAAATATTTTCCTATTTTCTTTTTATATAAACAGATATGAGGTGAGGGTATCAATATCCTCTTCCCCTTATTTACAAATGGAGCTAGTATTAGCCACCTGGTTAGGGTTGGGTTGAGATAGGTATTTAGTTCAAACAACATTGAGCTCCTTTTGCATGCTAGTATATCCCTAACTAGGATGGAGACTACAATGAAGAATGGAATATGGTTTATCATTGTGTATGGAGGAGGATTTAATATTTAATTTCACTCACTGTCCTAAAACCTTGCACCTTATAACAGAACTGGCATAAAACTTCGTTTTGCTTTTTCAAAAATCCTTGACATTTATTTATTATTGGTGCAACAGCCCTTTTGACTAGAATTGATGAAAGCCCAACTATATATGATGTGGCTACCAACTCTATAAGTTTTAAAATTTGAAAAATCTAATTTGGACCACAAAAAAGGTATACCTTTTTTATTTGGTTAATTTCTCTCTTTTCCACATTCTCTTTCCTTTCTTATGCAAATAAATTGACCTGTAGACCAAGTTACAGCATATCATAATGCCCATTATTATCATTACCACCATTAGATCAGGAACAGCAGACATATGATCAAGGCTTTACATTTCAACCGCTTTATCTTTACATTTTGTAACTTCTGTGAAATTTGCAAAACTTTCTTGTCTCTCTCTCTTTTGAAACTTCAAACCTATCTTCTTTCTCTTCTCTTCTCCTTTATTTTCTATATCTCACTTCTCTCTGTATCTTTGAATTTGGTGTTGGAAGTCACCTTCATGTCCTCCTTTCTCATTCTGTTTTCTTGTTTATTTATTTTAAATCCTCTTATTTTGGAGTCTTCCACCCTTATATAATCATTTTATGATTGTTGTTTATGTTAGAGAGAAAGATAGGAGATAGAGAACTGAAAGAGAGAGAATGCTGGAAGTCAAGGAATTTCATTTTGGGTTAATACATAATTTGCCCCCAAACTATTAGCTTTTAGCATAGTACCCCCTTGAACTAATCAAATATCATATTAGTCCTCTTAACTTGTTTAAAATGTAAAGTAATACCTCTTATACTATTAAAAAATGTCAGATTACCCCACCGTCACTTTTGGTTTTCATAAGCCTTTATTGAAACACCATGTGTCCTATAGGGGGGTAATCTGGCATTTTTAATAAGTTCAGAGGAATAATTTGATACTCAATGAGTTCAGGTAGTAATATTTTAAATGGTGATAGTTTAGAGGGATGCATAAATCTTTCTTTTGTCTTTTTTCTAATTTCTGTAATATGGTTGCCGCATCATCATTCTGGTGGTTTTTTCACCAAAGTGTGTTTAGAAGGACTGCAAAGGCTAGCAATGCAACAGGATTTAGAGTTGAGTGATAAAAAGATACGGGGAGAAAATTCTGTAGAATGGTGGTTGGACTAGCCGTGCTATAATGGAGCAAGCATTGGGCAATTAAAGTTGAACACATTTACAATATGAATGTGGTAGAAGGTTGGATGTTAAAAAAAATAAGTGGTCGTACAAGGTTGGAAAAGATGAAAAATGAATACCTTCAATAAAAGGGCATACAGCACATAATGGGGAAAAAATAAGAGTGACATTTAAGATGGTGTGGATATGCAATACAAGTTAAAAAATGTGATTATTTAGTGGTAAGGTAGGAAGAAAGGAGGAAGTAGGCATAGAATCACATGAAGAGAAATAGTTTCAAAGGTTCTACAGTTGTTAGATTTAAGGCAGATCTAGCCTTCAGACAGGGATTTGGAGACAAAATCCATATAACCAAACCCATCTGGTATGGTATTTAAGGTTTAGTTGTTGTTGTAGAGTTGGAAAGTGAAATTGAAAATTCTGTTATGAGCTTCAGACTAGAATGATAATAAATAAAACTACGATTTAAAGTCTTGAAAATGCGATTTTTATTGGGGTTTGAAGTTAGTAAAAGTTTACTTGTTTTAAGAATTCTAGGTGTCACAGGCCGTTTTGTAACAGTTGATCTCCAAATGGGAAACGGAAAAGCTAGATAAGTAATTCTACAATTTAGTCGAAGAGACTAACAGATTATGGCTCTTATAAGACTAGCAAGAGAGTCTAGTCCTTGTTTAAGTGTTACTCTTTGCATTTATTTGTGTATAGGTGTCTAAATGTGTGCAAAATGAAGTTGTTCAAACCTTTTTCCTTTCCACCTTGACAGTATCAATAGCTGGACAAGCTGTCGTCCTTTTCAATCTATCCTTGAAACTGCCATGCATGCGTGGGACAGCTTATTAAAAATTTAATATGCTTCTTATTGCTTCACTAATCTGTTATTTATTGCAGCTTATCGTATGGGCACCAACTAGGGAAAAGGCAATTGAACGCATGAAAAGAGCACTGGATGACACTATTATTACAGGTAAGCACCCCAGTTTTTTCGTCAGCTTCTGCTCCCAACAGCCATTTGTAAATACTTCATTAACATGGTAGTACTGCATCAAGTCTGTTGCATATCAAGGTTGGGGGGAGGGTGTTCAAGTTTGTCAAGCCTTGGAACAAAGTTATGGTGGTCATTGGGCTCTGGATAGGGATGAAATAAAAATTTTCTAAACTTAAAAATTTGTCTGTTAATGGGCAATGACAAACCTTAGCTAGGTAAAGTTTGCTTATATATTAGGCGAGCTCTAAATTTAGGCTTAGATTGGGCTCATTTATTGAAAGGGCTGCGTGGAGCACGCTTTACTATATTCAAATATAATTCTCGAGTCTGAGTCTATATTAAGCCAACATGCTATAATAAGAATCGTCCATCAATTTGTTGAAAATTAAAATATTTGTTTAAAATTTTAATTTCCTAGTAATATTTAATACTTTGGAGAATTTGCTTGTTTGCCTGTGTGACTTTTGAAATTATGTTTTTGCTATGTGACCTTATTTCAGTAAACAGACTTTAGTAAGAGTGTGTTTGTGTAACTCAAATTAAAAGTAATGTATGAGTTAGCTCACATGATCAATGAGTTGAGCTTCATTTAATGCAATTGCTCATTTTGAATCAACTAAGCCAAGTTTCATGTTAGAGGTGAGAAAAAAAAACCGAAATTTTAATAAACAGAAAAATCGATATGAAATTGAATATATTTTTAAATTAACTAAATAAAAAATTTAAGTTTACGATTTTTACTTTTAAAAACTGACAGATAATCGTTAACTAACGATTAACCGAATGATTAATTGATTTATATATATTTTATACATTATATTTTAAATTTTTTATTTTTTTTGTAATTTATAAATATTATGATATATAATTTTTTAAAATATTATTATAATATATATTTTTAGTAAATAAATATTAAAATCATCTTTTTATTATTATTATTTATTCATTATATATGAATAATTAGCACTTTGTTAGTTTTATATTGAATATATTTAATTTTTATAATTAATTATGAAAATTTTATTTTTATTTTGATTCTTTTAATAGATATTATATTTAATTGTATTTTTTATTTCTAAAATATTTTTAACTATCAAAAATAATATTACAAATTGTATAGTTTATTAAATTTGTATTTTAAAATTTTGTAGTACTTAATAAATAAATTGATCCGAAAAAATTGGTTAAAAATCAAAATCGATATAATGGTTAACTGAAATTCATGAACTGATTAATAACCGGTTTATGCTCACTCATACGTCAGACAACTTCGTCTTGGTACATATATTAGACAAGTGAAAAAAATTAGTTTGTGATTGGTTCATTAACGTTAAAGATGAGCAGAAGCGAGTTTTTATCCTGTTGAAGTTTGACAGTTTAGTCGATAGTCACTCTCCACCAAGGGTTAGTGCAGGTCCTTGTTTCAAACCACAACTGTATTCACTTGACTGAAAATTTTGTAATTGGAGGTGAAGCATTTTGTTTTTCTTCCATTGGAGCACATTTCAAATGTTTTGCTCTGGTTTCTTAAATAGTTGATATCTAACATTTAACTTTCACTTCAGGAGTTCCTACAACAATAGACTATCATAAGCTTATCCTTGACATTGAGGTATGAGAGCTATCAACTGTACACCCGTTAATTAAGAGCCCTAAGAAACTTTGAGCTTCCTATCTTGCTTTGTGATTTAAGCTTTTTGCATTATGTCTTGCTCACAGGACTTCAGAAATGGCAAAGTTGACACTGCTTTCATTCCAAAGCATGAAGAGGAGTTACAGGCGGTAAGAGTCGTCAGAGCATCATATAATTTATTCATATGTTCTTGTAGAAGGAACTAATAGGAAGATGAGTCAGCATCTCCTTATTGGTTGTATATTGTATTGAAGATGTATATTAAATACTTTTTTTTTTTCACCTTAATTTGTGCCTGCAGCCACAAAAGATAGTACCAGCAAAAAAACTAGCAAGTGCAACTGCATAGATGAGTTTCATGGCACGACTTCGATCGGAAATTCAGCTCGTTTCAGTCACACTTGAAGGCCCCATTTTCAGTGTAAATGCATCAGTTTTTGAGTGCATCCCTTTTATTTGGAAACTGTACCATTGAATGTGCTTGAGGCATGTAAGAAGTTACAAAATTTTTTTGCACGATCCTTTTTTATTGGTTAGTGAAACTGCAAATAATTGAAATTTGCTTACAACTTTACAAGGCTAGCCCAGATTGAACACGGACTTAATGGATGTGCGTGCGGACCTAAAACCCAAAACTTCTTGAATAACACAAAGGAAAAAAAAGAAAAGCATGGCGAAGAAATTGGGTTTTAGGTCCGCAGGGAATCATTTTCTTGGTGGTCCTACGGTTTTCGAAAATGAACTAAACTTGCATTTTTATAGAAGTTGATGTCGGGATGGACCTAGGACTGATTAAAATGGCTCGAGACAGTTTTGGATTAGAAGCTAGAGTAAATTATACTGTTTGTCTTTTCTTTTTTTTTTTTTTTTTTTTTTTGTCAACAATATCATATGGTTTATTTCTACTTTTCAATTATATATTTTCACATTTCAAAAATATCTATTTTTAATTTTACTGATATATATATATATATATATATATATATATATATATATATATATATATATATATATATATATATATATATATATATATATATCCTTTTCTATTTTCATTTATATCAAAACTCTCATCCCGATTTCTGTCGTCAGCCTTGGAGTCATTGGAGTGCAGATAGCGGGCGCCGTCTTGTTCGATTTGCAAGTAATATAATTTTTTTAAATACAATTAGTGGAATCTATCGCACGCGATGTTGGAATGAATTGAATTATTTTAATTAGATCCTAAAATTTAGTATAAATTGAGTCTAAACAAGTATTTAATGGAAAAAATAATAATAAAAAAAGCAATTATTATAATTTTATTCTATTTTTTCAAAATTATATAAATATATGTCTCATAAAAAATTAAGTAATTACTAATTAAAAAAATTGAGTGATTAAATATAAAGAATCAAGGTTACTACCAAATATGAAATTTATTAAATATAAATTTAATAGTATTACTCAAACAAATAAAAATTATCTTGAGAGATTATCTTGAAATTGAAATGCTTTATTTATTTTATATTTTTTAACATTTATAATTTTTTTAAACCATTGATCAAATTCCAAAAATATTCCATGAGAAATATATATTAAATAAGAAAGTTACATATTACATTATATCTTCATATGAATATGTAATACAAATATAATATATATTTTTTTAATTTACGATATTTCTACCAAATATGAAATTTATCAATTATAAATTTAATAGCAATACGTGAAACAAATAAAAAATATCTTGAGAGATTATCAAAATTAAAATGCCTTATTTATTTTAGATTTTTTTAACATTTAAAATTATTTACAAACCATTGGATCAAAATTTCAAAAATACACTATATTCACTTTGAAAGTCTTCTCAATTATCATTTCCATCATCATTTCTTAAATATTTGTTGTAAAAAAAAAAGAAATAAAAGTAAAAGAAATGAAATAATTTTGTCTATTAAACATTGTATTAAAGAAGTACGTTTATTATTTTATATGCACACAAAATTAAAGCAAAAAGAAAGAAAAAAACTGATAATACCCATTTTATCATACTAGGGTCTGACCCAATAGTCACAGGTCCAAGCAGGCTCAGGCCCGATTGTTGTCTATCAATCCATCAGCCGCTTGCACTGACATGAGTCAAGATAGTTTGATTGGACTTGATGTCCGATCTATTGACATCACTTTGTTTGTCACATGACGCAGCATATATCTTGCAAGTTGTCACATCAAATACCTAAAACTGCCAACCACAGATACTCGAGATCTTATACTCAAGCACTTTAGTTCTGTAGGCCCTAGCCACCTATAGACTATATATACAGAGAGACTTTAAGAATAAGGTATTTCACACATTATTACTCTCTCACTACATTTTCTCTCTCTACATCCTTTGACTTAGGTATTGGGATGCTAATCCTTTGCATCTCGAGGTTAGTCCCTATCTATTTTGCAGCTTGACTTAGCTCGCCCAGCGGATCGGCATAGCTGATTCCTAGTTCATCTCCCTTTACTTATAAGTTCTACTAACTCAAGATTTATCATTTGGTACTTTTATTGAGAGGCAAAGATTGACAAATCCAAGAAATAAAATTTTGGCAAACAAGAGGAAAACATAAAAGAAAGATCTCGCGTAGAGACCCTTACAACTCTATAAGAATTCATACTTATTTTTGATGATGAGGAGCTCTTCAATGCTGTTAACCAACTTGAAAACTCTATTCCCATCACTATTAAGGACCTTAAAGCCCTCCTAAAAGGCTTTGGAGGAAAATTGCAAGATAAACTCTTAAACTCGATCAAGAAGAATAAGTAGCCTCAGATGCCTGTTGAAGCCATGAAACTGAAAGCATGCTGAGGAAGGAAAGGGAAGCCAAACCCAGAAATAGGGGAAAAGGCATTATTATTAGCGAAGAAAGACCCCGTTCTGGCACTTGCTTAAGCATGCAAGATCACAAATATCAGGGTAAGGGTAAAGGGAAGTTAAATCCCCTTAATAACCAACTTGATGATAGCAATAGCAACATAGAAGAGGATGATTACTTACCCTCATACTTTGGTCGTCAAGAGGTGCATGGCAATTTATCATTCATGTGCACCCTTAAAAGGTTTAAACATAAAAAGCTAGCCCTGTTGCTAATAAGGATGAGAGATAGTTCCTATAAACCATAAAAAAGTTTGATTTTGGCCATCCCAAAAAGCCTAAGTTCAATGGGAACACCGTATCTCCCTTCTTTTAGGAGATCAGAGAAACCAAGCTTTCATACCAATTCACAGAAGTAAGAATGCTAAGGTACCGGCAAAATGGATCCCAAGAGCCATATATTTGAGTATTTGACTCAAATTCAAATGTATTCTTACAATGACAGGGTATTTTATAGAGTATTCCCTACAACATTAGCTAGAGATGCTTTAAACTGATTTTATAATCTTCATTCTAGTTCTATTTCCAATTTTGAATAGCTTAGAGAGCTCTATATTGCAAGATTTATTATTCAAGTGAAAACTCTTAAGACTATTAACGACTTAATAAATTTGAAGAGATAAGAGGAGAAAGCCTTAGAGAATACATTGATAGATTTCAAGCCACAACTTTAGAAATTAAAAACTTGCATTCTGAGATGGCTACCACAGCACTCATGAGGAGTATCAGGAATAAACTGCTGTTTCAATCGCTGATGACAAACCCCCTAACTAATTTTAATGAATTAATGGATATGGAAATCCAATTCATACAGTTGGATGATGCCTTAAGAGCCGATTCACAGGTCTTTGATGATTATGACCTAATCGGTTAGATAGGCCAGATCTTTAGAAGCTCGTATAGAGGTAAAATGCCAAAAGGTTCAGGAAAAAGAAAAGTATTTAAGTGCCTTCAACTCAATCAGTGAGGGAGTATACCACCAAAGACTTACACTCTACTTAATTCGAAGCCCTCAAAGGTACTCTTGTAGATCAAAAGCCATAATAATAAAGTGAACTAGCCTAAAATGATGTTAGGATGATCTTAACTCATATAGAGATAGATTAAAATAATGCAAATTTCATAGAGATATAGGCCACACCATTAATGAGTGCAAGGTAGTTACGGAAGAAATTAAGAGGTTAATCCAAAGAGGCTCACTAAAAAGGTTTGTTACTTAAAAGCCAAGAAGCCCATGTCAGTCCATTGAGGCTAGAGAAAAGTTTAATAATGATGAAGATAAGGATTGATGAAAGCCAGATCCCTCAGATCAACATAAGCAATGCTTCGGCGTGATCAATGTAATTGTTGAAGGATCATTTTATGGAGAAAATCTAGGCAAGAGGAAGAAAAGACAAATGGGAATTTACTTATTTTCTCAAGGTAAAAACTTACCCTCTATCACCATATCCCTACTGGATGCTAGGGACCTCAAGTTTCCATATGAAGATGCTCTAGTAGTAAAGGCAACCATTCATGATTTTAAAGTTAAAAGAATCTTAGTTGATACTGGAAGTGTTGTCGATGTACTCACCCTTGATGCCTACAAAAAGATGAAGTTACCAATTAGTAAGCATAGATCTAATTGTGTTCCCTTAATAGGCCTCGATAATGCCACAATTTCTATTGTAGGCTTTATCGACCTTTTTGTTGAGATGGGAGATGAGGCCGTTACCCACATATGTAAGTCCACTTTCATGGTCATTGACATGCCATTCACCTATAATGCCATCTTTGGCATACCTCTGCATTTCTAGACTGGTGCAATTACTAGTATAAGATATATGATGATGAAAATTCCCACCGAAAAAGGGTTGGCGATATTAAAAGGTAGTCATAAAGCAATAAAAGAGGCTTATGTGGCCATATTAAATCAAAATAGATAGCCTTATACATGGTGGAACCTAGGGAGCATAAGGATAAGGGAAAGGAAAAAATGTATGTTAATGAAGACTTGATCTAGTACAAGTTAGCTCCTGGTAAAAATGTGTCGATCGAATAAGGTCTAGAAAAACCAAGATAAACATCTCATAGGTGATGATGATAAATCAAGCCTCCTTCGCATGGTTGCTCGAAGATATGCCTAGCATCGAGTCAAATGCAATTATGCACAAGCTTAATGTGGACCCAATATTTCCACCTATTAAGTAAAAGCTCAGGAGGTACACACCTAACAAAAACAAATTCATTGCAGAATAGGTGGATAAACTCCCTAAAGTTGGAGTCATTGAGGAAGTATAATATCCTGATTGGCTTATGAATGTAGTACTAGTAAAAAAGAAGAATGGTAAGTTGAGAATGTATATGGACTTCACATATATGAATCGAGTATACCCTAAGGATAGATATCCTTTATCCAACATAGATCAGAGTGTTGATGCTAGAGCTTGTCACGAGATATATTCACTTTTTGATGCATATGCAGGATATCATTAAATCCTAATGTGGCTATTAGACCATGAGAAAATAAGCTTTATCAGCAATAAGGGCACATATTGTTATAATTTGATGCCCTTTTGCCTAAAAATTACTGATGCAACTTACCAATAACTAATGAACAAAATATTCAAGATCAGATAAGCCAACATTTGGAGGTCTATATTGATGATATGATCGTCGAGAGTGAAAATTGATCAGATCATACACCAAACCTAGCCAAGCCTTAAATCAATTTCAAATGAAGCTCAACCTTGAAAAATGCACATTTAGGGTATCTTTTTGGAAAATTCCTTGGTTTCATGGTGTCATAATGGGGTATTGAGGCGAACCCTAAAAAAATACGAGCGATCTTGGATATACAACCACCTTAATGTGTCAAAGAAGTGACAAAATTGGAAGGAAGGCTCATGGCTTTAGGTAGATTCATTTCTTTCTCGACAATAGCAATCATTTTGGTTAGTGAGGAGGAAAACCAACAAAAACCCATCTACTATGTTAGCCAAATCTATAAAGGATCGAAACTTAAAAAGAATCTAGCTGAATAGTTAATTATAGCTTTGATTATCTACACTGCTAAACTTGGAAGGTATTTTGAGGCTCACACCATTGTGGTTAGATTGGATTATCCAATCAGAAAGTTACTTCGGAGGCTAGACCTTGATGAAAAGCTCATTGAACAGGCTCTAAAATTATAGTCTTTTGATATTAGGTATAAGCCTAGATCGGCCATGAAAGCTCAGGTTTTAGCAGACTTCATGGTTGAATTCACTAGTGAAGTCTAATTGAGCCTAAAATATGAAGAAATTATGTAGGAATTGATCATTGATGGTGCCTCCAATGAGCTTAGAAGAGGATTAGGGGTCATCCTATATTGTTACCTTAGTATTGAAGTGCAGTACACTATAAGGTTGGATTTCCACACCACTAACAATGTCACCGAATATGAGGCTTTATTGCAAAGATTGAGATTGGTCAAATCCATCTCACCAAAAAAATTCATAGTGAAGAGTGACTCTCAATTAGTCACCAATCAAGTACTTGATACATTAAAGCTAAAAAGCCTACCATAAAGAACTACTTGGCTAAATTTAGAGTGAGAACCAAAGATTGGAATTAACTAGGACAAGAATAACCATCGAAAAGGTTCACAAAGATTACATGAGGCAAGCTGATTTTTTAGCTAAGTCCACCTTAATCGATCAAAATTTTATCAATGAAAGAGTTCTGGTCGAAGAATTATCCTTCTTGACCATAGAAGAAGCTAAAATAATAGAGATCGATGAGGCAGAAACCTTAATGACTCCACTCATCAAATAATTATAAATAGGCATTCTCTTTAAAAATAAGGCAGAAGCGAGAAAGTTTGTTATAAAATCCTTAAATTATTCATTGACTGATGATCTCCTATACAAGAAAGCTTTGAATCACCCATGGCTGAAGTGTGTATCAAAAAAGGAAGGAGACTACATATTTAGGGAAATTTGTGAGGGACTTTGTGGGGCACAAGAAAAATCTAAAGCTATGTGTAAAAAGGTGTTACAAATGGGTTACTTTTTTTTTTTACCTTTAATCTTTAAAAGTGCGGAAGAGATTGCAAAGTGTTTCCCACAATGCCAAGTCTATGGGAGAATCATAAGGAAATCTACGAGCGAGCAGCAATTTATTGGCATATTTTGGCCTTTTGATCAGTGGGGTCTCGACATCCTGGGACCTTTTCCATCTGGGAAATGACAAATGAAGTTCCTTGTTGTCACAGTTGATCACTTCTCTAAATGGATCAAAGCAAAACCCATGTCACTATCACCACCTCAAAGATAAAAAATTTTGTATGGAAAAAAATTATTTGTAGGTTTGGCCTACCAAGAGTTTTCATCATTGACAATGGCAAGTAATTTGATAGCACTATTTTCAGAGGTTTTTGTTTGGATATGAAGATGAATTTAAGGTTTACTTCAATGGCCCACTCACAAACCAATAGAATGACTAAAGTTTTAAATAAGACCATACTGGAAGAATTGAAAAAAAAGGTTAGGAGAAGTAAAAAGGCACTAGATAGAGGTGCTTAACAATGTACTCTATTCTTATAGAAAATCCCCTCAAGCAGACACTTGCCAAACTCCCTTCTCCTTGGTCTATAGATCAAAGATTGTCATTCTTGTAGTGGTTGGTCTCCCTTCTCTCACAATCGAGTCCTTTGTTGAAGAATGAAATTTTGATGAAAGGTTGATGGAATTTGATTTGATTGAAGAGAAACATGAAGATGCCAGTGCTATAATTATAGCATATAAATAAAAATTTGCCAAATATCATAACACCAGAGTTAAGCCTAGAGCCATTAGAGTTGGCAACCTTATACTGCGCAAGGCAGAGATCGGTAAAGGGAACTCAGGTGTAGGCAAACTGATGCCTAATTAGGAAGGTCCATTTGAGGTGGAGAAGATTGTTGGTCCCATAACTTACAAACTGTGAGACAAGGATGGCTAAGAAATCCCAAAACATGGAACATAGATGCTTTGAAGAGGTACTACTTGTAATAATGCTCTTGAGACTCTGAGTAGATAATGACTATTCTGTCGATCAGATTATAGACACTGGATATTGAGGTGGCTTTTGATCAGGGTTATACAATAAGAACATAATTCTTATAAAAGATAAGGAATGGAATTTCATGGCTCTCCCCCAGGATTTTAATATTTTCAAAATAATTTTTTTGGGCTCCACCCATTTATTTCTCTCAAAATAGGTAAAATAAGGAAATTGATTTTTGAAACTTGGAGTAGTCTTGAGTACTTTAGCCTTATCTCATCCTATATACCTCCTAATTGGATGATTTTAAAGTCAAATGAATCTTAAGACATATAAATACATCTTTCACAAAGAAACCTAAACCTAGTTCAATCTTTAAGATCCATAAAATTAGGCTTGAACTTAAATGACCCAAATCTATCCCTACACCTAGATCAGTCTGTAGTATTTATGGCATATCTCATTCCATAAAGCTCCTTTTGAGGTGAATCAAATTTTTACAGAAACTAAACTCATTTTTAACAAATTTCATATAGATAGTATGACCTAATGCTGAGGCCATTATTCCCATTAATTTTTCAAAATCAGAATATTAATTATATCCCTGAAAATTTTCTAAAAGTAGTTGTCAGTAATTTGACTATAAGTCCCAATCTAAAAACCCAAATTAGTGGTTCTTGATTCATTAGAAATATAAGACATAGGGGAAATAAATTTGAGAAGACACCTTGTTCGAAATAAGGCATATTCTAGCCTAAAAGTTAGGAAATATTTTGGATTAGGGGTTAGTTGGCTGGGAAGAGCATGTGACATGCCCATTTTGCCTGTAACTCACTGAGATTAGCCCGAAAGTGAGCACCGGCCATAAGTGGGTTAATTTATGGCCAAACCTCACATGCAAAAACCCAATTTTCCTATAACTCACTTAGTTGTGCCTGAGGCTTACATGCAAACCGATTTTCTTCATTTCTTTCATCCGAAATAAATAAGCACAATAAGATTTTTTGCCCAAAATCTTATCTTCAAGTCTTGGGCAATGGATTAGCCTATAAATAAAAATTTTTTTGCACTAATGGTTGCCGTAGGGGTGCTCTCTCTCTTATCTTCAAGCTTACGGTAACTTGAAAAATAAAGAACAAAATAAAACGAAAAATAAGGCAACACAACTATTAAATTCCTTGATCTTTGAATTACAAAGTTTGAGAGTAATATTCTTGAGCCCGCTACCCTCATAACCCTTTATTTTATGTTCATTTCCATTCTTATTGCATGTATATGTGATCTTCCATTTTTTTTCTTTAATATTATTTTTTTTTATTTTTGATTTCTTGTTCTTAGCTTGTAATTAGTTTATTTCTTGATTTTTGTGTTTGTTTTGATCATAAGAACATATAAAATTAACTAGAAACATGTAAAACATTGATTAAATTACAAATAGAATTTACTATTCATCATCTTTAACCTTTGATTCTTAAATTTTAATTTGGTTTTTTTTGAATTTAATTCACTTAAAATGAGCTTTAATCATTTATAAACAATTTAAAAGGATTTTTAGTAAGTTTTTCTAAGTGTTTCCATGTGTTATATTAATTAAGGAGGCCAAGAAATGAGTTTTCCCATTTCCTGCATGAAATTCCTTTTTTCAGGTCCTTTAGGGACCTTGATTTTTCCCATACCTAAAAGTTTCCTTTTGGGTGCCACTTGTTAATTTTGCGGCTGGCAGTGGACTTTTGGCGACAAGACTTTATAGCGACATTAAATAACTCTTGTTGCTAAAAGGTCTTCTTCCTTGCTCCCACCTCTAGCTTCCTTATCTTTGAGCTTATGGTGACACTTATTTTTTCTCGTCACTATAAGTCCTCCACCTTTGATATTCTGCCCACCACTCATGCTTATCATACCCAATATGGTTGCATGGTACTGTTCATTCTTGGCCCAAATTTTGCATGCTTTATAATTGTCCCTTAATTTCTTATTTTATTATTATAATTTCCTTTTAATATTAATATTATTAATTTTATTGTTATTATTATTATTAAGATCTTAATAATATTTTTACTGTTCTTCAGTATATTCATCATTTTTATTATTTCTTTTATTATTATTATTATTATTATTATTATTATTATTATTATTATTATTATTATTATTATTATTATTGTTGTTGTTGTTGTTGTTGTTGTTGTTGTTGTTGTTAATATTGTTAATATCTTTATAATTTCTTTTATTATTTATATATATATATATATTATATCACTATATGATATTATTATTGTTATTATTATTATCTTTACTATTATTTTATGATTGTTGTTAGAATATGATCTCTAAAACAATAACATTAATGGGTGGGTCATAGATGGGTAAAAACATATAGGTCATAAATGGATTGGATAGGTTTGGGCCGATCCATGGATTTAAGATTTAGAATATGAGCTCCACAACGCATATGGAAAAAATTACCATTAAAATGCAAACAACCATACAAACTAAGTTGATCTCTCAATATTTCTTGCATGTTGTCATTATTCCACGCATTATCTAAAGTAGTAGTAAATATTTTCTTCTTTATTCCCCAAAATTTTAACTTGTCGTAAAGTTTTTAATACAACTGAGAAGAAGTTTGTAGAGGAGGAAAATGAAAAAATTTTAATATCTTATATCATAACTTTCAATCCTTGTCCAAATAATGAGCAGTTAAGTAAAAATAACCCTTAAAAATGCATGAGGTCTTTACATTGCAAGTCAAGCATATCCTACTAGGTACTTCAGGTAAAGTATTCTTAAGAATATCTGACTCCCTCTTATGTACTTTTAAATAATATGTTTTTGCTGTATTCCTACACATGGGTTTCACATCTTAGTTCAAATATGTATGAATATTTCTATTTGCTTCATGTTAAGCAAAAGTAAAAGTGTACCTATGCCTAATTATAGCCAAGGCTACATACTCTTTGTACACATCTTGGTCTATCATGTGCTTTATTTCATTAGGCAACACAACATCAAGTTTAGGACATACCTTCAAATGATGCCTTAAACTAAAAATACCATGGTTAGAATCAACAATATATTCTTTTGAGCAATGCTTGCACTTTCCCCTCGATTTTCCATCATTATTTTGACTTGTTGGTATGAAATTTAACTCATTCCATATATAAGACAACCATCGTCTTTTAGAAGTGGTTTTGGTAGAAGTTTCAATGCTCTCATCCACGCTACCAACATTAGTATCCATTTCATAAACAACTGCAAAAAAGAAAAATAAAAAACAAACATAAGTACAAAAAACAAATATTTATGTATGGTGTAATTAAAAGAATACTGCATACATATAAAATAGATTGTATGCTTGGGTCTGGTAAATAATGAAAGAAATATATTTTTCCATATGTACCTAGAACAACTTATGCAAGATGCATCTTTCAAACCTCATCAAGAAACTTAGATAGAGTGCTGATAAAATTGGAATGTGAATGTAGCTTGATACGGTAACAAATTCACAAAAAATAACTTAACTTGCTATTGCAACTATCTTTTTCTTTAGATCCATGTTAAGAGAGGATCATATTGTGATGGCATAATTAATAATTAATCATGAACAAAACTGAGACATAGATGATAATTACCTATAAATTATGAATGGTATGACTATATACAAGTAAGAAATTCACATCTTTCATACATAACTACATGGCAAAGGCACCAAATATTGCTCCAACCTATCTATAACTTAATAGGATACCATTTATTATTCTAATTTAAGGAGTTCATGTTACTTTTGTTTCTTTCAGGAAATAAAATCTTAAATATAGATGATGAAGGCAATCATGATTTTAAATTTATATGTTAAACATCAATATTATCAATTTCTAGTTGACATAAAAAATCAAGTTCATCAAACAGAGAAGAAACAGAATAAAAATTAAAAAATATAGAAAGAACAACATCATGGAATGTCTCTTTCACTAGAATTGAGAATATATCATTGTATAAACAGAAGAAGTTGAAGCATTTAAAGTTTAAATAAGATAGCATTTAAAGGTTCTACTAATTATGTTATTAGTGCAGATGCCAACTCTAGATTGGTACAAATGACACCTAATGATCTTAAACCAAGGGAAAAGTACCACTAGTATATGATATATTATGAAATATACAGTATTTTAATGTTTGCTTAAATTGCTTTACTTTTGATTGATCATTTATACCACAATTAAATGCACAACTGTATAAGGGTAAAATTTTGGTGCATCACTAACTCAATAATGCCCATATAATAGATATACAAGCATCAAAATCATGCAAATTCAGAGCCAAAAATTTGTTGATTCCTTAATAATCTAGCACAACTGGGTCTTAAGAAATTAATTAGACATTTCTTTGTGGTGGGTTTCCAGTCCTACTGAATAAGAAGATGAGATCAAATAATCACCAGGCTTTAACCTTCCTACACCTATATTTTTAACAGGATTCTTATTTAGTTGATCATGACTCTTCAGAAAATTTCCTACCAAATCACATTGAAATTAACAATCCTACTAGTAATGTTATCAATATCATCACTATCACTACATATAAACACCTAAATCCTCACGTGCTTATTGTATAACTCTATTTTCTCATACTCCTCAATGATGCATCTAACGTCATCGTCTGAAGAAATCGAGATAAGAGGAAAATAACCCAAATAAAAGAGCAAAGTGAAAATAAGTTCATACCAAAACAAAATTTGAGGCTGTTGGCGACAGAGATTGAGAACGACGAATGACAATGACTTCACGGTAGAGAGGGACAGAGGGTGGAAGGGGTGGATGGAAGGATTGGATGGAAAGAGAGAGGGTCAAAATAGAGAAAGAATTGTTATGTGGCTGTGCATAAGGGGATTTAGAGGCAGAGGCCTATTGGGCATTCTTAATAGAACCGTTTGGGTTAGTTTTATATGAGCAATTTTTGGGTTTTTCCCAATGGCCATTTTATAGGTTTGGGTTAATATTTTTGGGCTGGATTTTAGATTTGGGCCAATTTTTCTAGACCTATATATATATATATTATTTACTTTTAACCCTTTTATCTTTTATCTTTTTCACCGCACATGCACGCACAAGGTAAGTGGAGCCATTTGAAGGTTATGGTGAATGATTCATGGTTATTTGTAAATTTACAATTTAATTTTGTCTTTTTATTTAATTTTGCAATTAGTCTATAATAATAAATGATTTTTTAAATGCTAACTTAAAAAATGAGTAAATGATTTTATATAAGTTTGAGTGGGATTTTTCTATAATAAAAGGGAATCAATATCCCTTTTCTCATCCCCAAAAGAACATGTATAAATGCAAATTATTCTTTTACCTTAAAATTAATCAACATGATCTTTTAAAGCCGCAAGGGGTCAAATATCCCTTTTTTTATTCCAAAAAATATACTAAAAATTCCTCTTTTTATAAGTATGCATGTGGAAACCAATGTTTCCCTCAAAATGAACATTTTAAATAAAATATCCATTTTATGTATGATATATTTATCATAATTTTTTACCGCTTTCTATGCCATACCTTTATTGATTTTGATATAGCATGCTTTACAGCTTTTCAACATGAATGAGTGTACCTTTTATTTTTCTAGCATGATAACTCGTGTAAGGAAAGAGATATATAATACACTATAAGAAAAAATGAAAATAGCAATGAAATAATTTCTGTTGCTAATCTAGCAATGGAAAATGAATTTCGTTGATAAAATCGGTTGAAATTTTTTGCTTTAGCAAAAAAAAATGGTGAAATTTTGTTGCTAATTAGTGCGAAAAATTTTAACACAAAAAATAGCAATGAAATTCAAAAACTATTTCTAAATATGGCGCCAGCAGATGGTGAAAAATTTTTGGAATGAAACTTAGCAACGAAAATTAAATTCCATTGCTAAAATAGCAACAAAGTATAGTTCCGTTGCTAAATTAGCAACAAAAATTAATTTTTGTTTCTCTGTAATAGATGCTATGAAAACTTACAAATGCGTAGATTGGTGATGCATTACAAAAATGTTTCGGTTCACTAATTTTTATTGGTTTCTAAGCATATCGATGGTAATAATTTTTATAACAGATGTCTTAAGGCCAGGTTCACTAGAACAGTGTGGTTATATGATAGGTGGGTTATTATTTAGTGCTAGTGATATGTCTTTGCTGCTTTTAATTTCCATGTAGCATTAGTGATGTCGGGAATCATCTTGGTAACTGCTATTGTAATGTCACTTTAGCTTTTCAAGCTGTTTAGCCTGTCGTTCCCTATGTGAAGAGGGTATTTTCGTGCTTTTTCATTTTTATTCTCATGTTTTATTCGAATAATATTGGCTATGATAATGGGATGGATCTAGCAATATTTCTTGGTACAGACAAAGCATAATGTGTGTATAAGTTTTTGTTCTAAAATTAGTTGATGAATTATAGTTTAGCGTCAGGTTAAATTATTTCACTTTTGAATTTGATAAGTTGTGCTTTTGTGAATTGTTTTGTTTAAGGATTTGTGTCTTAAACAGTAGTACTAAAAGATGTAGGGTTTTGATGATTTTTAATATCAAGTCCAATAGATTTAGTTATTGCATATTAGATTGGTAGATGATAGTCACTTTTGGATTGCTTTCATATGAAAATAGAGGTGTATGTACATTTGTATTTTATGCACGATTTTTATCTTCCAGATGATTGATTAATAAGTAATGTAAGTTCGCAAGATTAATATCCATATATAAATAGGTTTAGAATGTACTTAATTAGTGTGAAAGTGAATGAATTCCAAAAGGAGAATCATATATATATATATATATATATATATATATATATATATATATATATATATATATATATATATATATATATATATATATATATATATATATATATATATATATATATATATATATATATAGGTCGAGTCAGCTCAAAGTTGCATAACAAGGTAAATTGTTATATTTAAACATGAACAAGACATGCCTTAAATTATATTTAAATACTTTTCCAGGTAGTTACCGACTTTGGGAGGCTGAAGCACCAAAATCTATAAAGGTAGTCCTTTTACTTATTATCTGACTCAGGTATGTACATATTCTCTCCCCAATTTCTTCATTTAGGTTATTTGTATTTTGTTTTTGAATTTTTAGCTGTCTATTAGAAAAATGTTTGTGGATGAGTCAACATACATGGTTTAGAATGAGAGAGAGGATAAGAAGAAAATGATAGTTTCACGTTACACCCCTCTTCTACTTGTTTAATTACAGGATTTAAATAGTAACAACATGCAGCTGATTAAAATTATTGAGATTTCTTATCCTGTGATGTATATTAAATATTTTAATGACTATTAATATGTTATGTATACTTTATGCGTTGATATTTGAATATTAAATATGATACTTTAAAAGTGTAGCTAAGTTATTATAGTTTTATAAATCATAGATCCTATAATAACTGTTGTTGCTATTATTTTAAAGATTGTTGTTGCTTGATTTGAGAACTATTGCAAGTAGGTAGCATTAAATTTTTGATTAATTTCTTTAGGACTAACATGTGAGGAATTTGTAATGTTTAACCAAACCTTATTTGATAGGTACCAAATGCATTTTCATAGACATTCATGCTAGCACTTCTACCAAAATGCCTATATGTTTGTATTGCATTAATCACTTTGGCTTATATTTTATTTGTGTCACTGTTGTATCAAGGTATATAGGCTGAAATGATTCAATCTACGAGTTATTGGTTTCCAAAGGATAACTCGGTATCATGGTTGAGTTCCACGTTCTTTGATGCAACTTAATTTTATGCCATGCTTTCACATTTTAAGGTTCTTTTCTGAGCAGTGTTTTACCTTGTTGGTAGGCTCATGATGTTTATTAAATAGATACTCTATTTAAGTGCTAAGATAATTGAAATTTTGCTATGAATGATGTAGTTTTTTGTTTATGGATGGAAATCTAACTGCTTGGTAATTTTATGGCATAACATATGTGATATGAATACATTAAATTTTATTTTATTTTTAATGTTCATATGGCTTTAGGTTATTGGTAGGGTCTTTAGGTTATTGGTAGGGTCTCATCTTTTAATTCAAAAGACCTAATGATGTTGTTTGTTGTATGGTATAATGTGTTTGCTCTTCCTGTTAGAACTTTGCTTTGTTAATTTTAAACAGTGGACTTCAAAACTCCTTTGGCAGTGGTGGAGGTGAATTTTGATTGCTTTCCAGATAGTGGAAGGCTATTATCAATACAATTGTTTAATATATAATTGCATACTTGGGTTGTTTGTTGAAAATTTTGACTTGTTTTATTAAGTTCTATATTATTTTTCTGCTTTGAACTTTAATTTTTTATAAGCTAAAATTTATTACAAAATCAATGAAACAAAGTTACAGATTACAACAGTAGCAACAAAGAAGAGGAAACTGCTATTTTGGGTTTAGAATTGTGGAGCTATATTTCTCCTTGGTTTGCTAAATCCCTTTTTGCATTCTAACGGTAATAAGTTTGAGATTTTTTTAATTTAATATTATTTACTTTCATAGGAAGTGCACCTTTTTTATATTTAATATTACTTTCATTGCTACTATTTGAAAAACAATACAACATGGCTTGTTGCATTTATATGAATTGGTTGATAATTAGTTGGCAGTATCTATTAGATGATTAAAATCAATGAAATAGGGTTACGCATATAGATGTATACATTGATAACTCTTTCATATTTATTTAACCTGTAAATCTAATTATGCAATTAATTTTCTTATTTGAATAATAGTTATGCAAGCATGAGTAATGATCATAGATCTTGGATGTATAGGCGATTAACGTTAGATGGATTCATTAATATTGAGTTTGCTGAGGGAGTTCAATCATTCATTGAATATGCAAGTTTGCATACTGTATTTATGGATGGTTTAAAAATCAGATGTCCATGTAAAAAGTAAAAAGATATTCATTTTCTCCCTACTGATGAAGTGCATCTACATTTGTTAAAAAAGGGTTTGTTCCAAATTATTTTGAATGGACACAACATGGGAAGCCAATAATTTATGGCACCTCTAGGGGTAATCAAGTATATTCATTAGTAAATATAGATGGGTTAGCAGGGGGAGCTAGAAGCAGACCAAATAATATGGATGCAAATGAAAATCCGTACACACAATTGGTTTATAATGCAGCTGGTTATTCCTTTCAAGAAAATATGCAGAATATTAAAGAGGAACCAAATCCAAATGCAAAATGGTTTTTTAACTTACTAGAGTCAGCTGACCAAGAATTATGGCCAAACTGTGAAAACATGACTCAATTATCTATAATTGCCCGAATATTAAACATGAAGTCTGAAGGTCATATTTCTGAAAGTAGTTTGGATAAAATTCTTACATGGTACAATGATTCATTACCTCCTGATCATAAAATGATTGAGAATTTTTATGAAATGAAGAAGCCTATTCGGGGTCTTGGTTTGCCTGTTGAACAAATATATTGTTATAGGTTGGGATGTATGTTATTTTGGGGAGAAGATATGGAATTACAAGAGTGTAAATTTTGTAGTCAACCTCGATTCAAACAAAGAAAGCATACTAGTAAGCAAAAATTAGTTCCTTGGAAGCAGATGTATTATTTTTTGCTAACTTCAAGGCTTCAAAGAATGTATGCCTCTGATGTTATTGCATCTCACATGAGATGGTATAATGAACATGAACATATTGATGGAAGTATGAGCATCCATCAGATGCTCTAGCATGGAAATATTTTAACAACACCCATACCGAGTTTGCAGCAGAAAATTGAAATGTCAGGTTGGGATTATCCATATATGGGTTCCAACCTTTTGGTTAATTTGACCAGCAATATTCATCAAGGGCAATCATAATTACTCCTTATAATTTACCTCCATGGATGTATATGGATGAGACATAAATGTTATTGACAGTGATTGTGCCAGGACTTACAAATCCAAAGCATAAAATTGATGTGTTCTTGCAACCATTGATATATGAATTAAATCATCTTTGGGAATTTGGTGTTGAAACATATGATGTGTCTCTTAAACAAAATTTTCAGATGAAAGTAGCATTGATGTGGACTGTTAGTGATTTTCCTACTTGTGCTATGTTGTCTGGATAGAGCACAGTAGGGAAATTGCTTGTCCTTACTATGGCAATGATTCTGATGCATTTCATCTTTCTAATGGGGGTAAAACATCCTGGTTTGACAACCATAGAAAATTTTTTCCTCTAGATCACCCATTTAGGTGCAATGAATAAAAGTTTATTAAGAATAGGATGGTATAAAAATCTCCTCCCCCTACTAAATCCGATGAAGATATATTACGAAAGATTAATGAGTTAGGGCTTCTGAAAGTCACAAAACTTGAAGCTGAAGAGGTTAATAGGAGCATAAGTAATAACTTCGATTAGAGAAAATGGAGTATATTTTGGGATTTGCCATATTGGAAAACTAATTTGATACGTCATAATCTAGATGTGATGCATATTGAAAAAAATATTTTTGACAATCTTTTTAGCACAATTATGAACATTGAAGGGAGGACAAAGGACAATGCAAAATCAAAAGATGATTTGATTTTTTTTTTTTTGTAGATGAAGTGAGTTAGATAAAGATCCAAATATAGGTAAATATCCAAAAGCATGTTACACTTTGGATTAAAAAAAAGCAAATTTTATGTGAATGGTTGAAATGCCTAAAGTTTCTAGATGGTTATGTTTCGAACTTGGCAAGGTGTGTTGATATGAGGAAGTACAAATTATTTGGAATGAAAAGTCATGATTGTCATGTATTTATGCAGAGATTAATTCCAATTGCATTTCAAGAGCTCCTACCAAATAATGTTTGGGAATCTATAACAAAATTAAGTTTGTTTTTCAAAAGCTTAACATCATCTGAAATATAGTTGTCTGACATGAAAAGACTAGTAAGGGACATTTCGGTTACCTTATGCAAATTAGAGGGTATTTTTCCTCCCAGCTTCTTTGATTGTATGGAACATCTACTCGTACATTTAATACATGCAACTAAACTTGTTGGCCCAGTTAAATACCGATAGATGTATCCATTTGAGAGGTAATTAAATACCCTTTTTAGCTAAAAATTATATAGATTTATACCGAATGAGTAAATATAATTATCCTATTTGTGATTCAGGAATTTGCATCACTTGAAGAAAAATTTTAAAAATAAGGCTAAAGTTAAAGGCTCTATATGCAATGCATATTTAGTAGAGGAAGCAAGTACATTTTGTTCACATTATTTTGAGCCGCATGTTATCACTCGAGAAAGAAAATTCCTTGTAATGACGATGGAGGTGAGCGGATTGATGATGATAACTTATCTATTTTCACATATCTTGGCCGAACACATGGACACTCAACAAGAAGAATGTTAATAGACAAAGAAATAGAGGCTACCCATGGTTACATTTTATTGAATTTCCAAGAAATTCAACCTTTCATGTAGTAAGTTTAAGTTATATTTGAAATTGGTTAAGTTTTTTTTCTTAGGGATTAGAGTTTATAGCTAAGATAATTTACAATTTTTTTAGCTAATACGAGGAATTGTTAAGTGAGCTAATGTTAGGAAAACCATAGTATGACATTAATAAAGAAGTGGAAAGAAGCTTCCCATGTTGGTTTGCAAATTATGCAAGTTTTTAACTTTCAATACAAGGAATATTTTAATAAATTATTGGTATACATACAAATTATTTATTATATTTATTGATTACATTCCTTTTTTTTTAAAATTATGTAGGCTTCTGAAAATAGAATAGAAAATAGGCTCATATGTGATCTTGCGAAAGGACCTTTGCAAGCTGTTAAATCATATCCAATCTATTTCATTAATGGATATAAATTTCATATAGAAAATTATGGGTATAGCATGACAACAATAAATAGCGGGGTTAGCATACAAGAGGAACTGATGGATTATTTTGGCAAAATTATTGAGATACTTAAAATTGAATACCCCGTATTGCAGATAAAATGATGTGTACTTTTTAAGTGTGAATATTTTGATCCTACTCCTAATGTTGGAACAAAAGTACATAACCGATATAATCTTATTGAAATCAACCAATGGAGAAGATTTAAACAATTGGAACTGTTCGTGCTGGCAATGCAAGCGATGCAGGTGTATTATGTCCCTTATCCTAATTTAAAATGGGATAAGTCAGATTGGTTGATAGTTTGCAAAGTAAAATAAAGATGTGCTTTTGAAGGACAAGCAAAAGGAGAAAGCAAGACAAATGATAGTGAAGCATTTCAGGAAGAAGAATCAGATGTATAAGAAATAAATGCATGTTTTGAGAATGAACCTTTAAATGATCCAAATAATGAATTTGTGGAAATTTTATCTTGAGATGATGAGGAATCCATAGATGGGATGAATTTGGAAGATGAGTTCGACTTTAATTTTGAATATTTTGAAATAAGGGATGATTTTGAAATACAATTAAGTGATGAAAACGATTAATTTGAGTATTTTTTCTTTTATTATATCATAATCCAAATATGTTATTATTGCATCAATGTAATATTGTTATATATGTTGTATACTCTATTGTTCTATTACATGAAGAACGATCCATTTATTTAATTTTCAGGTACAAAATATGCCACCTAAAAGAAAGAACACACTGTTGCTGCCCAGGCTCAGATTAACATCGGATGGATACGATAGTGTACAAGTGCACCCATCTCAACATGTAGGGTCTACAGGTTTAGGTGTGCCATGTTCAAATCCTCAACAGCCATACCAAAATCACCTTTACCTACTACAAACCCCAATGGCTCTCCTAATCTACCAAGTGATTCAGCATCCAACAATCCAAATATATCAGCATAATCTATAGATGCATCTACTCCTGCATCAGACTTTGGATTTATTGTTAGTGTAAGCCCTAGCCCCAATGCATTGTTATAAAACACTTTAGTTAATAAATGAGGTATTTGTTTTATCTATTGTATTCACGTGCATACCAATTGATAGAACTATCCAAGAATGTTGTTTCAGTTTAAGTTATCATGTGTGAGGCACATGGTTGTAAGACCTTGAAACAAATGAGACTTCATTCTAAATATCCCTAGTCAGTCATTATTATGGGAATAACAAATGAATTAAGACTAGTATGCACTCTCTGATAAGATGAGTTCTATCTTACGGATCATAAGGACAACAGTGTCAATCAGAGATCATAGATACATGTTTAGAACATGGTATCTGGATTCGATCCATTCATGAGAACACTACATGGTACAAGTCATAAGTGTTTCTCATGTGCAAGTTTTGCATCAGAGTTCTTAGACCTAAAATCTCTATGAAACTCTTTGCGAATTACTGTGTACTTTGACATACACCTAACGTGCTCGTAATAGGGTGACAAGTATGGGTATGCACTAGTCCATGTTAGAGAGTATGAGAGAAGTGAAGGGATTACTGATGGAATATGACATGATATGTTCATGGTAATCATGCAGCGAAAAAATGATAAAATCGATCATACATGCCAAACAATTCCATGAAAAGAATCGAAACATGCAATTTTAGGGTTTTTAAAACTTACAACTTTAGATGCCTTTTAAAACTTGAATTTGGTGATGACCAGCAACTAAGATGAATTTATCCGCCTTAGATCTCTATCACCAATGCCAAGGAATATCCTTTACGCCACTCCTCTCTATTCTCACACACACACTTGTAAAGATGGCTTAAAAATCGAGGTTGCTAGCTCTCTTTTAAAGTATTGTGTAATGGCAATAGATTAAAGCTACAAGATTTGATCTTGTTCTTCTTTTAGGTTACTATAGTTTCCCAAAAACACAAGAGAAACAAGGAACAATCCTTTCTCCTTGTGAAAGTCGGCCAAAAGAATTATTTGTGAGAGAGAACAAAATCACGCCACCACTAGTGTCTCTTAAGGTTTTATTTCTTTACTAATATATATCATTATCTTTTGGCAAGTGTTTGATCTGAATTTTACTACCTAAAGATAATTAATTCAACCTTAATCACTTCCTAAAAATAAGTAACATATATTAGTTCAATCTCTTTTGAATTTAAAATTCAAATTAATTTGAAATAAAACATAAGACATTTTAATCTAATAAATCACTTAATTAAAATTAATGCATGTGCTGAAATTCCTTGATATTTACCTAGGAATTTTGGTCACTTTAATCTCCATTCAAGTGATTTAATTTGATTAAAATTCTTTTAGGCTTTAATACTCAATTAATTAAATTAATACAAGGTAATTAATTAATTGAAATTAAACCTTATGGGCTGAATTTCTCTCTCTCATGGACCAAGGTCCAATAGCAATTTTAATACCCATTACATAAATTAATTTGACTTTAATTAAAAGCCCAAATTAATGCCCAATACTTTATTTAAATATTTTAAGCCTAATGCTTTGTGTGCGATCCTATAAGTCCATTTAATGTTGGCAATGAATTAATGAATTAATCCAAAGGCTATATATATTCTCTTGCAAGATATTATAGCATTCCAAATTAAATGAAAAGGCATATGGCATTTAGGGACCTAATGCAATTTTGCATAGTCCCTTACCCATAAATATCAAAATTAATATAAGGCATGGAACTAGTCATCCTCATATATATTAATTCCTTTCTTGATATTCCAGTGACATTGAACTCTCATATAAATAATGATTAATCATTATTTCATCTCGGTATGGCTATACACTTCTCAGCTCACTGATCAAGTGGCCAATGATATTTTTTTTCTTATTGAGAGGGGTAATCCCTTCACTTTTCTCATGCTCTCTAACATGAATCAATGTATACCCAAGCATACCCGTACTTGTCACTCTGTTACGAGCACGTTAGGTGTATGTCAAAGTACACAGTAATTCATAAAGAGTTTCATAGATATTTTAGGTCTAAGAACTCCGATACAAATTTTGCATATGAGAAACACTTATGACTTGTACCATGTAGTTTCTCATGAACGAATCTAATCCAGATACCATGTTTTAAACATGTATCTATGATCTCTAATTGACACTCTTGTCCTTATGATCCATAAGACAGAACTCAACTTATCAGAGAGAGCATACTAGTCTTAATTCATTTGTTATTCCCATAACAATGACTGACTAGGGATATTTAGAATGAAGTCTCATTTGTTTCAAGGTCTTACAACCATGTGCCTCACACATGATAACTTAAACTGAAACAACATTCTTGGATAGTTCTATCAATTGATATGCACAGGAATACAATAGATAAAACAAATGCCTCATTTATTAACTAAAGTGTTTTATTACAATGTATTGGGGATAGGGCTTACACTAACAATTACCCCTCTTGATAAGAGAGAAAATATCATCGGCCACTTGATCAGTGAACTAAGAAGTGCATGGCCATACCGAGATGAAATAATGAGTAATCATTATTTATCTGAGAGTTTAGTGTCATTGGAATATAAAGAAAGGAATTAGTATGTATAAGGATGACTGGTTCCATGCCTTATATTAATTCTGATATTTAAGGGTAAGGGACTATGCAAAATTGCATTAGGTCACTAAATTGCATTTACATTTTCTTTTAATTTGGAATGCTATAATATCTTGCTAGAGAGTATATATAGCCTTTGGATTAATTTATTAATTTATTGCCAATATTAATTGGACCTATAGGATCGCACACAAAATATTGGGCTTAAAATATTTAAATTGAAGATTGGGTATTAATTTGAGCTTTTAATTAAAGTCAAATTAATGTATGTAATGGGTATTAAAATTGCTATTGGACCTTGGTCCATGAGAGAGATAAATTCGGCCCAATAGGATTAATTTCAATTAATTAATTATCTTGGATTAATTAAGTTAATTGAGTATTAAATCCTAATGGCATTTAAATCAAAATAAATTAATTAAATGGAGATAAGGTAACTGAAAATCCAAGGATAAATTCAATACCAATTTCGACAACCATATCCCTAAATTAAGTGATTTATTTTGATTAAATGTCTTATGTTTATTTTAAATTAATTCGAATTTAAAGGAGTTTGAGTTAATATAAGTCACTTAATTAGGAAGTGATGGAGGCTAAATTTACTAGCTAAAAGATAGTAAAATTCGGATTTAACACTTAACTAAATTAGTGAGATATATAAGTGAACTAAAACATAAAAACCCTAGGCGTGAATTGATCTCTCTCACACTCTTGGCCGAAATATACAAGGGAAAAGGATTTTTTCTTGTTCTCTTATGTTTTTAGTTAGCAATAGCAACCTAAAAGAAGTACAAGATTAGATCTTGTAGCTTTAATCCATTACCATTTCCAATTATTTACACATAGAGCTAGCACTCTCAATTTTAAGCCTTCATTGCAATTGTGTGTGTGAACATAGAGAGGAGCGGCATAAAGGCTGTTTCTTTGGCATTGGTGATCAAGACCTGAAGCATATAAGTTTATCCTAATTTCTGGTCATCATCAAAATCAAGTCTTGAAGTGCATCTAAAGTTATAAGTTTTAAAACCCTAAAATTGCATGTTTTCGATTCTTGTTTATGGATTGCGTGATATGTATGATCGATTTTATTATTTTTTCGCTGCGTGATCATCATATATATGCCATGTAATATTCCATCATTTATACCGACAAATGAATAGGTGGTAGATGATGACGATGAAGAAGAAGGCTTCTAACCTAGTGCAAAGGGAGTTGATGGAAGAATTTACATTAAGATTATCAATGACATTTGAGTATTGATCTAATTTTGTATTTGAAGATAACATAAGTTTATATCTATTGCTATGGATATCTAATTTGAAACTGATCTAATTTTGTTCATATTAACAAGTTTATTCTATCAGGCATTTTCTTAAGAAAGATCAGTGACCGGATACTAGCAAGTGTATTAGATCGGCTAGTAATACAGGGAAATATGGATTAAGACCCCAAAATATCATACCGAAGGGAACATGGATTGCTAAGAATAATATATATGTATGAATTAAATTAATTCGAGATTGTTTTCCAAATATTTTTGATTTAAAAGCAAAAATTAAACAAAATAAACAATGAAACAAAACAAACGCTAAAAATAAATTAACATGAATTAAAAACAAAACAATAATTGAAATTCTCTTGCTAAAGAAACTATCCACCTTAACCTTCATTGTCATAACTTAAATTCAAAAGGAACACCAGTGATTATGAAGAATTCAGATAAATAAAACCAGATAACTTTACTCAAGATTATCATTCCAAGCATTAAAATTCTCTTATTCAGAACAATTCAACACTTAGCATAAAAGTCTGAATTAATCCTCCTAGATGTCTATTAAAGCCTTTTTCAAGAGATTTAACTTTCACCTATTCTTAGTTCTTCCTCTTTTAGTATTAACCAAAAAAATTAACACATAATTATCTCATATTTCGGATAATAATCATGCATAAATATTAAAGAGTTAACCCAAGAACATGCAAATCATTAACTATATCAAAACCAATTTTTAGTTATTTATTCAATAAACCAACAATCAATCTCAACATAATCAAAGATAAGAATATGCTTAAAACCAAGAAATAATCAACCGATATTAAAATTAAGCTCAAAATAAAGTCATAACAATGAAAATATAAGATTTCAAGAATCCATTAGCAAAAGAAGAAAAACTACTTCCTAAACATATTTAAAAACTAAAACAAAGTTGAAAAGAAAAAAAAAAAACAGAAAAACAACTTAAAATAAACTAACCTTAATTCTAAGATTGGATTTTTTTCTCCTCTTTCTCTTGTGTTTCAGACTTCTATTTATAGGCCAAAGATGTTGTGGATTCCTTCTCAAACTCCAAAATTAAATATGAAGCAAACTTTGCCCAAAACAGGAAGCTCAAGAAAATCCTTCGCGAAGTGGGAGTCTTCAGCATGTGGCCACGCCTTTCCCATTGCATTTTTACACGTGGTCACGTGTCCCATTAAGCCTTCCTCACACGTGGTCACGTGTGGACTAACCTTGTGTCACACGTGGTCACGTGTTACCTACTTGCTCCTCCTTCTTTTTTCTCACGTGGCCATGCACAATTTCTTCCTTGCTTTTCACGTGGCCATGCATTCTCAAGTTCAATCCTTCATGTGGTCATGTATAGTTCTCTTCGTATAATTCATGTGGTCACGTGAAAACCTTCTGGACTAGACGCTCACTTTCTCGCATAAATTTCTCATATTTGCAGTTTTAGCCCAAATCTTTGTCTTTTTTGCAATTAAGTCATTTTTCTGGCAAATTAACCCTAAAAAACACCAAAATTTACAATTAACTCCAAAAACACAAAATTAACCAATTAAACTCAAATCTAACCTAATTAACACAAAATTAACCTAATTAAACACCTAAAAACATACTAAAAACACTATATAAATCACCATTATCAATCAGATCCAAGTTCAAAGAGAGGATAAAAATTGAGGGTTATGTATAGAAGAATCTCTCTCTGTAGACAAGGGATTTTTACTATCAAGAGTTTGAGGTATAAAAAAAATTACATTATTTGTGATGAAATAGTTGATTTCATACATCAATGAGATATATATTGTATTTAACAGTACTTAAATGATGGTTTTTTTAGAAAGATTTTTTTTTGGGATTCAAAATTTAATGGTATCATTTATCAAGTTTGGGAAAAGCGTGCTTGTCAACGATATAAAGAATTTGTTGCTAAATTACACAAGAGTGGTGAATGACCTTCTTTTATTTCTAAAGAAATATGGGGCCCATGCCAGGAATACTGGGCATCACCTAAAGCAATTGCCATTTTAGAGAGAATTTCTTCAAACAGAAGGGAGGCTCAGATGGAAAGAGTTTATTCGTGCACATTAGAGGAACTTTGAGCCATCATGAGCATGCAGATAAACTGGTAAGTATTTGAAGTTTAGGAAAATAAGTTTTATTTATGTATTACCTTTACCCAATCACAATTCAATTTAATTCAATGTATGAATTTAGAATAAAAATTATGTTACTGTTGGATAATGATGGTTTAATATATGTCTGTGGCTATGGATGGCTGTGTTTTTGAGATAAATTTTTTATTTCACAGGAAATAAATGTCATAAAATTAAAAGAAATTTTGTTGAATTTTTTTATAGACTTGAGTTTAATTGGTTATGCAGGAAAAGTCCATAGGTAAGAGACCTTCATATCCTAAAGTATTTATTTACACCCATACAAAAAAGTATGATAGTCAGATATTTGTTAATACCTGTTGCAGACAACTCAATGTACATAAATTTTATATTTGAATATTAATTATTTTATGAAAATATAGTTAATTCATGTAACTATTGTAATTATAAGAGCAATTACAAGAGACTATCACTCAACAACGACAAAACTCTAAAAATATGGATGAGAGTCAGATATTCCTCGAAGCTGTTAGTGGTAAGAATAATCAAGGAAGGATTTTTAGCTTAGGATCTATTGAAAATATATCCCATTCGTATTCCTCTGCATCATCTACAGCTGCTTCTAGTAGGCATTCCGAACCTTTTGAAAGAGTTATTCAGTTAGAGAATACTGTCAGCATGTTGCTTGATACTGTAATCTAACTAAAGAAAGAGATGAGAAGTAAGGGCAACACCTCTCAACAACCAGATCATCTTCCTTCACCAACTACATAGTTTATATTTTCAATATTTAGATATTGATACCGATTTTCTATTGTGTTTCTATTGGTTTTTATGGATTCTACGATACTATTTAGGTATCAATACTGATTTTATGTTATGTTTCTATTAGTTTCTATGGTATTATTTTATGACCAATAAATCTAGATTGAAATTAAAATCTTATGCTACCATAGCAACAACAATTATTGATGGGAATTTATGTGCCACTGTTAATTTTTTTGATATTTTGGAATTGATGTTTCCATTGCTAAAATTAGTAACGGAATTTCGATTTTCATTGCTAAAATTAGCAATGGAAATAATGATTTTGTTGCTAAAATTAGCAACGAAAATAATGATTCCATTGCTAAAATTGACCAATTCATCAAAACTTGATTTGGTTGAATTTAGCAATGGAATTCATGTTTTATTCCTAAATTTAGCAATAAAATTTTATTTCCATTGCTAAAAAATAGCAACTGCTGGAATAACAACAAAAATTTCAATTGCTAATCAAAAATTAGCAACGAAAAATATCAAATTTTTGTTGCTGTTTTCCATTTCTAAATTGCATTTTTCTTGTAGTGATAATTAATCATTTAAACCCATTTATATAACACTAATGAAGGGTATGAATAAGAGTGAGGTCTTAAACTTATCTCTGGTTTTGGCCTTATAAGGTTAGAACTTATTTCTTAATGTTTTAATTGGTGGCTACTCCATAATACTTACCTTATGGTGCTTAACAGACGCTCTCATAGGTTGATTGCCAATAATGGAATGGAAGTACCCCGAGATGTTGTTTCATACCTTTTTAAGGCTTGAGGCTTAGTAAATTGGGTTGAATCCCTATCCATTATGAAGCAATCAAATTTCATAAGTTAAATAAACCTTCAATTTGTCTCGAGTCCTAAAAGTGAATTTTTAAGAACAAGTCGAATACCAATAGAGGGTTTAGTGTGCATCACACAAATGACTGCATTATTTGCCTTATTAATGAAATGCCTATATTATTTGAATTTAAAATTTATGATGATTGCAAGTTTTACTCCTAAATTAAAGGTTATTCAACTTATAAATTAGTTAGCTTATCGACTGCTGATTTATTGATCTGGCAAGACTGAGCACTTATAATTTACAAAAAATTGCCACAAACATAGTTCTTTGCAAATTATACAAGTCTCAGGTCAAATGTCAAATTCCAACAACCAGATCAGAATGAAAAGTAAGTAGCATGAATAGATTTGAAATTATATATGATCATTGATGAATAATATTTACAAAAGAAGATACTATTTCTAAAATAATAAAATTTACAATATAAAGATAAAAGAAATATCCCTATCTATTCGGATTGGATAGCCATTCCTGGGCCTTTTTATTATATGTGGCATCCTCTTGATCTTCTACACCTTCTTTTTTAATGCTTTCTTTAAGGGCTTTTTCAGGATCTGTTGAAGGAATTTCTACAATGTTGCCACTAGGATTGGCCTCGTTAGGCTAGAGTATGGCATCTGCCTCCTCCTTCTCATCCTCATATCTATAAATATCATATCGAGGAAGTTGGGGCAGAGACTTGGTGTCATCTATGAAGGATAGATTGAATATAGGAAACCTCTCTTGACAGGCCAATCAAATTCGCTCGACCACCTCAGATTGAACTCCTTTTAACTCTTCGAAGACTTGATCTTTCACATCCTCGATTTGCTTCGATGCTCAGATTGACTCCACTCATTTTTTTTTGAAATTTAGATTGAACTACCTTTAATGAGCTAATCTTAGCCTCAAAGTTGTTCTTGGTAGACTTAAGTTTGATTTTCACCACCTCTACATCAGCCTTTATCACTTTAAGATTAGCCCTGAGTTTGGCATTCTCACCCTTAGCTCGACGGCTTCAATCTCCTTTCCCTTTAACACTCCAATCTCTTTCTTCAATTTCTCCATCTTAGATTGGATGAAGGAGAGGGTAGACTTATACCTTTAAACCACATTTCATATGGCCTCTTTCTACTTCTTCACCAGTTTATCGTAGGAGGCCCTATGAGCTGACTCCATTTGGGCCTTCTCTTTATTATGTAGGAGTATGGCCTGATGCATCTCATATTAGAGTCAATCTTTGGTTTGCTCCAAATATAGATGCTTATCACTTGTAAGCTGGATTATCTATACAACTTGAAAAAATAAAAGCACAACTTGGGTTAAACCTCATTGTAAAAAATAGCAAACATAAATGAACTTATAAAGACACAGAAATACTCACCATTAATGATATCATGTATAAATCTATCCCTATATGCTCTAGCTTGGTAGGGAATTAAACATCGATCAAGTTCTTCTCCAGCAGAAGACCCTTATGTATTCCAAAATGCATAAATTTCAAAAGCTGGCTCGATCCTTATAATGGTCATTTTTAATTTGGCTCAGCAGGATCTCCAGAAAGGCACCAATATACCTTCACAAGATATGTTACCCATAAGAGATCATAGAAATTCCTTATGAATGGATACCAGATGATCCTATGTTATCATCGGTATATCAACGAACAATAAGGAAGTAGCTGCAATAGTTGTAAGATCCATAACTGTTGATTTGCCCTTATCCACTGGAGTCCAATCTATAGGCTAGAGATATATGGCTTGAATTTTATTTAAGGGAGCATCGGTAGTAGTAGTTGGAGGATGATCTTTTTTAATAATTAGTGAAGGTTCCATAACTTTAGAAAACATGCACTTTTCAGCAACACTTGTTCATGTTGCAGGTTACTTCTTTTCCTCATTGCTAACTAGGGCTGCAGGCTCCTTAATCTGTAGCCTTACTGCTGAAGGTAACCCCTTACTTTTAACCTCATTCTTTCCCTTGAATAGGCAAAACTGCTTGCCCTCAGTTTTCTTCTTCAACTTTTCCCTCTTTTAGGTGGCTATCCTTTCCAACTTCTTCTTTGCCTCATCATTAGCCATCTCCTCTACAATCAAGATCAAAATAGGTTAGATCATATTGAAGGGAAAATAAGGAAATAAGAAAATGAGATAATCTGCTACATGAGAAGAGAGAGATGAAAACATAAGCTACTCACTCTCTCCCTCCTCTTCATCTAGCAAGGGATCAAACAACACACTCAAAAGGAAATTGAAACTGATTAGCCTTTCTCTTACCATAGTGTTTAGCTTTCCTATGTCCTCTCGATACCTTGCTTACTTAACAGCCAAGTCTTTTATGATGATCGACCTGTCCTTCTAGGCCAAGTTAACATCGAACCCCTTTTTCACTCCTACTAGTATAAATCTATCTTTGAATTCCTTCATGAAAGTGGGGAACTGGAGAAGTTTCCTATCCCTTCTACTAGTGAAATTATAAAAACTTGATGCATCTATCCTGGTGGAAATGCAATAGTAATTGTTAAATAATTCCATAGTAGGGGTTATGCTAGGCTGGTAGTTTCTGCTCGTTGCCTTAAAGTATGCGATGCCCTTCTAGGCATTTGGGTTCAATTGGTTTGGAGCTACCTTGTAGGCTTTTAAAATTGCCCTATCAAACCCATCAAATGAGAATCTTAACTTAGACTCCAAACTTATAGTATGAAGGATGAAGAATTTCCCTTCAGCAAAAGGTCCATCCCCATTAGGCATTATAGGAGGAGAAAGGTTGAATTTTCAAGTTTCAGATCGGTAAATTATGTCTCTAGGCTTAAAAATAATGCTAGATACCTCAGAAATATTATTTGAACATATGGGTTCACTTGAAAAATTATGGAAAATTATTTGGTAATGAAAAATTAATTTTACAGTGATTTTAAAAAATGAGTTTTCAGACAGGTGAAAATTTACTAGATCAAAAAATAGTGTTAGATTTATCCGAAAATATTCATGTTGCCTAATAAATATTTTTCTAGCATCATGGATTTACTTTTATGAGAAATTGAGTAAGAGAAGTGGTAAAAAAAGAATTGGATCAAAATATTGGTTAATTAGATTAATTGGGCCAATCAATTGGACTTGATTTGGCTCAATTAGGATGAGTATATAGGCCAAAAAATCAGAATTATCCAAAAATTTCTCCTGTCTTCTCCACCCTTCTTGCTGTCACATTCTTCCTCCAAATTCGTCAGTTTTCATCTAATTCCATCAGCCTAATTCCACCAAAATTTTCACCCTAAATAATTCTAAAGCCCTAAATTCATCTCCAACCATCTCTAAAGCCTATTTTAAGTGGATAAAATGGATGAAATTATGAAAAAAGATTTGGAATAAATATTTAAGTAAGTTAATTTAGTAAAATTTTAGTGATTTTAATGGATTTTTAGATAGATTTTGATGTAAAAATTTATATTCTGGGTTTAATTTGAATTATGGATGAAGCAAATTGAGGAAAAAAATATAGAGAAATTCAGCCAAGGTGGAATTTCAAGGGAATTCTAGTAAAATCAAGGGAAAAATGGAAGAAAAATGTGAAAAGGAAGAAAAATCATTGAGAGAGCTTGAAAAATAGGCAAATGGATACATAAACTAACAAATTTCATGTAAACCTAATCATTGTGTTTTAGGGCTTTAAGTGTAATTGATGTCTAAATCTAAATTATAGGTAGATTTGTAAAATTAAATGTCAAATAATAGAATTGGTATGAAGAATTGTATAAAAGAAGGACTAAAAGCATAAAAATGGGTTAGGAACCTATTATGTCTCTTAAAGATTAATTGAGTAATGTTAGTATTAATTTAAATTAATAGTAGATTAATGTAATTAGATGATAAATGTTGAAATACATGATTGGAAAAGATAAAACAGGTTTCAAGAGAAAATGCATTTAAGTAGTGCAAAAGTGGGGCATTTTTAAAAGAGTAAATTTAAGAAATGACAATTATGAAAGGAAAAATTCAAAAAATGATATTTCAAAAAGTTGGGAAATATACGTGGGTAATATTGAAAGTGAGTTTCGTTGAATGGGCATTAATGAACTAATCCTTATAAATTAAGGTTAAAATGGACTTGTTTGACACAAATCCCCAATAAACCCAAAATTAGGACTTAGCTATATAATGTTTCGTACTTTTTAATAGACAAATTTTGTTATAAATAGTTTCGTTGCTAATTTTATGGTTAAATAGTAAAATATATCATAAACATAGATGGGACATAGGTTTTCTCCAAATTTGTATAAAAGTTTTCAAGCTAAAGGTGAAATTTGGTTTCTAATGTTTGGCAAAAGGGTAATGTAGTTCCTAAGGTTTCATTTGGTGCAATGTTACGCCTAAATTTTGAAAATTGGAACAATTTGGCCTTTGAAAGAATATTGGTTCAATTGTTACGTGACATATATCAAATTCTTGAGCACCAGTCATCATTTCAAGGGCAAAATTACTATAATTTTAAAATATTAGGGATGACATTGCACCAAATAAAAGTTTAGGGACTATATTTCCCTTTTTGCTTAACATTATAGACCAATTTGCACCTTTATCCAATTTTTAAAGGAATGAACTTAAACTTAAAACTTTAAAAGAAAGAATTTAAGCACAAAGATAAAAAAGTCTAAGAAAGGGCATAACAAGTACAAAACTTATAGCAGAAACAAACAATATAATTAATCAACACTAAACAAAAGTAGAAGCCTAAAAACATATGCATAAAAAGGAAAAAAAGGTAAAAATGTCCTTAATGAAGTAATTCTTGAGAGTACATTTGATTTTAAAGTGGTTAGACCTATTCTTTATTGAAAAATAACCATAATCAAATGAATTTTATGATTAAAAGTGGGATTTTTAGTGTTTTCATGAATATGATCAAAATGGATTTTTGTTCATTGAACTATAAAAAATAAGCCTGTTATAGGCTTTTAGGGATATAAGAAATTATTTTTAGGCCCTAAAGCCAATTTAAAGTATTGCAAGGAGAAGGGGACACATATCTGTAGTGGTGTCAACCTCTTAATTCTCTTTTATAAGTGATAAATCCAAAGATTTTATAAGAGGAAGAGGCAGTCTATAGTGGTCGAGTTGGTGCCATACTAGAATGAGTATGGTAATAGGGTTTGATTGAATTGAGCAACATTTGAAACCTGCAAGAAGGCTACCCTGATCAGATCAGATGTTAACACTTTGAAGATTAAGTCAGTAAGAGACTTGAAAAGAGAAAATAAAGAGATAGTGTGTATCTTAAAAGTGCAGCATAGTGTTATTTAAGTGTGAGATGACTTGGTATTTATAAGAGGTGTTGAGGATCACTTGAATGGTCTACCTAGGTGTCAGAGTAGTTCTTCAGCAATGTGACATGAAACAAGTAGTGGATGGGATGGATGCATGTGTCAATTGACTATGGAAGGGCATACCTTATTTGTCTGATCGGATGGCCTTATCCCTTTGATTCCTGTGCATGCCCGTCACTCACACACTAGATGTCAGGGGTGCTGGGCTTATGCTAGGCCTTCTTGAGTTGGGCCTTAAAATGATAAAATGGGAATTATCATTTATCCCCCCTATAACATTCTAATTTATTATGAAGATCAATGAAAGGGGTCTAGGCAATTGGTGTTTAAAAATTGATGATTTATGCCACTTTGATCAATAAGAATTTGAGGAATGCCAACTTAGGTGACTAGTGCCTAGAATTATCATTTCGATCAGTAAGAGATCGAAGGGATAAAACTCAGGTGACTGGCATTTAGAAATTCATGGATTTATGTTGTTTTGATATGTGGGAGATTGAAGCAATGCGAACTTAGGTGATCAACTTTTGGAAATCCATGAATTCATACTGCTTTAATCTGTAGGAGATAGGAGGAATGCAAACTTGGGCAATTGGCACCTGAAAATTCATGAATTAATTTTGTTTTAATATGTAAAAGATTAAAGGAATGCAAACTTAGGAGACTGGTGCCTGAAGTCATTATTCCAATTTGTAAGAGATCAAAAGAATGTGAACTTAGGCAAGTGGCACCTAGAAATTCATAGATTCGTGCCCTTTCGATCTGTAAGAGATGAAGGAATGTAAACTTAGGCAATTGGAGTTTGGAAATTCGTGAATTTACGATGTTCCAATTTGTAAGAGAATGAAGGAATGCAAACTTAGGTGACTAGCACTTGGAAATCCATGAAATTGCATCATTTCAATTTGTAAGAGATTGAAAGAATGCATATTTAGGAGGCTAACACTTGGAAATCCATGAATTTATGCTATTCCAATCTATAAAAGATCGGAGGAATACAAACTTAGGAAACAGGTGCCTAAAAATCCATTAATTCATTCCATTTTGATGTGTGAGAAATCGAAAGAATGTGAACTTAAGAAACTAGTGCTTGGATATCTGTGAATTTATGCCATTCCAATCTTTAAAAGATTGAAGGAATGAGAACTTAGGTGACCGGTGCTTAGAAATTTGCAAATTCATGCCATCTCGATTTGTAAGAGATTAAAGGAATACGAACTTAGGCATTTGATGCCTGAAAATTATGATAATCCCTTGTATTCCAAATTCTTCAAAATCCTAAATACCTTATTAAATGTGGTGTCTTATGTGTCATACAGGATGGTTGAAGGTCTTTTATACATGAGATCGCTAATCAACATGTAACTAAAGGATTTTCTGGCTATCTTTCTCGTTCTTCATTTTTGGGGAGGTTGCCAATCTACAAGTATTTGATGATGAGCATCATCCAAGTTTTTATCTCATCAATTTCCTTTATTTTAACCTCTTTAGTGGTCGGGAAAGAGAGCTTTTTGACCATGAAATTTTCATAAATAAAAATTTGGTTTGTTGAGGTGGCATTTGATCTTAGCTCCAACCTTGGCCAGATAACTCCTTATAGTAGGCTTTTTTACTTTAAATGTGTCGAGGACTTGACTAGTGACTAGCTAAGAGTCACTTTTTACCTTTTGATGTTTTGATCATATGGATTTGACTAGTCTCAGGTCTTGCAAAAATGCTTTATATTCAACGACATTGTTGGAAGCTTAAAAGTTTAGCTTTACAGCATATTGTATGTTGATGTTGAGGGGGTGGTGCAGGATAATTCCCATACAAAATGATAAATACTAAGATTTCATAAGAGGGAAAGGCTGTTTATGGCGATCGAGTTGGCATCATACCAGAATGAGGATGGCAATAATATCCAATCGGATTAAGCATATTTTAGAGCTTATAAGAAGGCTAGCTTGGTCAAACCAAGCATTAGCACTCCGAAAATTATATTAGTAAGAGACTTAGAGAGAGAAAATAGAGAGAGTGTGTATCTTAAGAGTGCAGTGTAGTGTTGTTTAAGTGTGAGATGACTTGGTATTTATAAGAGGTGTTGAGGACCACTTGAATTGTTTACTGAAGTGTTAGAGTAGGTTTTGGGCGATGTGATGCGGAGTAGGTAATGAAGGAGATGAATGCATGTGTTAGTGGACTATTAAAAGGTATGCCTTTTTTATCCAATCGGATGGCCTTATACCCTTTGTTCCTGTGTGTGCCTTGTTCGCTCATATACCAGACCTTAGGGGTGTTGGGTTTAGGCTATGCTAGGCTTTCTTAAGTTGGGCCTATGATTGTTGAGCTAGGCCCTAAAATGATAAAATGGCCATTATCAATAATGTAAGAATTTTGTTTTTAGGAAACACTTGAAAGAGTTGAGAATGTCTTTGCAATAGGTGCGAACTTGGTTTAGTTCACTGAACTCAAGTGTTTATAGGATATGTCTAGTGTTCCAAAGATTTCCCGCTCCCATTGCTTGTGATCGATCTTGTTGGTGAGTTAGGCACCATGAGGTAGGTTGGAGTTGTACCCAATAGAATTGGAAAATTAAATCTCATAAGACCAAACCAAAAATAAGTTTGGAACCTTGCTCTTAATTGTGACTTAGATTAATATTTAGTTAAAATCTATAATTGTTTTGGTCTTATCCTTTCTCTTACACTTATATAGATCAAGACATATAATTAAAGGACACTTGATAATTTTTGAAATAAGTAAATTGCATTACTATAGAAAGATAAGGTAAGATTTTCGCTTTTAGAAAACACTTGAAAGAGTTAAGGATCACTTTGTATTAGTTAGGAACTTGGTTTAATTTGTCGAACTCAAGTCTTTATAGGATAGGTCTAGCATCCCAAATTAAGATTCCCCCTTCCATTGCTGTGATCTGATCGATTTTTAGCAAGTGTACTAGAACGGCTAAGTAATATAAGGAAATATATTTTAGATCCCAAGAATATCGAACCCAAGTGAACAGGAATTGCTAAGTAAAATATCTATAATTAAGTTGAATTATTCTGAGATGTTTCCCAAATTTAAATTGAAAAGAGTTCTAAGCTAGGAAAAAAATAATTATAAAAATTAACAACAAAATTAAAATAAGACCATCAAGGAAATCAACAAAATTTAAATTAATGCTAGGAAATTCTATCCCCATAAATGTAATTAGAAATAAGTAAAACAGTATTAACATGAATATCTGGAAAAACCAAACTCAAAATAGTTCTCTTACTTAAGAACAACATTCTAGATTACTGAGCTTTTGGATTAAAAACAACCTAATAACTAGCATAAGCTCAGGTTCATAAATTCCTAGATCTCAAATTAATCTCCTCTTATAAAATCCATTTAAAAATCTATCAAATCCCCAACACACTTGAACTAAATATAGTCTACGCATGGAAATCAAAATCTTATTTTGGAACATAAAGAAAAATAGATGTAGAGGATGACATAAACATATGCAATTAACATTCGAATTCAATAATTAACCATCTCTTGATACATTAAAAATCAAAACCAAACATCAATATAAGTGTAGAATTAATCATAAAGAAAACAAAAGAGAACATGCAAATATTCATTAAACTCAAATTTCCAACACAAATATAGTTCAAGAATTCCTAAGCAAGAAAAACTGCTCAAACATCATGAATGTAATATTAAAATACAAAGATGAAGTTGAGAATACACCCTTGATGAAGAGGGAATCAAACTTGAAACTCATTTTTCTTTAACCTTGAATTCTTCCTTGAATCCTAAAATTAAACCTTTACTAAAAGAGAAAATAAATCCTACTTTACAATGACTAGAAGAAAGAATAAAAACCCTAAAAACCTCTCCAAAAACTCACTCTAAATCATCATCCTATTGCTCATTTTATGTCAATACTTGAAGACCCCTAACATAAGAGAAGTTCTACTACCACAAAATAGCCTAAAGAGAGAAAAATCTGATGAAAATCGTAACTGGGACTAATCACCTCGGTTAAAGTGTTTTTCACCTCTACCGAGGTGATTTAGCCTTTCACAAATTTTGCCTTGCCTCAGTAGAGGTGAATTTCTTCCCTACTGATGTGATCTTCTCTGCTTCCTTTTTATGACTTCCTCAATAAAGGTGATTTTTACATCCACTAAGGTGTTTGCTTCTGGATTGAAATGCTACTATTTCTTCTTTTAAGGACCTCGATTGGGGTATTTTCACCTTTATCGAGGTGATTTATTTTTTCTCAATTAAACACCTACAAATCACCAAAATGTAATTAAACCCACATAAATCAAAGACTTATGAAATTAAATACTAAATTAACTAAATTAACACAAAACAACTCTTAAACACATTAATTAATATAGTCATAATTCAAAGCTATCAAATACCCCACACTTAGTTTTTTCTTGCCCTCGAACAAAATTGAACAAACCAACTTCTCAAAATAATCAAACTTCAACCAAGATTCATATAGTTCAAAATCATACTTAATAATTAATAGGAGCATTTAACAAAAATTCCAACTAGATCAATTTAATCAAGAAAATATAAGCCAGTTTCCATATGTGTATGCAAGATGAAAATATTTTATGTATTTTCAACATCAAAACACCAATGCAATCTCATATTCAAATTTAGAATTGGTGTACACCTAAATGTACAAATAGTTCTGCACTTGAAACTCTAAAAACACCATAAGCCTCTCTTTTGGCACAGGAACTCGAAGATTATCTCCGCTAAACAACTCATAACAAAGATACAATCATTAGGACTTCATTAAGGTTGTAATGTGGTCATGGAAAAAAAGGCTGATCAAAGTATGGTTAATGATGAACAAAGATAAGAATAGCCACCCTACACTTGAAAACACCAACTTCAACCCACACTAGTGCTACCTAATTATCAACTCTGAATTACATAGGAATGCAAAACTTCAAAGCACTAAAGGGAAAGGTTACTTAAGATTTCCTATTATTTTTTACAAACTCAACCAAAATTGGAAGTTCATAACCTTTTTCTCTCTCTTATTTCAAATATCCCACACTTAAAAATTTGCTATAGATTGCCAGCTCATTCATTCAACTTTTCTTTCTTTTCTTTTTCTTTCTTCTTTTCTTCTTCTTTTTTTAGAAGAAAAAAAACTTTTGCTAGCTTCATTTTTAGTATTACCAACCAAAAGGGTATTCATAATTTTATAATTTTTATTGCATTCCTAACTTTAAAAACATCCCTTAAAATCATCCCCATCAAAACCATTTAAAAACTACATTTTCTTGAGCACCTATGAAAAACAATCATTCCCAATCCTAGAGTGGCTAATCTTTGAAGGGAAGCTAAAGGCTTTTAGGTTGTAGGGTATACATATCTATGTAATAGGAAAATTACTATAAAGCATGCCTCACAAAGTTAAAAAGGGTTAAATAAAGGAAACAAATACACAAAGGGTAGGTAAAAAATCTTAATATGGCTAAAGAAGAAAAATTTCCTAAATCACACTCAAAATTGTTTGAGTTGTTTTAATGCTCGAATAGTGATGAGGAAGATTCTAGTGTCCTAAAATTCCTTGCTCATCTAACTTGATGCACTATTTTTTCTTTTTATTACAAAACTAATTTTAGTGTTCGAAATATAGAAACTAAAAAATATTGTTCAAGTTGAATGCTAACCTAGCTAAGATTCCATTAAGCATCATGCTTGCCTTAATGTTAAACACAAATTTGAAACACTACATATTCTAAGTCAAAGTTTAACAAGTTCATTTTCGAGAATAAACTAGGGTGAACGAAACAAAATGTACAAAATATGATATTTGAACTAAACCTACTTAATTAACTTGCAAACTAAAAACCAAACTAAATAAATAAAAAAAAAACAATACAAAATAATTAAAACAATTCATAAGCAAAATGAAAGAACTTCCCTAAATTAATATTCAAAATTAAGTTAAGCTACGCTCTAGCCCACTCTTTAAAATCTTGCTGTCCTTAGCAAAGTAGCAAAACCATAAGCTCACTAAAATTTTTCACTTACTGTCAACTTTCACACACTTAAAATGCATAGCTCCACCTTAAGCTCATGAATAATAAGACACATCAAAATATGAAGAATCACACAACAAAAAAAATGCTAAATAATTTAGTTCTGAATTTATAAAATCTTCAGCTAGACTTTTGTTACTCTTTTAAGGTCAAGCTTGTGATCCAAATAATGGCCTCTTTGAACTTTGCTCCTCATTTTATCTCATCAGTAAGATAAATTTATCAAAGTTTACCAAGGATGGAAATTTCATGTTTTCAATAAAGTACGAATCCCTATTTGGCTCTTTAAATACGAACTCTACTAGCTCTTCTAGCCTTAATAAATTCTTCAAGTGGATTGAATGTAGTGCTTCCACTTGAGAATTGAATACTTCTTATTCCTTTGGTGAAAAATCCTTCACAAGAGATCTAAATTCATTCTCAAAAATATAAAACTTGTCTTCAACAATGACTGGCTCCTTTTTTAATTCATGCACCCTGAACTCAATTTCTTTCTTATCCACCATGACACATAACTCAATTCATCCTTGTTATCACCACCACCTTGACTATGTATAGAAATACTTAACAACTTATATTTGGATTCAAGATTTTTAGTTCCCAATTCTTGATCTCTCAATAAATACTCTTGAGTCTTTAACACATTCTATTGATTTTTCATCTTTTCCTCTTAAGAATTGATTTTGGCCATGCATTTTTCTTTTTTGATTTAAATTGTTTTCCCCTACTTGCAAGCAAGTCAAGAAGAACTTGACATTTAGAGGCACTAGACTCTTCCAAAATCCATATAGAACAATATTCTTTAAAGGATGATGATGAATAGATTATTAAAGGTTGATACGAGTATTGCAGTTCTTGTATCTCTCTCCTCAAATCTTCCATTTATGCTTTCAAAAGAACCAATTCATAATCTTGGACACAATCATATGTCATTTATAAATGCCTAAACATCATCCTGTAAAGAATAACACCAAATCAAAAACAAATAAAAGAATAAAAATCTCAAACTAACTTAATTACAAATATTAAACAAACAACACTGTTGCTCCTCGGCAATAGCACTAAAAACTTGATCAATTTTTAGCAAGTGTACTAGATCGACTAAGTAATATAGAGAAATATATTTAAGACCCTAAGAATATCGAATCCAAGGGAACATGGATTGCTAAGTAAAATATCTATAATTGATTTAAATTATTTTGAGATATTTTCCAAATTTAAATTAAAAAGAGTTTAAGCTAGACGAAAATTAATTCTAAAAATTAACAATTAAATTAAAACAATACCATAAAGGAAATTGGCAAAATTGAAATTAATGATTAGGAAATTCTACCTACATAAATGTAATTAGAAACAAGTAAAACATTATTAACATAAATATCTGGAAAAACCCAACTCAAAATAAGTTTCTTACTTAAGAACGCCATTCTAGATTACTAAGCTCTTGGATTAAAAACAACCTAATAACGAGCATAAGCTCGAGTTCATAAATTCATAGATCTCAAATGAATCTCCTCTTAGAAAATCCATTTAAAAATCCATCGAATCCCTAACACACTTGAACTAAATATAGTCTACACATATAAATCAAAACCTTATTTCGAAACATAAAGATAACTAGATCTAGAAAATAAAAAAGCAAGGCGTAAACACATACAATTAACATTTAGACTCAATAATTAACCATCTCTCAATAAATTAAAAATTAGAACCAAAAATCATCATAAGTGTAGAATTAATCATATGAAAAATAGAAGAAAACATGCAAATATTCATTAAACTTAAAATTCGAATACAAATATGGTTCAAAAATTCCTAAGCAAAAAAAACTACTCAAATATCATGAATGTAATATTAAAATAAAAAGATGAAGTTAAGAATACACCCTTGATGAAAAGAGAATCAAAGTTGAAACTCTTTTTTCTTAAACCTTGAATTATTATTTGAATCTTAAAATTAAACCTCAGCTAAAAGAGAAAATAAACCCTAGTTTACAAAGAGTAAAAGAAAGAATAAAAACCCAAAAACCTCTTTAAAAACTCTATCCAAATTATCCTCCTACTGCTCCTTTTAAATCAATAGTTGAAGACCCCAAAACTAGGAGAAGTTTTATTGCTGCCAAACTTCCTAAATAGAGAACATTCTAATGAAAATTGTATTTGGAACTCATCACCTCAATTGAGGTGTTTTTCACATCTACTAAGGTGATTTAGCCTTCGAAGAATTTTGCCTTACCTCAGTGGAGGTGAATTCTCCTCCACGAGGTTATTTTCTTTACTTTCTCTTCATAACTTCCTCAGTAGAGGTGATTTTCACCTCTATTGAGGTGTTTGCTTTTGGATTAAAATGCCACTCTTTCTTCTTCTAAAGAAAAGGTTAGGGTGATTTTCACCTCCACTGAGGTGATTTCTTCTTTTTTCAATTAAACACATGCAAAACACAAAAATGCAATTAAATCCACATAAATAAAAGGCTTATGAAGTAAAATACAAAATTAACTAAATTAACACTAAAATAACTCTTAAACACATTAAACAAACACTAATCAATACAACCATAATTCAAAGCTATCATGATTGATGTTGTTGGTGAGTTAGGCACTATGAGGTAGGTTAGAGTTTGATAGTTGTGAATTATATAATATTTTTACTATGATTTTAGGTATTTTATTAAGTTTATTTAGCTTTAATTTGGTTGAATTTTAGTTTAAATAATTAAATTTGTGTTTTAAGAGCTAATTGTAATTTTTGGTGTTTTCATGGCTAAATTGAAGGAAAAAAGGACTTAAATGCAACATAGGAGAAGTTTTGGGTCAAATATGTAAAATTGCAAAATTGAAGCCAGAAAATCTTACGTGAACTCCAGAGAAGTAATGAACAGCCGTACATAAAAATTGCATGAAGTTTTAAATTGTCGTGTATGAAGATGAGCGAAGCGAGCTTAGTCCAGACTACTCATGAGTGGCCGTGCACCTGAAGAAGTATATTCATAAGTGGTCATGTGCCTTAGTTTTTGCCTATGCACAGCGGTCAAAATTTATGAATGGCCATGCAAGCTATAGGGAGAAAGATGCATGGCAGTGCATCAATTTAAAGCTTAAACCTACTTGACCGTGTATTCAAGTATTCAAGTTTGATGAAATTTCCTGTTTAGCCAGAATTTTGTTCCAATTTTGATTTGGAAGCAATAAAAGACAAAACTTCTTCTTTAGGCAGAAGATTTAAGCTATAAATAAATGTTCAAAATGCCAAAACATAATCATCAAGTAGTCAGCAACAACTTCTTTGTTTAGTTAGTTTTAGTTTACGTTCTTTAGTTTTTTTTTTTCATTAGTTGTAAATAACAAAGGCTTGTAGTAGGAAGTTTTCTTTGGTTGATCAATAGAGCTTTTTAACTCTATGTTTTTGTTTCTTTTTCTTAATTTTGCTTTAGTTTTCAATATTTTTAGTAAGTAGTTTTTCTTCTTTTGCTATTGGATACTTGAAATCTTATATTTTCATTGTTATGACTTGATTGAGCTTTAATTTCAATATCAGTTGATTATTTCTTAGTTTTAAATGTATTCTTAATCTTAATTATGTTAAGATTGATTGTTGGTTTATTGGTTCAATAACTAAAAATTAGTTTAGACATAATTAATCATTTGCATGTTCTTAGGTTAACTCTTTAGTGTCTATGCATGATTATTTTCTGATTTTGAGGTAATTATGTATTGGAATTATTGCTTAATACTAAGAGAGGGAGAACTAAGAATAAACTGGAATTGAATTTTCTTGTAAAAGATTTCAATGAATGTTTAGGAAGTTAAACTGGAATTTTATGCTAAGTGTTAAATTGTTCTTAAAAAGGGAATTTGATGTTTAAGAAAGATATTCTTAATTCAAGGTATCGAACTTTATTCCATCTTGTTTTTTCCATAATCACTGGTTTTTCTATTGAATTTAAGTTATCACAATGAAAGTTAAGGTAGATAGTTCCTTTAGCAAGAGAATTTCAATTATTGTTTTGTTTTTAATTCATGTTGATTTAATTTTTGCCTTTAAATCGAAAGCATTTGGAAAATAATTTCATATTGATTTAATTCATACATAGATATTCTTCTTAGCAATCTATGTTCCCTTGGGTACAATATTTGGGGTCTTAATCTATATTTACCTATATTACTAGCCGATCTAGTACACTTGCTAGACACCGATCAGAGTTTCACCTAATCGAATTGAAAAATTAAATCTATTTAGCCAAACTAAAAATAGGTTCGAAATCTTTATCTTATTTATGACTTAGATTAATATTTAGTTAGTTAAACTCTATAATATTTTTTGTTTTATCCATTCTCTTATACTTACATAGATCATGACATATAATTAAAGTTCACTAGATCATTTTTGAAAGTAGTAAATTTCATTACTATAAAAAGATAAGATAAGACTTTCACTTTTAGGAAATGGTTGGAAGATTTAAGGATTACTTTGCAATTGATGGGAACTTGGTTTAGCCCACCAAACTCAAGTCTTTATAGGATATGTTTATCATTTCAAAGATTCCCCCTCCCATTGCTTGCGATCGATCTTGTTGGCAAGTTAGGTACCATGAGCTATGTCACACCCTAATGGATGCACACAAAGCTTACCAATTATCTGTAGGGTATATACATAACATGCATGGAGATCCTAGGCTTTCTTATGTAAGGAAAACATGTTCATGGCAATCGTAAACCATTCATCCATAGACACATGGACAAACACATGCAAAAAGGTAAATTAATTTAGTTTACAATCCTCCAATATAATTACATCAGATTATAAGTTATAAAAATATAAGAGTAGACAAAAGCATCATCCAAAAATATCCTACATCAAAATCTTGATCGACTCGTGTTGGCCTCCCAATGCAGAACTAAGTCCTTGAGCAACCTCCAACTGCAAACCTACATGGATAAAAAATAACCCGTACTAAGCTATAAAGCTTAGTGGTGAAAGTACGATTAATATGGATGACTACTCATAATAGTCATTGATAAAACTTTCACACAAGCATCACATTAATAAAATAATTCGTGTAATAATTACAAAATGTTGTAGACAATTTAATAGCCAAGATAAATTTAAGATGTGACAATGTAATAAGCTTATTCATGGTTAATATATTCAATAAATGAAAAAATTAGTATGTTTCCTTCTTAGGCCCTTTTTCCTTAATCCTTTAATAGCTTGCCTAAATACTAGTTTAAAAGATGGATAATGGGAGCAATAGATACCAATTGGCATCAATAATAGATACCCAAAGGTATCAACAATAGATATCCAAAGATATCGAACAATAGCCCCAAATGGGGTCGAGCAATGGTTATGTTAAGAAATAAAAAAATAGACCCAAACGGGATTGACATAGTAGCTACAACAATATCCCTCTCGGTATGCCTATCTAATCCACAACTGAACTAAGATTGTAGGGTTAACATTGTTCACTTATAATATCAATGGCCTTGCTTCCCCTTTTTACAAAATAATGTAGCTTTTATGCCAATAGTATAAGGATGCAAGATCTCAAGCATTTATGTAAACATACCAACATTTCATTATTCATAGGCTCATACCATTAACAAATGTATGATCCTTATGTAATAGGGTAAAAGTGTAGCAATTTAGGTAAAGTCATTTACTTTATTAAAACAACATGTTACAGCTTGATCATATGCAATATACTTGTAATCATATATTTCAAAGACCATAAAGTTGCTTATCCTCATGCCAAGTAATTTAGCTCTTCATAATCAAATATAATAGTTATAATGCAATTAACATCATATATATATAAATAAGCCATAAAGTAATTAAACTACATGCTATGCCATGGTAAGGTTCTAACTTGATCTTAGGTGAGTGCATATGAATTTTTAGGTGAGTGCTAGCTTAATTTGGGTGAGTGATAGCAAGGTGGAAAGAAAGGAAAGCAGTGAAGAAACACTCAACTGAGTGTTGATCCATTTGGCAGAGTGTGGAAGGCAACTCGGTCGAGAAAGCCAAGAAGGCTAAAACCACTTAGCTAAGAGGATCCACTTAGCCGAGCAAGCTAAGAAGGCTAAAACCACTCGGTTAAGTGGATCAACTTAGCCGAGCAAGCTAAAAGTAGTTGTCCTATTTGGTCAAGTGTTTAGCCTCGGTAAGGACATTGTCAAAAATCCTGATTTTGCATATCAAATTTTTAAACTCAAGATATTATTGAATAACTTACAAAAAATGCTCATTATCCTTTAAATCTCTTTATCTTGTCTTAGATTTTAACGTAACTTAACTAGATAAACTCTAAAAATGAAGATTTCACTAGTTTAAATGTCATTAAAACCCACTATTCTCAAGGAACCCTAATCTTCTTAGGTCGGATTCTATTCATATTTCCTACTATGGAGAGAGGCATCTATATACAATGTACAATCCAAAATAACATTGATTTACCTTTACACTGAGACTTCTTCACTACTTCAAAATTCCTTTGCCTTTGTCCTTACTGGTCTCTACCTCTTCAATCAATAGTCAAAACTAAATTCTCAATTTGTTCCGTGAAACCATTCATTAACCAACAGAGAAAAGAAAAAGAAATTTCCTTACCAAGAACCCAAATGTTAGAGCTCACAAATGAGAGAAAGAAATGGAGTTTAAGCAGAGTAAGAAGAGAAGGAAAGCAATATATATATATATATATATATATATATATATAAGCTCTCCCATCAATCACCTGAGGAAGTTTATAGAAGATCCAAAATTACCACTTAACTCTTCACATGATTTCTCTCTCATAAGGTTGACCCATTTAACTTTTAATTCAAGCATTAACCTCTAACCTCAATTTTATTCATTCAATTAACCTTTTGCATAGCTCATAAAATGAAATTACCATATTGCCCCTTCATGAAAATTTAACCATAGCTTTAATTAAATATTATTTTAATGGCCAGTAGAAATCAATAAGGCATCATTCCCACTAGGGTCAATGTTGGGTCCTCACACGGTAGGTTAGGGTTGTACCCAATATAATTGTGAAATTAAATCTCGTAGGACCAAAACAAAAATAGGTTTAGAGCCCTGCTCTTATTTGTGACTTATATTAATATTTAATTAAGTTAAAATCTATAATATTTTTTTTTTGGTTTTATTCCTTCTTTTACACTTATATAGATCATGACATATAATTAAAATGCACTTGATCATTTTTGAAAATGTTAAATTGCATTACTATAAAAAGATTATATTGCATGCCTTAGAAAATAATATAAACATCTTAATTAATCCACTAAACATGGAAAAAACTACATAAAAATGGGCCTATTTATTTATCCATTTTCTCAAAGGAACATTTGTTTCATACTTGCAGCTACAGGTTTAAGACATTGGTCTTTTATTGAAAAAATTTCATTGTGATATTTTTTTTAGATAGGAAATTAGGAAATTGGTCTTATTTTATTTAAGAAAAATAATTGATATTAATTATTAGAAGACATTTTATGCACCACTTATCAAATGTTAATTTTAGGATGATTTCGGATAAAACAAATTGGACATTGGTCCATTTTATTATTAAATATTAATTGGATATTTTTCCATTTTATTATTCATGTAAATTAATTTTTAAATAAGCGATAAATAAATAAAAAAATAAATAAACCTAGCAATCATAGGCAAACAATATGCAAATACAACAAGGCTCAATAACGTAAAGGTGGAAGAAGGAATGAAAATAAGCAAAAGAAAAGTTAAATGAATTTTCCCTTTTCAAACCTTATATCCATGGGTCGAAATTCACGGCTGTGAAGAAATTCATACCTTTGTTGCCTATAGACAAAAGCTTCACTAGTACTAAATTTTTAAAGGCTCACCGGCGTGGAACAATAACTATGATCGTGAGTCCTATAACATTCAGTTCCTTCACTTAAGAACAGGGGATAAAACTCCCTTTCGGTCTAAATGGTTTTTTACAAAAGTAATCCTCTCATTTTTATTTTTTCAGAAAACCATAAATGCAAATAAAATGAATTTTTGTCCAAAATATTCTTGCTTTACAAAGATTATTCTTTTTCATTTAGAAAATGACTTCGTTTTTTATAGATCAATTATGTTTTGAATAAAAATCATATTTTTATTACTTTTGAAAAATGCATGAAGATAAACATAAAAAACACAAGTATATGAACATGAAGAACACGCATTAATATTTAAGCATGTATGAAATTTTAAAAACTAACAACACACAACTCAACCAAATATTTATGATATACATCTACTTCGGCTAAATATTAAGCACAAATAGGAACATGGAATATAAAGGAAAGAAAGAGAAAATGCATGCATTAAAAACTAATGAATATGTGTGGTTCACTGCACATAATAAATGATTGGATGAATCACCCTAAAAGAGAGACTTTAAGAGGGAAAAACTATATATAAATTTACTTCAAGTTGTGTTCCTTTTTGTGGGTGTAGAGACTTTAAAATCCAAATATGTTAGAGTCCAAAAGATATTTTTTGAGCGTTGAATGTGGTGTTTGGCTGGTGAAAAAAACAAAAAAAAAATTGAAAGAAAGTGAAGAGCCTAAAAGAAGAAAAAGGTGAGAAAGATAATATTTTTATTCCTTTTAAAATTTAACCTAGATTCATATTATGGTTGTCCTTGAAATGATGGGATATAGGTCATTTTTAAATGGGACCTTATGGTATAATATTTTTAAATGAATATGAGTTAACTCATGGGTATGACACTGCTTATGGTCATAAGGTTCCATAGATCACAATCGTGCATAATGCTCACAGTTGTGATGTGCCCTGTCTATAAAACACACCCGTTATACTTGCAAAATGTTGTATTTATACTCCAAGGTTTATTCATTGGCGCGAAACCTTTTTTCATAGTCACGATTGGCCCTTTAGTGTGATACGCTCTGTTCCATTAATTAAAGCATAGTATTTTGCTTGCTAATTGGGCCAAATCCTTACAGGGGATTTTCAAAATGGTTAATCTTAAAGTCTATTTTGAACCCTGACAATTTTAATTATTTAAAGTTTCAAACTCACTAAAAATGTTTTATCATCATATAATCTTCCAAACAAAGGAACCCCAACCTCAAGTGTCTATAGTCCCCTTTCTGCTAAGGCTAGAGGTTTTTGCGAACCTTTAGTTGGTCCAAATGGACGTAAATTAGGTCCATGTTCACCTATGGCAAATGAGGCTATTTTTGTAGTTTTTATGAGTTTTGATTACGATTATTATCTTTCATGTAGTTCATTTAGCCCTTATATTCTTAAGTGTTGCATTATTAAATTTCTTCCGAATCAAAAGATCTTAAATCTTAATATTTACATATTTCCCCTTCTTTGTTGGGACTATGAATTGTGCATATTAAATAACATCAAAGTTCAAAAAGAAAAGACCCATGCCTAGCTGGGATGTGTGCCTAGGTTAAGTCTATACAAACATATCATATAAGGTGACAATGTAAGTCTAACTAAAGATAATATTGGATTCTATGGCACTGTCGAGTCCTACCAGAGAATTATTAAATTTTTATCACTTCCTAATCATTTTATAATCAAACATTTTTATACATACATTGCATAACGCTATCAAATAGTTGTTTCATTTCATAATAAAATATTCTACATTTATCAAACGGGCCAGTTAGTTTGATTGAGGATTTTGGACCCTAAGGCAAGGAACATTAGTTCTCTTTTTGTTCAAAAGCTTTGGTTCATTTTTATAATTTTTTTTATCTAACAACTTTAATCAAAATCAGTTTTTTTTAGTAAAACACAATTTAACCATTAAAGAAAACATGTTTAATGCCTTTTTATTCAAATAGATTCATTTTCTTATAGTATTATTTAATTTATGGAAAATACAAGAAAAATGTGCTTAAATCAAAATAATAGTTTACAAAAGAAAACTAGTTCTATACATAAAATCTATCCAATCTACATAGAATATAAACAACATAAAAAGTATTTAAAATATAACTTTTAGACCCTTGTGATGTACACCAAACCCTCCTATTCAATTGGGTTTCATATACTCGCTTTTAAAGTTTGAGATAGGATGAAATATTCAATAACTCATAAAGGCCGACCAGCTTTGCAATGGTCAAGGGATTCAACCCAATTTTCCAAGCTTTAAAACTCAAAAAGGCATGAGATAGTACCTCAGGGTACCTTTATTCCATTGTTGGACCATAAAATAGATTTAAAAAAAGTTACCACCCTATAAAACATTGAAAATATAGTTATAAACTTATAAGGCCAAAACCAGATATAGTTTGGGATCTCAATCTTATTCATAACCTTGGTTAATATTATATAAATGGGTTATTTAGATTAATTATTTTATCTCTCCACTCATTCATGTTATCATGCCAAAAAAAAAAAAAAAAAGAAAAAGGCATGCTCAAACATGTTGAAAAAACTGTAAAACATGGTATATTGAAGCAATAAAGGATGGCATAAAATTTAATCCAATAAGTAATAAGCATACATAAATCATGTGATTTATTTATGATATCATTTTAATGAGGATGTTGGTTCCCTTATGCAAATATAAAAAGTGTGATTTATTATGCGTATATTTGGAGAAAACATGGACGAGTGATCACAATTTATTTAGGAAAATTCATGTCAATTTTGTATAAAATCCTTTATGTAATTACAAAAGGTTAGTATTTGAATGTGACTTTTAGATAAGAAATAGGACATTAGTCCAATTTATTAAGAAAATTCCAGTTTAATTAATAGAAATTCTTTTATGTTATTTTCCCATTTAAGTGGTCAAAAAACTTTTATTATTACATCCCTTTCCATAATAAATATAAAAAATAAATATAGGCTAAATTAATAAGAAATAAAAATATAATAAAATAATATAGCTCTCATGCCATATTCCTCCAATTTCTCCATCCTAACCCAGAAGGTATGTGTGTCGGTAAATATTAAAATTATGATAAAAAAGGTAATAATGGTTAATTAATGAATAAATTAAATGATAAATAATTAATAAACAATTGACTCAAATAATGTAAAAAAAGAGACAAAAATACATGATGAATTACCAATTCATGCAGCATGCATAAACATGCATATACTAAAAAATTTAAATAAATTGTGAATGTATAATAATAATAATAATAATAATAATAATTGATAATATCCATTTTATCATAATAAGGCTCGACCCAATAGTCATAGGCCTAGCCTAGGCTCAGGCCTAATTGTTGGCTAATAGCCCATTAGCCACTTGCACTAACATGTGTCAGGATGGTTTGATTGGTCCTGATGTCCGATCTATCTGCACCACTCTACTTGTCACATTACGCAGCCCATATCCTGCAAGCCATCACATCAGATGCCCGAACCTACCAACTGTAGATACTTAAGATCTAGTACTTAAGTACTTTAGCCTCTAGGCTCTAGCTACTTAAGAACTATATATGCAGGGAGAGACTTTAGGAACAAGGTATTACTCACACTACTGCTCTCTCATTATACTTTATCTCTCTACATCCTCTAATTTAAGCATCAGATTGCTAATCCCTTACACTCTAGAGGTTAGTCTTTGTCTTTTAGATCAGCTAGCCACGACCAGTAGATTAAGACAACTGACTCTAATTTATCTCCATCTACTTATAGGTTCTAACAATCTAGGACTTATCATTTGGTGCTTTCATTAAAAGGCGAAGATGGACAAATCCAAGACATAAAATGAAAAACCAAAAGGCGGGAGGAAAACATAAGAGAAAGATCTCGTGTAAAGACCTCTGCAACTCCACATGAACTCATACCTATTTTTGATGATGAAGAGCTCTTCAATGTTGTTAACTAGCTTGATGATTCCACTCCCATCACTATTAAGGACCTTAAAGCCCTCTGAAAGGCTTTGGAGGAAAACTGTAAGATATACTTTTGAACTCAAATCTAGATGTATTCTTATGATGAAAGAATATTTTGATAAGTATTCTTTACAAAATTAGCTGGAAATGCTTTAGACTAGTTCTAAGGTCTTTTCTCTAATTTTGGAAAATTTAGAAAGCGCTTCATTACAAGATTTATTATTCAAGTGAAGACTGTCAATGACTTAATAAATTTGAAGCAAAGAAAAGGAGAAAGCCTTCGAAAATACATTAATAGATTTTAAACTTTAGCTTAAAAAATAAGAAACTTACATCCCGAGATGGATACCACAACACTCTAAAGGAGTATCATAATTAAATAGCTATTTTAGTTGATGATAAAAAAATCTCGGATGATTTTAACAAACTAATGGATAGGATAAATCAATTCATACAATTGGACGATGCCCTAAAAGCTTATTCACAACCTTTAATGATCATAACCAGATTGATTGGATTGGCTAGGTCTCTAGAAGCCTAGATGGAGGTAAAGCATATAAGGGTTCGAGAAAAAGGAAAGTATTTGAGTGCCTTTAACTCGAATGACAAAGGAGTGTACCATCAAAAAATTACACTCCATTTAATTCATAGCCTTTGAAGGTACTCCTATAGATTGAAAGCTACCATAACATGGTGAATTAGCCTATTAATGTCAGACTAATTTAATCCGTACAAGGATAGATCAAAATATTATGAGTTTCATAGATACGTAAGCCACACAAAACACTTGATGAAGAAATTGATAGGCAAATCCAAAAGGGGCTTGTTGAAAAGGTTTGTAGCTCAGTAACCTAAAAGCCTATATCAATCCATTAAGGTTAGAGAAAAGTTGAATAATATAAGGATGAGGATCGATAAAAGCCAGGCACCTCAGATTAGCATAGGCAATGCTCTGGCATAATCAATGTAATAACTGGAGGATCATCTTATAGAAAAGATCTAGGCAAGTAAAAAAAGGGGCAAAATGGAATATACTTCTCTACTTAGGGTGAAAACTTGCCCTCTATCACCATATGCCTACGGGATGTTGGGGACCTTAAATTCCTACATGAAGATTCTTTGGTAATATAGACATCCATTCATAATTTCAAAGTTAAAAAAATCTTAGTTGACAATGGAAGTGTTGTCAATGTACTCACCCTTGATGCTTACAAAACAAATAAAGTTACCAATTAGTGAGCTTAGATCTGATTGCATTCCCCTAATAGGCCTCGGTAATGTCATAATTCCTATCACGAACACAATCGATCTTTTTGTTGAGCTAGGAGATGAAGCCATTATTTGCACATATAAGTCCACTTTCATGGTCATTGACATGCCATTTGCCTATAATGCCATCTTTAGTAGATCTTTGCTCTTCCAAACTGGTGTTATTACTAGCGTCAGATATATAATGATGAAAATTCCCACCAAAATAGAGTGGCAATATTGAAAGGTAATTAGTAGGCAATAAGAGAAACTTATATGGCTATGTTAAAAGCAAGTTGATAGGCCTTATATATGGTGGAACCTAAGGAATAGAAGAACAAAGGGAAGGTCAAAATGCAAGCTGATAAAGACGTGATCTAGTACAAGCTAACCCCTAGTAAAAATGTGTCAATTGGATTAGGTCTAGATGAATGAACCAGGATAGACATTTTATAGGTGTTGATGATAAATCAAGCCTCTTTGTCATGGTCACTAAAGGATATTCTTGGCATTGACCTAGATGTAATTGTATATAAGATCAACACAGATCATAAGTTTCCACCCATTAAGCAAGTGATAAGGAGGCATACACCTAATAGAAATAAATTCATCAATGAAGAGGTGGATTGACTTTTTAAAGCTGGAGTCATTTGAGAAATATAATATCCAGACTGGCTTACGAACATATTACTAGGGAAGAAAAGAATGGCAAGCTAAGAATGTGTAAGGACTTTAAAGATCTAAACCGAGCATATTCTAAGGATAGTTATCATTTGCCCAGCATAAATCAACTTGTCGATGCAACAACCTATCATGAGATATTTTTCTTTTTGATGCATATGTAATGTATCATCAAATCCTAACATGGCTATTGGACCATGAGAAAATGAGCTTCATTACTAATGAGGCAATATACTATTATAATGTGATGCCTTTTGGCTTGAAAAATGCGGGTGTAACTTACCAGCGGCTAATGAATAAGATTTTGAAAGATCAGATAGGCTAAAACTTAAAGGTCTATATTGATAACATGATTGTCAAGAGCAAAAATTGATTGGAGGTTTGGAGATTTATGTCTTGTAACTCATCCAATGCAGCATTGATAGTAGCAGTCGGTGGATGAATGTCAATTGTAATTAGCAGAGGATCCATAATTGTGGAAAGCCAATATTCCTCGATAGTGCTCGATTAGACTACAAGCTCTTCCCTTAACTCGCTACTAACTGGGACTGTAGGCTCCTAGATTTATAGCCTTACAGTACCAAGTTAGCCCTCACCCTTAATCTCATTTTTTTTTGTTTCAATTGACAAAGCTGCCTATCTTTGATCTTTTTCTTAAGCTTTTCTTGCTTTTTTGGCGGTTATCTTTTCTAACCTCCACTTCAACTCCTCACTAGTCATCGCTTCTGCAATATAAATCAAGAGAGGGTTGGATCGAATTTAAGAAATATTACAACAATAAAAAGATGATCTACTATAAGAGAAGAGAGAGAGAAAAAAACATAAATGCTCACCCTCTCCCTCCTCCTTAATTGATAAACGATCGGGTTACACTCAAAAGTGCATCTTAGTTGATTAGCCCCTTTTTGACCAAAACATTTAGTTTTACTATGTCATTTTGATACCTGGCTTGCCTAATAGCCAAGTCCTTTACAATGATCAGATTGTTCCTTCAGCACAAATTGACATCAAATTTCCATATGCCAGTCGCTATTGTGGTTTATATCTTAATACTTTAGTCTCAAGGATTTAGATAGGGTGAGATGGGTGTCAAACTCTAGGAATCAATTTAGGTTTAAGCATTGTTTTGTATCAACAAGTTAGATATTAAGATGTATAGGCATTGATAATTTAAATGGGGTTGGTTGTAGTAAATTCTTTCTTAGCTAAGCTAATTATCTAATCTAAATCATAACTCACAAACAATCAATAAAAGCATTAGAATTACAAGAAACCAATTGATTTTATAATGATGTAAATAAACACATAAGAATACAATGACTGGAGAATAAGGCCTACTATAACATTTCTTCAATCTCTTAAAGATCAAAATGACAAGAATCCTTAATTTTCCAGGCATAAATTGCCTAAGTTCGCATTCCTTTGATCTTTTACAAATCATAACAATGCAAATCCTCAAATTTCTAGGTGCTAATTTCCTAAGTTTGCATTACTTTAATCTCTTACATATCGAAATAATACAAATCCTTGACTTTTCAGGCTTCAGTCACCTAAGTTTGTATTCCTTTGATCTCTTACAAATCAAAATGGCATAAATCTTTGACATTCTAGGTGCCAATCGCCTAAGTTCGAATTCCTTTAATCACTCACAGATCAAAATGGTGCAAATCCTTGACTTTCTAGGTGCTAGTCGCCTAAGTGTGCATTCCTTCGATTATTTAGAGATCCAAATGGTGCAAAACATTGTATATCTAGGCACCAACTACCTTAACCCCTAATTTTAAAATTCATGATAGATCAGAATGCTATAGGGGGACAAATTATAATACATGTTTTATTATAATAGGGTTTAGCTCAACAGTTATAGGCCTAACTTAGGCTCAAGCCCAATTGTTTCCTAATAACCCACTAGCCACTTGCGTTGAGATATGTCAAGATAGTTCAATCAGTCCTAATGTTCGATCTCTCCATACCACTTCGTCTGTCACATCACTCAACCCATATTATAAATATAAATATATGCATATAATATTACAAATTATTTAATATAAATAATATCATTAAAAAATATAGCAAATAATAATATAAGGTGTGCATAATATAATAGAAAACAAAATAGATAAACAACAATACAAAGATTATAATCTAAAATTAAATAAATGAATATAATAATATACATAAATAATATAATAAATTGATGTAAATAATAATAATAATAATAATGCAAATGTGAATACATATAATATTAGCAAATTATTATTTCTTATAATAATATATATGCAATGTATTAGAAAATAGAATAAATGAACATGATGTAAAAATTATATAAAAAAAAGTAAATAATTCTTTTCTTCCTCACTTTCTTATTTTTAAGTTATCGAGAAGGAGCTTTTTTTGTTTTAATTTCATTGTTGTGTTTCTTAAGCTAAAGAAGAACTATTTTTCAAAATGGCTTGATTGGGTTTTAAATACCCATCATCACGGACATTAAATGCTCAAATAGGGATTGAATAAAAGACATTGGATTTTTATCCTCTATTTTTTAGTGAAAACTTTGGAAAGACAGGGAAAAAACCCATTCATACTATTGAGTGGTGCATTTAGGGAGTGACTAAATGAGGGATAAAAAAATTGGACAAAAATATCCCTTTTGGGCATCACTCGAAATGAATCACGGCCTGACTCACCGAGTTGTAACCTTGGCTCTTCCCTAGTGATGTAAGGGACATTTTGCAAGCGTGAGTGCATGGGATACACTTCAGGGCATGACTCGGGTGTTGAATCATAGCCTTGACTTGTGAGTTAAGGCCATGATTCATCATCAAGTCACTTTTTAGCCTTTAAAGTGCACATTTTTGCCTCGCTAAGGGATAGGAAAAGGTGATAGCTCTAAAAAGACATGTTTGAAAATTAAAAACCTCAAAGAAAGGTCTATAATAGAGCATTTTAGGAACACAAAATAAAAAAAAAGCCATAACACTTCTGTTCCCTATCCAATCATAAGCACCACTGTCATCATTAAGTAATCCTAAGAAGCTGCCTTAGGATTCAGTATCTACAACCCTCAACAACAAACATACAAGCAAAATGTTAAACACATAAAATTATTATCATAAACAAAACTAAACATGAAAGGGAGTTTTAGGTATTTGCAAACTTGAAATCCAAAACTTTAATAAGTATAGAGAGGAAAGAAAATAATGCCCAAGAACTTAGGTATGGACCATACTAATTATGCAATCCTTAGGAGTTCCTTTGATATTAGAGTACATATAGAGGCTATGATATAAATTAAAAATTTTGATTTCCTTATAGACCAATTATTGTCATTCGAATGATATACAAAAGAAAAGGGTGCATAAAATCATTATTGTGTAACTATTTTCTTATCTTAGTGCTATTTTTTTCATACTGGATTATCACAAACCATAATATCCAAATTAGTTTATCTCTAAAATGGCATCCACATAAGAGAAAAAGGTCAAAAACTCTTTAAATAGTGAATTAGTGGTTAAAATCACGAAAGGGCCTATTATGGTGGAAATCAACTATAAGAAATAGAGGAGAAAAACTAAAACCCTAATTTTATTTTTTAGCTTAGTTGGATATTGTGATGCCACAAAGTGTACCCAGTAGGATCAGAGCATGATCAGTCATGTAATTAATATGAGTGAATTGATTTAAGGTATAGTTGAGTGTATTTTCTCAAAGCATGCAAGTGTATAAGGTATAGTTGAGTGTATTTTCTCTTTTTTTTTCATTTAACATGTTAATTAAAGTATGTATTTATTGATTATAATTAATGATTCAATTTTATTTTGTGATAGTAGCTAAAGAAAAAGTGTAAAATGAGGAGAAGGAAGAATAAGCTTTAAATAGGTATGGGAGTGTTTGTATATTTGTATATATGTTGTCCATGATTGTTAGAAACATTATAATGTTAGTATAAAAGTTATGAGGATTTGAATTTAGTGTTAAAGTAATCATAAAATAGGAAAGTGTAGAGAAAAAGTTATTAGGGTAGAAAACTGGTGCATGATTCGTAAAACTTGTAGAAATTGTTTTACTTATAACTTGAGTTATAGAGCTCCAAATTGTATGATTCCAAAGGAAACATAAACTAAAGACCATATCTTAATTTTTTATAAGAGTTTAAAACCTTATTTTTCCTTTAAGACCAGTATAAATGGGCTTAAAGTAGAGTGATAGTAGTGAATCTACACCTTTTTCTTTACTATGCTAATAAGTCAATATTAGATTACATCTTTCAGCTATAATCATGCCTTATTTTTCTTTAAATGTATTTGTATATAGACGCACAACACAAATATAATTCCATGTAATTAGAAGAAATTTTCTTTTTAAAAATACCAGTGAGCCTTTCACTCAAAACTAACATATATTTGAATTAAAACCTTTCCTCGAACAATTCAAAACATCAAATTTTTTTCATTTCCATAGAAGATTAAACTATTTTCTACAATAGAGAAGGAACAAAGTTTATATTACACATGTCATCTGTATTTTTTAAAAAATACTCAAAATAAAGATAATGAGTAGACAATGTACTTTCATGTTGTTATCATGGAACGACTAAAACATCCTAACATGTTTTATATTGCAAAGTATTCCAAAAGAAAGAAGTAGTATCAGCAAAACTACATCTGACCGTGAATCAAGATAATAATTATAAAATGAACTTAAATATTTCACCTATGAAATTTGAATATAGTAGCTTATCCCTCAGATGTGATGTTATCTCACCATAATTATGCATCACTACTAGTCCTTATACCGAACATGACTATGTTACCTAAAAAAATTAAACATTACACAAATTACCATAAAGCATAGTTTATATAGTAGATCATCTTTATAGTATCAAATAGTATAAAAAAAACTACATGAATCAAGTTATCAGTCCTTTAGTGATGCATATAGAAACTATAACCAAGCTTTGGTTCAACCCCTTAAATTTTAAGATTTAAGAAAATATTTCATTACTATACTTTCTTTTTTAATAGCTTATCAGCCGATATGCCAAGAGAGTGATTAATCAGAGATGCAATCGAAAACCAACAATTTTACCCAAACACTAGCTTAAGGTTTAGAACAGATGAAGCATGTCTACATATATTTTTTTTCCTACCAACAAAGTTGCCACACTAGCTCACATAATCATGAATCCCTAGTTGTAGTTAACTCAGGTCCCTTCTTTTGTTCCCCGAAAATGATAAAAACTATTCTTCCAATCATGTTGGATAAACTTAATCATCACTTTACCTGATACTATTGTGCTTTAAGTGGGATGGTTACAAGAAAAAATATAATAAAAAATATCCAAATTATAGGCCAACATATAAGAAATCACCTCTAGTAATCTAAACAGAAAAACTCGATTAATATTCCTAGTGTTAATTTAAACTAGTAGTAGAACCATCCTTAAGCTATAAGACATATAAGTCTGCATGACTAAAATGATCTTAAATCTTTCATTTATCATTGAAAATGCAGTTCTGGAATATCAAAGCAGTAATTTTTAATTTGTCACTTTAAATTTTTAAGAAAGATACAAATTTGGAAAATTAGTGAAAAATCAAGATTGATCAACTGGATTGACTAAAATAAAGAATACAAAATGTAAAGGTCAATTAAATAGTCATAGTGTTCCATATCTAGACTCCAGAAGAAAGTATGAAAGTAATATAGATAATTTAGCTGATACATCTAGCAATAGGATATTGTTGCAGTAAATAAACATTTAATCCAAATGTGCACATCGATGGAGCATAGGAGATTTAGCTCTAGAGTTCTCCAAATAGAAACATCATTGTCTCAATACAAATTGAGATAGTTACAAAGTAGAAGATACTTATATTGGGCATCAGATAGAAGAGGTAATAACTTCGTGTATCATATTCCAGATCAAAAGGTGCCTTATCACCAATATCAAAAGACACCATAGTGCCATAAAAAATATCACAAAGGTATCATTGAAGAGACAATGATTCTCAAAATCATAAATTTAATCAGAAGATATCAAAGTATCGGTTAAAAGATACAAATTAGTGTCATAGAAATAGTTGCTAAATGTTTTATACACCAAGACTCATAAATCAAACCCTACATGACTTATAATCAAACCAAAATAGCTTGGCAGAAACATAAATTGCATGGTATTTATGGAAATAAAACTTGGGTTAACATATGTACTTTTACTATAACAAGAACTAGGCCCTACCTCAGAGAATATAGTCTCAACTGAAAACTTTAATAAAATTTCATAAATAGAACCAAATTCTAAGTGTTCCAGTTATAAGCCTCCCTATTCAAAGTAGCATTGAATTCAATAAGACATAGTTATAGAGAAGTACTAGAAATAGTTCACTGATTAAGTATATAGCAAAGAATAATAATACACAAAAGAATGTTGGGAAAGAAGCATCTCATGAATTAAAATTCATATAGAGTACATATTTGCTAGAGGTGAGAAATTTAACATTCAACCCATATCAGTTTCATGTTCCTCTGTCTAACAGATTAAAATATAATTTTAATCTATTACATAATTTAGATAGGGTTCATGTTTGTTGGAAGGAGAAATTCAACTTAAAAAGATATTTGTAGATTATACATACTATTAGAGTCATTTGTAAAATATCAGTCAAACACATTTACAAATCACAAAGTCAAGAAATTATTGAAGCATTGGTGTGATGCTAAGGACATCAGAGGAGGCTCAAAATAAAGAGTAGGAAATTTTATCTAATATTATCTCAAAATTCTCCATTTTGTCAAACTAGAGTCCTTAGGCCTAAATTCATTTAGTATTAATGTCTATTAAGAGATGAGTTCATTAATTCCCTTCTTCTATTATAAAAGAAGGATATCATTGTAGTGAGATTATTTTCCTACCAATATTATGAGTTTAATGACCAAAGATTCCAAAATTTTCAACTCATAACATAAAGCTTAACCATCTCATTAGTTATTTTGACACTAACTAAATTTGTTAACAAGACTTTAAAACCTTATCTTCTTAGTGTCAGACTCCCAATCTATCAAATTTTAGACATAAATAATTCTCATATATATATATATATATATATATATATATATAAAAGTTCACAAACTTAATAGAGTAGAGAACATTAAATTAAACTTTCATAATGCCTGATGTTACATTCCAAATTGAATCTTTAAAAGGAATAATATACTTATAAATCGTGTTAATAGCTTACTATGGAATTTCGATAGCTTTATAATGTAGATATTCCTAAGAGATTGGATAATTATAAGGATTTATTGAGGCTTCCAGAGGGACCAATCACAAGGAGCAAAGCCAAAAGGATCAGAGAGAAACTTTTGGCATTTATACAAGCTTTCATGGAGAAAAAAGCTCTTTGTCACGAGCGTGATAGTACACGGATGGACAATGTCGACTTTAGAGTTGTAGAGAGCTAGCTTAGAAGAGTTAATAAAGGTTTGATGATGGTGCATATACTGGGAATTAAAGTGGACCATGAAGAGAAGCCTTAAGAATGTGCATTGCATGTGCAATGTTTTAAATTTGGGCTATTTATGAGTTATACTTTTTTAAGTAAAGTAAGACTTAATGAAGTTGTTTAGTTATAGGTTTATTGTTTGGGCCTTACAGGCAACCCATTCATTTGGTCTTTAAGTTGATTTAAGCTTTCCTATTTTAGGATGGATTAAAAGTTAAATTAACCTAGTCCATTATTCTAATGACTCTAGGTTAATTCCTTGGCCGTAAATATGTTTGTAAAGTTGTAACTTGGGAGCTAAGAATTGTTAGATTTTGATTAATTTGAATTGAATTGATTCTTCATAATTGCTTTTCAAGGTGAGTATTCTTATTTTGATGTTTTTTTTTAAGAATTAGGGTTATTCAAGTTTTTCTTATGTAGTTCTATTCTTCATCTTATTTCTATTTTAGGTTTTAATCTCCTTCAGAATTAAGGTTTAAAGTATTTATCTTTCTGATTGCATACTAAGTTTATAAACAACTAAATCGATAAAGGGTTTTAGGATTCTTAGATCCTAGGGTTCCACATCATTTGGCATCAGAGCCTAAGGTTGCTGCTAGAAAATTATCAATTTAATTTTTTGTTATATTCATAGTTAAATTGGATATTACCTGATAAAAAAAAAATTATAGGTATCGTTCATCGATACTGTTCATTATTACTATTCATCAGGGTACTGTTCACGTACTGTTAACAAAAAATCATTGATTTTAGTATAGTCAAAAATCTCATATTTATTAATATTCAGTTGAAATAAATGAAAAGATTTACAATCCAATAAAAAGCTTGTGGGTTTATTTAAAGCAAAATTAGGTAGAACTAGCATGGGTCGGGAAAGAGAATAAAGGACTCTAGTTTGGATTTCTTCCTTATGTGGAGCCAAATCTGTGACACTCAGTTCTAGGTTCATCTTTCTTACATTCTTAGTTTTCTATATTGTTTAATTGCTTATCTTTGCTTCCATAAATATTATTTGAGTGATAAATTTGCTTTGTATTACTCACCAGCATATAAAAATTGATTATACATATTGTTTATCTTGTGTGTAACATTCTAAAAGATTTTTCTCAAAATTTTTATGACTCTTCATGTCTGTTGTGCTCACGACAACCATTGCGCTTGTGACAAAGGTAACTTTACCTCTAAAATTTTTTGTAAAAATTTTATTTTCTATGTTTCATTGAATTTCCTTATTTTCTTTACTTAAGTTTTGCTTGAAGTACTTTTTGATTCTAAAGAATAACTTTATAGTAGGAATAATAGTGGAAAAGGGCAAGAGTGTGTGAGGATATCAAAGAGGGTAAAAGCCAACATTGAGTGAAACACGAGAGAAGAGTGACATTACTTGAGTGTAAACATGTGAGGGAGTGTTTATGAGGTATTATCTAATACTTTTTACAGATTTTTACCATGATTAAAGAGACTAACAAAAAGGGAATAACTTTTGGAGAGGTAACATGTTCGGTACAAGCAATGCATGGAACATTTGATAGATTTATAGGTAGTATGAATGATAGGTTAGAACGGTTGGAAGTGAGCATATCAAGTAATTCCAGAAGGATGGCCAGGAGGGGTCAATGGATTAATGACAATGTAGATGTTGAGCTTGATGATTTGGAAAAAGAAGAAGTTGATTCAGTGAGGGGTTGAGGAAGATAGAAGGGATATCAACTTAAGAGCCATCAAGATGAATATTCCATGCTTTAGAGTTAAGAAAAATATAGAGAAATATCCCAAATGGGAAAGAAAAGTAGAAATGGTCTTTGAGTGTCATAATTATTTTGAAAATAAGAAGGTTAGAGTGGTTGCTATTGAGTTATCTGATTATGCATTAATTTGGTGGTCTGAGTTGAATAAAAATAGGAGGAGGAATGGAAAATTGACAGTTGGGAAGAGATGAAGAGAATAATGAAAAAAGGTTCTTGCCTAGTTATTATTATAGAGAAACACATCAATTATTACAAAGGCTCACTTAAGGGACTAGATTCATAGAGGAGTACCATAAGGAGATAGAGATGTTGATGATCGAAGCCAACCTGGAAAAGGAAGAAGATTCGATAATGGTTCAATTTTTGAGTGGATTAGATAGAGAAATAGTCAGTGTAGTGGAATTACAACACTTCATTGACATGGAAGAGCTTGTGAATATGGCTATAAAGGTAGAGAGACAATTAAAGTATAAAGAAATTACTAGGAGTAACACTTCGAGTTCCATATCCCAATGGAATTCAAGATGGAATAAGGGAGATAGCATAGCTATTTAAAAGTCTGTTAATGCAAGAGTGAATGTCAAAGTTAACAAAAGTGGCACACCTAAAACAAAAGGTATTTCTAATGTAACCCCTTATAATACTAAGCATAGAGATATTAAGTGTTTTAGATGCATAAGAGTAGGGTATATTACATCTCAATGTCCTCATAAGGAGGCTATGCTAGTTATGGAAAATAGAGAGATTAAGTTTGATTATAAAAGTGATTCTAATTCTATGCCTAGTCTGGAAATTGTGTCTCATGATGATATCGAATTTGCTGAACATGGTGAATCATTGATAGTTAGACGTGCTTTAAATTTACAATTTAAGGAAGAATTTAACAATAATCAAAGAGAGAATATTTTTCATACTGGATGAAAGGTGCATAATAAGATGTGTAGTTTGATTATTGATAGGGGTAGTTGTACTAATGTTACTAGTACTACACTAATTAACACATTCGGCTTAAAATAGATGAAACACCCTAGACCTTATAAGTTACAATGGTTGAATGATTGTGGGGAAGTGAGGGTCACAAAATAAGTCATTATTGCTTTTTTAATTAGGAAATATTATGATGAGGTGATTTGTTATGTGGTTTCAATGCATGCTGGACATATTTTACTTAGGAGACCTTGGCAATTCAATAGGAAAGCCATTCATAATGGGTATAAGAATATGTATTCATTTAAGCTGAATGGACAAAATATCACTTTAGCTCCTTTAACACCTAAGGAAGTGCATGAGAAATAGTTAAAGCTTCAGAGGTCATTGGAGGGGGAAAATGGTAGTGGGCTTTAAATTATAAAAGAAAAAGAGAGAAAAGAGGCCAAGAGAGAAAATAAAGAACATGGCCTATTATTGAGTGACTGTACAGTAGAGAAAAAGAAAGAGAGATGCACAAAAGAGAAAAGTATAGAAGGAGTGGGTTCTATCACGGGCATGACATCCATCGCGAGTGTAACAAAGAGCATAGGGATAAAAAATGTGTTTTATGTTGGGTTTCGAATAAAAATGAAAAAACTTAAAATCAGCGAAATTAGGAAACCCACCAGGATCCATGCGATCTAATTGAATCAATTGTGAGAGAGAGTAACGATTACTGATCTCTTTTCTGAAAAATGTCTTGTAGGTGTTGCCTCACGAGAAATGAACATTCTCTACTGGAATCCACACTCGAACGCATCGGATGGATTTGCCTGGGGTGCTAGCTCCTTTTTATGGTGGCTAGGGTTAGAGAGAACATTTTTCTCTCTTTTCTTTTCTCTCAAAGTGATGCCTCACTTTTTAGTGTGTCTCTTAGGGTTACAAACCTTACATATCATATGTATATATAGGTAGCCTAACCCTAATAAAAAGAGAGATAATTTCGGGCCCACGTCTCCTATTAAAATAAGAAATACCTTATTTCTTATTTAAAATATGAATTGTAATATTAATCTTAACTAATATTTATTTATTCCATTATTTATTTTGAATATTAATTTCTCATAAAATAAAATTCAAAATGCCTGAATTAACCCTTAGTCCATTCATTACATTATATGTGTGCGACCCAATAGGTTTACATTATATTGGCCGTGGGTCCCTGTCCCATCATAGGCCTACAAGTCATAAGTGGCCTCTACCAAGACATTACAACTATCCAAATAATATGAATATCGATAATTCAATTTTAACCTAATAGAACATGTATCCTTTTGTCACATGATATCTTGTTACATAAGTCATAGTCCACGTCAAACTTATATCGTTCAAACATATAATTTTTCAATCACTAAGTAGACCGATAATATCAAATGACATTGATCTCATCATTAATTCACTTAAGCACGGCCATGCATTTCTCAGTCCTACTTATCAAGAGGCCTAATAGATATCTCTTTCATAAGAGAGGAAGAAATTCCATATTGATTACTCATTATCCTCGACATGATGGAAATAATAACCTTTATTATTATCCGATTAAAGATAATGTTTGATTGTGCTAAATCATAATGTTCCTCATGTAGGATACTATGATATTCTCAGGTCTAAGGATTAATAACATAACTCTATTCTCTGATGAGTACCAACAAGTTTGATTTATATCACCATATATAATCATTCCATGATTATCAATCAAACTCGTACTAGTTTTATTTATTATTATTCCTTTAACGATAAATAACTAGGGATAGTCAAAATAACATTAAATTTTTATTTACAAATATTATTATATTATAACATGCCAAAATATAATAACATAAAGAAAACCCAATTTTATAAAATGAAATGTGACATTACATTAAGAACCAAATGTATTGCCTAGGGCATAACCACTAATAGTTTATGCAAAAGAGAGTGACACCAAGAGAGCTATTGAGTCAAGAAAGTTTCTCTTAATACTTTGGTTCAAAGAGAACTTTTTAAACTTGGCTAACCTTAACCAAGATTTTCCAATTGGTGTTGTTTCTTTATTACAGGAATTCGAAGATGTCTTTCCCGAGGAAATTTTGAAAGGATTGCCACCTTTGAGAGGGATTGAGCATCAAATCAACTTCATTCCAGGAGTAACCATTCCAAATAGACCAACCTATAGAAGTAACCCTAAGGAAATGAAGGAACTTCAGAGGCAAGTTGATGAGCTTTTAGAAAAGGGACAAATAAGAGGGAGTCTTAGTTCGTGTGTGGTTCCCATACTACTTGTACCAAAGAAGGATGGGATGTGGAGAATGTGCATTAATTGTCATGCAATTAACAAAATCATAGTAAAGTATGGACATCTTATCCTTATACTTGATGATATGTTAGATGAATTGCATGGTGCCTGCTATTTCACTAAAATTGATCTTAAGAGTGGATAGTATTAAGTTAGGATAAAGTTAGTGGATGAATAGAAACCAACTTTTAAAATAAAGAATGGTTTGTATGAGTGGTTAATTATGCCTTTTGAACTAACTAATGCACCCAGTATTTTTATGCGATTAATAAACCATGTCTTGCATGAATTCCTTGGTAAATTTGTTGTTGTTTATTTTGATGATATACTTATTTATAGTGAATCTTTAGATGAGCACATAAGACATATTAAAGCTGCATTGAAAGTGCTAAGGGATGAAATGTTGTATGTAAATATGAGTAAATGTACCTTTTTTCTGTGACAAGTTGAAATTTTTAGGATTTGTAATATCAGATAAGGGTATAAAAGTGGATTAAAAGAAGGTTAAAGCCATTCGAGAGTGCCCTACACCTAAGATAGTTAGTGAGGTTAGGAGCTTTCATAGACTTGCTAGTTTTTATAAGAGATTTGTAGAAGATTTTAGTACTATAGCTGCTCCATTGAATGAAATAGTTAAAAAGGATATGCCTTTTTAATTGAGTGAGAGTCATGAAAATGCCTTAAGGATGCTTAAGGATAAGCTATGTACTACTCTTGTTTTAATTTTGCCTAATTTTGATAAAGCTTTTGAAATTGAATGTGATGTTTTTGGGTTAGGTATTGGTGTTGTTTTGATGCAGTATAGAAAATCGATTGCATACTTTAGTGAAAAACTTAGTGGAGCTGAATTGAGGTATTCCACCTATGATGAAGGATTTTATGCCTTGATGAGAGTTTTGTAGGTTTGGTAACATTAATTTGTGATGTACACCGATTATAAGTCACTGAAACATTTAAAATCTCAAAGTAAGTTAAACAAAAGATATTCAAAGTGGATGGAATTTGTGGACATATTTCCATATGTAATCCATTACGAGAAAGGTAAAGAAAATGTGGTAGCGGAAGCACTTTCGAGAAGGTGTTCCTTAATCTCTACTTTAAGTTCTAAGTTATTAGGATTCAAGAATATTAAGGATTTATATGCTACTAATTCCAATTTTGGTAATGTGTTTGATGAATGCAAGCATGTTGCATTTTAAAAATTTTATAGGCTTGATGGATACTTGTTTAGAGAAGGAAAATTATATGTGCCTGTATGTTCTTTAAGAGAATTATTGGTGTGTGAAGCACATAATAGAGGTTTGATGGGACATTTTAATGTGCTTAAAACTTTAGATGTGTTGCATGAATATTTTTACTGGCCTCATATGCATAGAGATGTTAAAAAAATTTGTGACAAATGTATTGGTTGTAGGCAAGCCAAGTCTAAAGTTAAACCATATGGTTTATATACTTTTTTGCCTATTTTGAATTAACCTTGGATAGACATATCCATGAATTTTGTGTTAGGTTTACCTAGAACAAAAAGGGGTAAAGACAATATTTTTGTTATAGTTGATAGGTTTAGTAAGATGGCGTATTTCATTCCTTGTAATAAAATCGATGATGCTGCAAATGTTGCTGATTTGTTTTTTAGGAATGTTTTATGTTTTAATGGCATACCTAGGTTAATTATATCAGATAGAGGTGTAAAGTTATTGAGTTACTTTTGTAAAGCTTTATGGGAAAAGTTAGGAACTAAATTATTGTTTTCAACTACTTGCCATCCTCAAACGGATGGACAAGCTAAAGTAGTTAATCAAACTTTAGGAACTTTATTTTGTTCTATTGTTGGGAAGAACTTGAAAGCGTGGGAAGCATGTTTACCATTGATTGAATTTGCGTATAATCGAACTGTTCATTCTTTAATAGGTTTTTCACCATTTAAGGTAGTTTATATTTTTAATCCTTTAACTCCTTTGGATTTAATGCCTTTACCTTTACATTAGATATCCAATTTAGATGGATAAAAAAAGCTGAAATTGTTAGATCTATTAATGAGAAGACTCGTGCTCACATAGAGAAAAGGAATAAAACATATGCTGGTTAAGCAAATAAAAGGCGTAGGAAGATTTTTTTTTGAACCAAGTGAGTGAGTCTTGGTACATTTGAGAAAAGAGAGTTTTTCAACTCAAAGAAAGTCTAAGCTTGATGCGAGAGGAGATAGGCCTTTTCAAGTGTTAGAAAAGATCAATGACAATGTTCACACGATTGATCTACTAGGTGAGTATCAAGTTTCTGCTACCTTTAATATTTTTGATTTGTCTCTACTTGATATTAATGCAAATTTGAGGATGAATCTTTTTAAGGAAGAAGGGAATGATGTAGATATTCCTAAGAGATTGGATAATTATAAAGATCCATTAAGGTTTTTAAAGGGACCAATCATAAGGAGCAAAGCCAAAAAGATAAGAGAGAAACTGCTGGCATTTATGCAAGCTTTCATGGAGAAAAAAACTCTCTGTCATGAACATGATTGCCTTTGCAAGCATGATGGTATGTTGATGGATAATGTCAACTTTGGAGTTGTAGAGAGCCAGCTTGGAAGAGTTAATTAGGGCTTAATGATGGTGCATATGCGAGGAATTAAAGTGGACCATGAATATAATCCTTAAGCATATGCATTGCATGTACAATATTTTAAATTTGGGCTATTTATAAGCTGGGCTTTGTTTTAAGTTAAGTAAGACTTAATTAAGTTAATATTGTTTAGTTTTGGGTTTATTGTTTGGGTCTTACAAGCAGCCCATTCATTTGGTCTTTAAGTCGATTTAAGTTTTCCTAGTTTAGGAAGGATTAAAAGTTAAATTAGCCTAGTTTATTATTTTAATGACTCTAGGTTAATTCATTGCCTATAAATACTTTTGTAAAGCTATAACTTGGGAGCTAAGAATTATTAGACTTTGGTTAATTTGAATTGAATTAATTCTTTGGAATTACTTGTCAAGGTGAGTGTTCTTACTTTGATGTTATTTTAAGATTTAGGGTAATTCCAGTTTTACTTGTGTAGTTTTGTTCTTCATCTTATTTTGCTTTAGGTTTTAATCTCCTTCAGAATTAAGGTTTAAAGTATTTATCTTTCAGATTCCATACTAAGTTTATGAATAACTTAATCGATAAAGGGTTTTAGGATTCTTATATCCTAGGGTTTCGCATCACTTTAGTAACATCAAAATAATTTCATAGGCATAATAAAATAATTATAAAATACATAGTCAAAAAAGAGAACATACTGAGCTTGATTTATCTCGACACAGCTGAAAGCTTCAGAATAGAAGCTGTACTAGTGACTCAGTTAAGACAATTATCTTTTTAGGTGAGTTAATCTTGACTTTTAGATCCCCTACAGTTGATTTCATGCTCAATTATAGCTTCCAACTCAACATCCATAGCCTAAATCACCAACTATCAAATTTATTTAACTCCTAGCATGACTGAAATTTTGGAAATTATATTTCCACCCATTCATAATTTATTTCCTAAAATTAAACCAATACCTCAAATATTGGTTAATACTAGTAATTTACCCAACATTCATCTTCATAAAAGACTTAAGAATCACTCATTAATTTTAGTTTGGTTCCTTGTTAAATGATTTCCAAAATTGTTATCCTACCAAATATCTTAGAATTCCAACGTAAGGGATCCACTACAAACAACATGCATTTTATTGACAGATTTGTGCTTTTACCAATGAAAAATGACCTTACCGATAGTTTTTTATTATTTTAACAAATGAAAAGTATCCATCGGTAAAATGCTTGTAGGTACCAAATTATCGACGAAAAATTCCGTCAGTAAATATTACAGACGGATTTATAGACAGGTTTATAAAAAATATTCCATCGATAATTTTATTTAAAATTCGTCGGATGTTTCGTCGCATTGACTTTCTATCGAAGTACAATTTTATTGGTAAACCATCGGTAATATTTAATGAATAAATTATTAATTTATTTTAGTATAAACAGCGATGAATATTTTCGTCAGTAATGTTGTCAGTAGTATAATATTAAAATTATTGGAATGGCAGTGACAAATATTTTCTTCTGCAATTTGTCGGTAAAATATTATTTTTTTATATTTTTTGCAAAATTATATATTTACTATTTTTAAATCCTAAATTAAACACAATAAAGTCAATATAAAAGTATAACATCTAAATTCAATATATACATTAATTAATAATTTTAATATATATCAAAAATAATTTATACAAAAAGTTATATAAAATCTGAACAAATATTGTGTAAATTACAATGTCAAAAACATAAAAATCAACACTAAATATACTTAGAACATTCTTAAAAACAATGAAAACTTTAAATTATTAAGCATGTGTTAAGCTTGCAACCCCCACCGTGTTAATCAATCTTTAGTCTAAAATTTGAAACTAGAATGACAATCAACTGTAGAATATCTTGCCTAGATTAATCTGTTTTAAGTTTTGGTATCTAGGCTATAAAACACAAGAAACATACAACCAAAACACTATTTAATTATAGAAAAATATAACATACAAATATCACAAAAAAAGCCTCAATTACCAGTGAAAGTGCAGCTATAATTCTATATCCAGCCTTGTTCATCTCACAAAAATCAAGAACGTTAATTAAAAAAAAAAGAGTACACAAAAATTAAAATAGCAATCCATGTACACCTTTGGATTATAATTGTGGAAAAACAAGTTAATAAAAGGGCAAATTCAACTAAAACTACTTGAAGGTATACATAAAGCAAAAAATTTGTATAAAAGTGATAAGCTTGAGAAGAAGCCTTTCATAAAATCTCAACAACTTCAAGAGAAATTCAATTTCCTTTAGTGAAGGAAATAAGTAGAAAAGAACAAAATGAAATTTAGTTTCCTTTGTGATGTTTGGTTGTTCAACTTAAATCTTGAAGGTAATTAAAAATGATTGGTACAGTAATAAAAATGACTGGTGGCTGAAAATAAAGGTGTTTGTGATCTGATACAATATATTTTTATTCTTAATTCTGCTTTGTATAATTCTAAATTGTGCCAAATTTTGTTAAGTATCATCTTTTTAGTTGATAAAGTTTCTCTCTTGTTCAAAAGGGTGTATAATCCTAAATTGTGCATAATTTTGTTCAGTAGCATGTCAAGTTATCAGATAGCCAATCTTGGTAATGTAATGAATACTAAAAATTCAGAAAACAAACATAGATGAAAATGCTTAAAGCAGGAAAGTATATGATTGTACCTGAGGTGCAGGAACACTTCTTGATAAAAAGCTTGATCAGATCTCTAGCTTTAACAATAATATATGGATCCTTAATTTTTATAATAGTTGAAACTGTAATTTGATCCCTCAACCTGACCAGCAACAAGCCAGCAATAAAACTAAGACATTAATAAAATCAAGGAGATGATAAATGAACTCTTAAAGAGCACAACTATACAATCAATGAATGAAATGCAATTATAGTCGAAGAAAAACAAGAAAAGAGAAATTTACAAAAGAATTGCAGGCTAGGAAGTTTGAAATAACATAATCACCAATAAAACTTGTAGCAAAAACTAATGGCAACCACGAAAATGCATAGCTTTGCAAGATTCCCAGATTAATAATTCAAAGGTTCCCTAAAATGGATAAGTAGTGATTAATAAAATTAATATTTAAGAGGCTAGCATAAGTATCATTTAGATATTTAATATTTAAGATGGCCTTATATAGATGAAATTTTTAGCAGTGTTATCAGTTAGATATAGGGAAGAAAGGTTACCATTCCTTAATCTATAGGTTACGTAGCTTTAAAACATTGATTAATTAATCCTAAATTGTTTTGTTAGATGACTGTCTAGTTAATATGTGATTAGTTGACCTATGACAGCTTCTTTCTGGAAAATATTCAATCTTTGCCATTTTATAATAATAAAGGGTTGGATAGAAGGACAACTATAATCAACAAATACCAAGATTAAAGAAAAAGACAAACAATAAGGACAACATGAAGACTCCTATATGAACAATAATTAAATAAAAAAACTACTGCATTTGTTAGGAATAAAACTATAGTGAATGTGACATGTACCTTTTTCTTACTTACATTATCCTAGCTACACAATTCAAATGCAGATAGACATTAAATGTTAGAACATAAAAATAAGTGGATAAAACAAACAAAAGCTCTATCAGTCTTGATATGGACCTCAATTGTATTAGCACATCAAAAACAAGCAAACAGCAAGACTTGTAATGGCAAATGAAACAAACAAATACTAATTGTACTAATTAGAAAATGAAATAAACAAACAGTTACTAATTGTAACTAACATTGATTTCCTAATACTCATCACAAAAATGGTAACTGCACACTATATTTCTAATTTTGTCTATATTATATAACAAAATATATTTGATTTGATTGGAATTTCTATTGATAAATAATGGCAATTAGATTACTGTATTTAGAACATTTAGCATACAATTGCACACTATATTTGTATCAAGGTATCATAAACTTGTGAAAATATAAAATCAATTGAGTTGTAATCAAATTGATTTAACCATATGCAATTGAAAATTAATAATTTAACTCTTCCATGTTTCAACTAATTAGATAAATCACATCTAATTAGACACCAAGTATCATAAAAATTGTCCTCCTTTAAATTTAATTGAAAGCCAAAACATATTACCTTTTTCTTGACCTGTCGAAAATGTACAGAAATGCAAAACCTATTGTCTTCTATTCTTGCACCTTGTACTTTCATGACTTGCTCCTTTAATGTTGTCAATATCTGTAACAAACACATATGATTCTTCTTATTGAGCAGCCATTAACATAATGCAATTAATATATATATATATATATATATATATATATATATATATATATATATATATATATATATTGTTTGATTAAGTTGCACTATTGGGAATTCTTAATTAGTGGGATTAGAATCTAATAAGGACTTGCTTCATCAAATCAAAAGCAAGCTTACCTTCTGAATTGCAGGCAAAAATTTCTTAACAGGTTGAAACAGAACTTCATTCCCCTACCAAATTGAACATGACATGTTAGTTAATGGAAGAATCATATTTTCTTTTTGGCCCAGTCAGCAAGAGACTTCTCATATGAGGGACTTCAAAGCTTAGACATAAATTACATCCAAAAAAAAATATTACTGACAAATTAGCTGCGAAATCACAAATGTGTCGATAAAAATAAAAAAATTGCAAAATGGTGACATTTTTAGCAACCAAAATGGAAAATGGTCGGTAAATTTGGTGAGAAATAGTGGCGCCATTTTGTAGCGATGGTTTAGTGACGAAAAAACTTCGTCGGTAAGGATATCAATGATTTTTGTTAGGTACCGATTGAAATTTCGTCGGTAAATAATGGCAACATATTTTGGCACATTATTTACCAATAAAATAGTGAAAAAATATGGGGAAATGGAAATATGAATTGCTGCGACGATCATGTTCGTCGGTAATCTGTCGCTATTAGTTTTATTATATTTAAATAAATGTTTAAATTTTTTTTTTATTTTTTTATAAAATATCATTTTTTTACAAATAAAGCCTAGACTAGATATTTTTTCATTTTCATTATATATAATTTTTATGCAAAATAATTAATATATTTTAGTTATACTCTTATTTTTTAATTATATATACAAAATATTTTATGAATATTTAAATAAAAATTTGTTATATTTTGATGTGATAAGTTCGATCCATATGACTTGTATTTTTTATTATTTAAATTTAAACAAATCAATATATAATTGAATTCATGTTACCTAAATATTTTAGGTCAAATTTAAGATTAATCTATAATAATTCTTATTATAAAATCAAATTTAATTTTATTTTTAAATTAAATTTTTTAGCATTATTATGGATGGGGGAGAGAGGGAACAAATTGGTGGGGGGGGGGGAGAGCGATTTCTGGTTCCAAAATTTAGGCTTCTCTATCGTCGTCCAATGTTCTGTAGTCCCATCAACTACCGCTCATTCATAGATGAACTGCAAGCACTACCATCTTCTTCTTTTATCCAAAATTTTTTTCTCTCTCTTTCAAATCGAAAAATTCATTTGCTTATCAGTTCCAACTTCATATGGTAAAACGAGCATCACTATTGCATCCCTTGTAGCAACATAATTCTTCTAGTACCTTTGGATTTTTCTCACTTGCCACTAACGAGGAAATCGATGTGAGAATAACAAGTCATTTTGGTGCAAATCTCAGCCAACCCATATAGCTTTAGAGCACGTGACCACCTCTAATAGATATTATGATGGTTTGAGCTTCATCCTGATAGTGGCGGTGCTCTTCTCGTGAATTTTTAAACAAAAAAAAATGAGTAAGGTTTTTAAAATTTGAGATTTTTGGTTTTCGATTCAGTTTTGGCCCATAGTTCGAAAAAACCAGCGGTTTCGGTTAACCAACTGGTTTAAATATATATATATATATATATATATATATATATATAATAAAAAAAACTCAAACCCTATTTCAATTCTATCTATTCCCTTTACACAATAAGCCGCCGCCTCCTCTTTGAATCTACTCATCTCCTTCACATCGGCTGCCGTTCATCTCCCTCCCTCAACGGTGTTCTCGCTCCTTCACTGGGGTTCTTTCTCTCAACAGACTTAAGAAACCTATAACAGAGTCTTATACCATTGGCTCCTACAAAACACACTTAACATCTTCAGTTTCTCCAAAATTAACACCATTAAGAAAGGAAATCAAGTAAGTAAAGTATGACATATGCTAGAGCCATGCTCATTTCTAGGTTTGCTCTTGGAGGCTCACTTTTAGTGTCCAAGACTAGAAGAGGCTCACTATAACTCATAATTTAGCAACTTTGTAATAAAAAAGGGTCAAGCCCAAATTATTGTTGGTAGTCAACCCATGAGGCATATACTACTGGGCTCAAAGAGGCAGATGTCATGGAGTTACCACCCAATAAAAAATAAAAAATTTAATCTCAACCTTTTTAATGCCTAAATAGAGATTGGTGTTTGGGACATCACTCTTAAATGGAAACTTGGTTATGTGTTGTTTTATAATTTGTTTTTAAACATTAATTCACCCTCATTTCTCACACGATCAAGGCAATACAAATTAAGTAAAACATCCGTATCAAGTAAGAAAAGCAATAAAAAAGAATAAATTCCTACTTAAGTTATTACATAAGCAAATAGTATGATAAATAAATAAATTACATATAATACATAAATCGGGGCATTCATTTGATTTATGAACATTGGTTCCCTCATGCTTGTTTTACAAAAAAACTCTTTCATGTGATTTTTGGGATGAAAATTTGACATTGGTCTATACTTTGAATGAATACCCAAGTTAATTAATAAAAATTATTTTAACCATCTTTTCTTATTAAATGTGTCAAAAAATCCTTTTTTACTAATTGAAAGCCAAAACATATTACCTCTTTCTTGACATGTAGGAACTGTATAGAGATGCAAAACCTATTGTCTTCTATTCTTGCACCTTGTACTTTCATGACTTGCTCCTTCAATGTTGTCAATATCTGTAACAAACACATATGATTCTTCTCATCGAGCAGCCATTAACATAACACAATTAATATATATATATATATATATATATATATATATATATATATATATATATATATATATATATATATATATATATATATATATATCTATTAAGGACTTACTTCATCAAATCAAAAGCAAGCTTACCTTCTGAATTGCTGGTAAAAATTTCTTAGCAGGTTGAAATAGAACTTCATTCCCATACCAAATTGAACATAACATGTTAGTGAATGGAAGAATCATATTTTCTTTTTGGCCCAGTCAGCAAGAGACTTCTTATATGAGGGACTTCAAATCTTAGAGATAAATTACATCTAAAAAAAGATATTATCGATGGATTAGCTACGGAATCGCAAATGTGTCGATAAAAATAAAAAATTGCAAAATGGCAACATTTTTAGCGACCAAAATGGAAAATGGTCGGTAAGTTTGGTGGGAAATAGTAGCGTCATTTTGTAGTGACGGTTTAGTGATGAAAAAACTTCGTTGGTAAGGATATCAATGATTTTTGTTATATACCGATTGAAATTTCATAGGCAAATAATGGCAACATATTTTGGCACATTATTTACCAACAAAATAGCGACGAAATATAGGGAAATGGAAATATGAATTACTGCGATGGTCGTTTTCGTTAGTAATCCGTCACTATTAGTTTTATTATATTTAAATAAATGTTTAAAATTTTTTTATTTTTTATAAAATATCATTTTTTTACAAATAAAGCCTAGACTAGATATTTTTTCATTTTCATTATATATAATTTTTATGCAAAATAATTAATATATTTTAGTTATACTCTTATTTTTTAATTATATATACAAATATTTTATGAATATTTAAATAAAAATTTGTTATATTTTGATGTGATAAGTTCGATCCATATGACTTGTATTTTTTATTATTTAAATTTAAACAAATCAATATATAATTGAATTCATGTTACCTAAATATTTTAGGTCAAATTTAAGATTAATCTACAATAATTTTTATTATAAAATCAAATTTAATTTTATTTTTAACTTAAATTTTTTAGTATTATTGTGGATCGGGGAGAGAGGAAATAAATTGGGGGGGGGGGGCGCAGAGTGGTTTTTGGTTCCAGAATCCAGGCTTTTCCATCATCGTCCAATGTTCTTCAATTCCCTCAATTGCCGCTCCTTCACAGATGAACCGCAAGAACTACCATCTTCTTCTTTTATCCAAAATCTATTTTTCTCTCTTTCAAATTGAAAACTTCATTTGCTTATTAGTTTTGAATTCAGATGGTAAAATGAGCACCACTATTACATCCCTCGTGGCAACATAATTCTTTCAGTACCTTTGGATTTTTCTCACTTGCCATTAGCGAGGAGATCGATGTGAGAATAACAAGTCATTTTGGTGTAGATCTCAGCCAACCCATAAAGCTTTGGAGCACGTGACCACCTCTAATAGATATTTTGATGGTTCGAGCTTCATCCTAATAGTGGTGGTGCTCCTTCCATGAATTTCTGAACCGAAAAAAATGATTAAGGTTTTTAAAATTTGAGATTTTTTGTTTTCGATTCAATTTTGGGATTCAATTTTGGCCCATGGTTTGAAAAAACCAGCAGCTTCGATTAACCGACCGGCTTATATATATATATATATATATATATAAAATAAAAAAACCCAAACCCTATTTCAATTCTATCTCTTCCCTTTACACAATAAGCCACCGCCCCCTATTTGGATCTACCCCTCTTTGAATCTATGCATCTCCTTTACATCGGCCGTTGTTCATCTCCCTCACTTAGCGGTGTTCTCGCTCCTTCACCAGGGTTTTTTTTTTTCTCTCAACAGACTTAAGAACTCCAAAATTAACACCTTTAAGAAAGGAAATCTAGTAAGTGTGACGTACACTACAAGAAAAAGGTTGAATAAAGACCATAATTTAATGACCAGTCAGTTTTTTAGTCCTTAAAAATATACTAACAAGGACCAGAATTATATCCCGTCATTCATTTTTAATTTAGTATATGTTATTTGTAAAGGAATAAAATCTGGTCCTTAATATTAGTCATTTTCAGTTCTTAAAACTAATTATTTGGGCGGGACAAACCCACGCCACCTAAAAGAGCAAAATTTATCTGTATTTCACAAAACCCATTAACTTTTCTTTCTAACAAATTGTCTGCCCTAACAGTAGCTTTGAGATGTGTTTATATTGATATGGACTCCATATGGGCAAGACAGTAGCTCTCCATCGACGGATGCCTTCTTCCTCGCTCCATCATCGATAGCTCCTAGGTGACTTGCTTCACCATCGATAGCTGTGAAGGCATTTCTTGCTGGAAAAAAAAGGTGTGAAAGAGGTACTAGCTCTTATGTCCCCTGTGTCTTATGCTTTATTTTGTAGGAAAATAAAAAAAGTGCTCTATTTTATTTTGACAGACCATAAATCAGATTAGACCGAAAACCACAAGATTCGGTGAATCAGCAATGCTTTATCGTTAACTCCCCAAATCTTCCCAATTTCGTATTCTATCTAATATCTATTCTAAGTCTAATTTTTTTCTTCATCCTCCACACAGTTCTAATCCCCTCCACCTCCTCAGACCATTTTCCACCAATCTCGGCAACAACAACAACAACAACGATAACAGCAGGGACCAATCTGCCTCCAACATATGGAATCTTTCTCGAGAGAATGATGAAAACATCGACTCGTTGTTTGCCCAAGATTCCAAACAGGGCCTTTCTGGATTTACCGATTCTAAGTCTCCTGAGGAAGAGTCATGGTTAAATGAGAAGGATGGCAGTGGTGAAAGCGATATCTTTGATAAAATTAAGAATGAGAACGAGGCAAACGCTGGCGGGTATGGTGACAATGAGTGGCTGAGGTCTAAAGGATACGAGGTGTGGAACTTGGATGAAATGGAGAAACATAAAGATAGCATCTTTGATATTCCAGAGGTTGCAATAACTGCTGGTCAAACTGGGGGTGAGAATGATTTAAAAAAAGAGAGGGAGCGGATTGAGGAGCAGAAAATATTGGACAATGAGGAGAAGGCGCTTACTGCCGTACTGAAAGATGAAAATTTTATTATCTTGCTATGTTTGTCAAATGTTTGGTAACCTATGCAAATATTGCTCTAGATCTGACTTTGTACTTCACTTTGAAGTTTGATAATTGAGAAAGAGCAGTTCTGATTTTATAATTGCATGTTTCCTTTTCTTTATTTTAAGCGGTTAGATTCTGAATTTCAGTTTAACTGATATAATAAGCAAGTTTGTTGCCGGAATTTCTGATGAATAGGATTTGGATGGGAAGGATCACTTGTGTTTGTAAAGACTTCAAGTTTGGTTATTTAGTTTTTTTACCTCCTGCTGTCGCCTTGCCATTTTTGTATGCTCTGAATTCCAATTCAATTGCATTTTTCATATGACTCTTCTACAATGCTTAATTTTGCCAACTCATTTTTTTAATTTTATTTTTTCGCGACAAAAACGTGTTGGTTGCATTACCTGTTTGAATGTAAGTATGACTATTTGGCAATCACGCATTGGAAATATTAAAGGCTTAACTCTTTTACGGTATATATTTATATTTAATTTATCTTGTTGAAGGGTTTAATTGCAAATAGCAATACTAAGCTTGCTGGTGCGTTGAGCTTAAGTATTTTATTTTACCATCCTGTTATTTCATCTATATATAATTTGATGAAGTAACAAAGTAATATTAAATCAGTTAAACTCTGAGACTTCTTTTCTTAAACTGTAGCTCATTCTATTAGCAGCATCTTTAATAGTTTTAGACAAATTTTGTGGGATGAAATTGCATGTGTTCATGTTAACAGATCGTCACTGAAGATTTTCATAGTTCTATATGTCTGGCTGCAGGTCCAAATTGAGCCTTTGGCGACCTAGTTGCTGCCTCAGGAATCACAGATGCTATGCTGGACAGTTTAATTGCCCTAAAGGAGTTGAAGGTCTGCCTCCTCTAAGTGAAATAGAAGACATGCGTTACGAAAAGAATACAAGAAAATCATCAAGAGCTGAAATAGGGTCAGAAACAGTTAGAATTTGCCAAAGCCAGAGAAAGATATGCTACTGTAGATCAGAAAGGTAGAGCTTATGGTACTGGGAAAAGGAAATGCAGTATAGCTCGTGTTTGGATCCAACACGGTGAAGGAAAATTCATAGTTAATGATAAACAATTTGATGTCTATTTCCCAATGCTTGATCATCGTGCTGCTCTGTTGCGACCATTTGCTGAAACTAAGACCTTGGGTCTTTGGGATATTGATTGTACTGTGAAAGGAGGTGGTGTTTCAGGTGACCTTGTGCCTTTTAGTTTCACATGTGGCTAGTAATATATTTGCACAATGATTTGTTTAAGTTAACCTTTTGTTCTATGACATTTGTTTGTGTAACATCATAAATATATGTTTCATTCTGTAGCAGAGAAACTGCATGTAGGACTACAATGCTATGTTTTTAAGTTGTATTTTTCCAATTTTCTTTCCTTCTAGCTCCCATATTTTTGCACATTATGGTACATTTATATACCATTTAGATGAAGATTGTTAGATTTAGTATTCTGTTGTTGCTTTCTATGGATATTCTCTTGCCAGTTTCTTGTTCATTTTTAATTGATTGTATTGCCTGTTCTCTCAAAACTAAAATTTCTCTACTCCTATGATATGTGTGTGTGTGTGTGTATTCATTTGAAAAAAGTTGAAAACAGTTGGCAGCCTCAGACTAGCTTCTACATGATTTTTGACAATTTTCTTTGTGAATTGATACAATGGATTTTTTTTGTAGGCTACTTTCAATATCCATAGGTCACATGTCTATTTAGAGTTATTAGGGGAAAATATAGAAATTCAAATAGTGCATGGAACCTGCAGTATTTTCCATGTTCACTGTTGTTGATTGCAGGATACCTAATCTAATTTCCATATTCTTCCTCTTTAATTATTTTGCAACTTTGTGGATTCTATGGGAAAATTTAGTCTACAGCCTCTCTTTTTGGAACCCTTCAAAACATTTTTCAATATTTTGTTAGAATAATATTGTCCATTGTTTTGGTTGCTAGGGTATATGTTTTTGGCAAAAAAAAAATTGTTTCTTTCTACACTTCATTGCCTCCAATCCCTTTGCAACCTTAATATAGCCCATCTGAAATTTGTCATGTTTGCTAATGAAGGAACCCCATGCTTCTGCGTGATTTCAGTTATACTTTGAATTGCTCTTACAGCCATTATTTATTGTACTTCCATGTTTATAGATTTTTTTCGAATAATTTACATAAAAACCAACCATTCACATGGGGGCAGGTCATGTTGGAGCTATTCAGCTAGGGATAAGCAAGGCCTGTAAAATTGGGAACCAGATTTACGTCCGCCTCTCAGGGATTGTAAGACCCTACTTTCTTTTGCTGTTGCTTGTAAAATATATGGTGGCTGCTTGGCTTAATTGTCACTGGTATTGTTGTTGTTTCTTTTTACCAGCTGGTTTCTTGACAAGGGATGCACGTGTGGTGGAAAGGAAAAAACAAGGAAAAGCAAAATCAAGAAAGAGCTTTCAATGGGTCAAGCGTTGATATATGGTGGCTCCAATTCATACTGCTTTGGTCTCCAACTTTGAATTGTATGCAAGCTGTTTGATATTTGTTCATTTTCTATTTTCTTTGTAGCTTTAATTCCACTAATGGAGTTTCGTCATAAGGACTTAGCCAAGGAGTATGAATTGGAGCCTGATCTTGAGGTTTTGGATATGTTAGACACAATCGCCAGGTAGAAACAGGTAAATTCTTAATCTTCTTTTCAATTTTGTGATTCTTTTTCTTATTTTTGACATGATATTCTAACAAATAAAGAAGGGATTGAAGTTTGTGTAAATTGAACATAGGTGAGTGTAGTAGCAAAGATTTACTAGGGAGATGCAAGAGACAAATTATGTGAGGCAGTTGATGATCTGAAGCTTGATTGTCTGGTCATGGGTAGCAGAGGCCTTGGTACTATACAAAGGTTTGTGTGCATTCCATAATGGTTGAACTCTCACCTGTGCATGCTTTTGAACATTTTCCATTTTGCTGCTGTGCATGTTTAAGTGGACATGTTTCTCTTGTCTGTTACTTTCCTGGCTTGTCAAGGTTTAGATGCCTATAATCTTCAATGTTTTGGTTGTCTATATGCTGCATTTGAATGTTTGCTTGATCATGGTTGGGTATTTTCTAACAATTCATAGGGAATAAAACATGAAACAAGTGGCTATATGTTGTAATCACTAAGTAGGAATAAAAAAACTAGCAGTCTTTATAGTTGATAATTTTTATGTACAACACGTTTCATTAATAACAGGATTGCATAATAATTTTTAAAGGGTTTTAAATGGTGTTTGAAGCCTTGATTTTTTCATTATATATGAGTATTCATCGATTTGATACTGACAAATAACTTATTAAAATATTGATAATCATTTCTCTGGTTTTGCTTAATTTGCTGAAGCTGGTTAAATTGGTTAAATTGGCTTTTTTCTTGTAGTAAATTTTCTGTTGATCTCCATATGATTTTGTGTCCGACTTTTTTTGCAATTTTTCTATTAGGATGATTTATTTCGATATGTTCACAACACATTCTTAAAAATCCTATAGCATTCCACAAATTAGTAATTAACTTCTTAAACAAATTTCAGCCTCCGGTTCTAATTTACATCTCTTTTGAGACTCTCTTGGTCAGGTTTCCTATTGAGTGCAATGCTGCATCAAGTGTAAAGGACATTTCTCCACACTTGTGCTTTATACGCCTATTGCATTTGGCTAATGAGCATGGATTGAGCATCCATGGATGCGACAGCTTGGATGATCTAAGCATACATCTTCCTACCAATGATCTACACGTTAATAAAGTGGTCTAAGTCTATTTGCTCGTCTTTTTATTTCCTTGTAATAGATAAAAGAAATGTGTATTTTGTAGCAATCGCTGTAATGTTTTCTGATTTGTTTGAAATGCTTGTAATTACAGATATGTCTATGGTTTCTTTTTGATATAATTAAACCATACTTGTGAAGGATCAGAACTGGAACTGCATCTCAGGCGAATAGTCAACTCAAGTAAATATATTTTCCTTAGCAATCCTTATTCCTTTAGGTTTGATATTCTTAGGGTCTTAAATATATTCCTCTATATTACTTACCTAATTTAGTACACTTGTTAGACACTAGTCAAAAATCCAAATTAGAGCTTCAAGATTTTTACTCTTTATTAGAAATTATGATCTAGGCTTCCTTGGGTCACGGCGTCTATAACTACCCGTAATTTTGTGGAATTGGTGCACTAGTGCCAAAGTGAGCAAAAATTCAGAGTGAAGAAAAAAGATGCGTACATAAGGCAGCGAATCTCTTGGTTGATTTTCTTAAAAATTACATACCATTTGAGGCAGTGAGTCTCTTGGTTGGTTATTCTTAAAACACATACCATCTGAGGTAGTGAGCCTCTTGGTTGGATAGTTATCATAAGTTTATCCATGTGTTAACCTTGATTTAGTTAGTCAACATCAGTTTATTGATAGGTTAACCCTAGTTTACTGTCAGATTAGCGCTTGCTTCTCAGCATGTAGAATTGAGATAAGTTGGTTGTATATGATTAGTGCCAACTTGTTAGCATGCAATATCAAGTTAGAGTGATTGTATATGATTAACATAGAATTAGGTTGGTCTATTGTATTTGATTAGCACCTGCTTGTCAGCATGCAAAATCAAATGAAATTGAGTAATTTTTGGTTGGTGCTACCTATTAGTATACCTAACCTTACAGTTGTGGTGGTTGATGCCATTTGCAGATGTGGCTACCTCCTTGAAACACTATTCTACTTAAAGAATTTCTGGCAAATATGCATTTGTGGGGGGTCACTGATGTGCTTAAAGCCTTTTTTTTTAAATGTGTACAACTACCTTTGAGGTACTTTAATTTGGTTAAATTCTATTAACTTCCCAATTACTATGTCATCACTCTACAAATTGGCACAAATGTAAGGAAAACCATCATCATCAAGACTATCGACACATCCGATCTTGCTTTTTGTCTTTCCAAAATTTATATTATCATTAGGTTTTCATCTTTTATCCAATAGTTTCTTATTTTCAACAATAGCTCTATAGCTCCTTGATGTGTTCATATCGAAACATCTCACACTTTGAAGAGTGTATTCCATTACAAAATAGTCTTATTAGTTATAGCTTAAATAGGCATAGATTGCTACAATGGCATGTTGGCCATTATATAACTCTAGCTTTAGCAATATTTCATTTTGACATCATGATAATCCAGGCTTTCCAAGGAAATCAATAGTAAAAGTTCAAGAAATTGCCTTTGGGGGTATTGTAGATGGTGAGATAAAGTATCCACCCTAATGTTAGGATTTGTTGTGAAGAAAGCCAATAGCTTACTGGGAATGCTTTTGAGCTTGATATAAGACTCTTCTTGCATAGTCATGACTGTAAGAGATAATAATTCCTCAATTTATACCTAACAATAAAGACATGTCTGGTTCACAATAAGTGTACTCTACAACTTGTTTTCGATCAATGTTTGCCCTTAATGACTTCAATTTGTATAAATCCTCAAGAAGAATAAAAGGGGGTGTAAAATCCTTCTAAATTCAGAGAACATTAACACTTCTATTTACTGTGCATTTTTTTAATTACAACCTATTCAGGTGACATCCTGTAATGAGGATGGGTGTCTTGGCCTATTCTCTCATTGAAGTGGTAGGTGTGTGCTCCCTAATAGGGTTTCAAGTATCTATCGAAAAGTTTTAATATTAGTGTTCTATTTATTGAGTATGGCTTTGTTTCTTCTTTTTATCATCTTATCTTTTCTTTCTCTTTTTGTTCTTATTATATATATATATATATATATATATATATATATATATATATATATATATATATATATATATATATACATATATTTTGTTTATTTCATCTATTTTGATTTGTCATTACATCTTAGTTATGCATTTATTATTTGTATTATAATTCTTTTTTCCAATTTTCAGGTATATCAAGCAAGAATAAAGGTAATCAAAACATAAAGTAAATGCATAAGTTAAATAAATACATGTTCTAACTTTATATACATTAAAAATATCCAAAAAAAGTTTAAACTCCCTGAATAAAAAATGATAAACTACTAAGATGGTACAGGTCCTTTATGGTAGGTTCATTCTGATGGAGGTCTGAAAGTTGATAGTTTGGGAGGTCTGGCTGGTGCTACTGCCTATAGTGCTACTGGTAGCTGCTCACCCTCCTATCTAAGCCTGAAGTGAAATCCTCGTAATGCTACGGTCAGAGGCTACAGAACCTATGCTATCACCTCAACCAGCCACTCTGAACCCTGGCCTACCTCGACGACTACCCTAGAGTGCTACTTGAGATACCTCATCAAGTCATTCCTTAAGTCTCACATATACCTTTTCAGCTATTCATCTATCTCGACCATGGCTCATCTCCCTCTAGGGACCTCCCCCTTAATGAGATCACTTTGCTCCCTAATTTGGGTGAGTGACTCATTAACTATGTTAGAGAGTATGCCCTAGAGCCCATGTAATAGGGATGTTTTTCATATGTATGAAATTTATATTCTTAATAAAAGGCATCATTCATTTATTAATGCTGTGTTTGAATACATGAGTTTGTAAATCTTAAATTAATAAATGAAGTCCTAGATATTATTAACACAGTGCAAAGGCAATCATGAAGGTGTTCATGATGTGAGATGTCTATTGCATGCAAATATGTTAATATCTAAATATCCCTAGCATTGTTAATTCGGATAGACTAGCACATGTTATGCTTCTTGAATGGTTCAAGCAATGGTTCTCATAATTGTGATTATGGATGATAATCAAAGCTAACATGTGGATGCTTGTTAGAGGAACAAGTTCATTGGAGACCTGCAAAGAGAATCCTCATATGGATATTAAATCTATGTCAGTGAGGAATCTTTTCATAGCAGTTGTGCAAGTATCCTTGGACTTGAGATCACCAAAGTTATCTTAAGTAGCAAGTGGTATACTTTGACTCCATAACTGATTACTTCCAACTGGGAATGAACATAGTTAGGAGATTGGGTATATCATGACCTACTTGAAGATAGTTGAGTGATTGACAAAGGATTCACCATCCCAGATTTAACAAGGGAAGTTATCTCACATGATTCTATAATTACCTTGTTCAGTGAATCTCTGGCCAGAGTAATATGCCGAGATGGATGGAGATCCATGAAGGGCATTTTAGGAACAATGGTTAAATTAATAGAACATACATAATTAGATTTATATGAGTTGACAGAAATCCATACTCAGAATCTAATTGAGATAAGAGTGGTGAAAGGAGTAATTGCAAGGTAACTGTTTCTATGGAAGGGTACAGTCAAACCACATGACTTTCCTGACATTTGGGTAGTCATGATGCCTAGCTAGAGGCCAATCATGACTTGTATAATGATGTATCAAAATATCAATAGAGATTGATAAAATGATTTAAAGGAGTTTAAATCATGTGAGTTTTGAATAGAACTCACAATTACATATTATACTCCCAACATGGATAGGAACCCAATAGGTCACACACATATAGAGAAAAGGGTAAAATGGTAAAATGATAAGGATAATAATATTTGATATTATTATAAAGTTAGAGAGGAGAATATGATAATAATTAATTAAAGAGTTTAATTAATTATGATCAAATAAAATTATCCGCGGAACTTTTGAGAAATGTTCTGTAAATTGGACCTAAATGAAATAATGTATTTCATGATTAATTATTATTGTCTTATAAGTGTTATAAGACTACTATAAGTGTTATAGGACTGATATAATAATTAATAGGACCATTGGAGAAATTATAAAGGGCCAAAGGAATGAAGAAGTTGGAGGAAGCCCTCCAGAAGAGGGCTACATGCCAACTCCATATAGAAGGGATTAGAGGGATTTTTCTTGGACCAAATTAATTTATATATGTTACATAAGTGTTATGGAACTCACATATTTAATTTGGTTGGATTTGGAATCCATTTGGGTATTTAAATCCAATTAGATGCACAAAGCGCCTAGTTTGTGGATTTTGTGCATGGTCTTTTATGAAAAGATTTAATTTGGATTTAATTAAGCCCAAATTATTATAATTAATTCCAGAAGCCCAATTAATAATTCTCCAGCAATTTTAAAGAGCCCAATCTCATTAAGAAGTTGGAATTTTAACCTAACTATAAAAGGCCAACTAATGAGAATTAGGATTAAGTGATTAAAACAAAAGAAAAATCTTTTTCTCTTATTTCTCTCTCCCTTTTTGCGCCACTTCCATTGCTAGCCTCTTGGATTTCGGCCAGCCCTAGTTGAACACCAATTTTTTGGTTCAATTTACCCCTCTCTAGTGTGGATTACTCATTAGAGGTGTTCGATTTTGGACACTGTGGTTTGCGACAACCCGGTGCGAAGTAAAATCAACTGTTCAACAAAAATCAAAGGTGATTTTTCTTATTCTCATATAGTTATATTGTGTATTCATGGCAAGATCAGATCTTATGGTTAATAAAATTTTAAAATTCCGCTTATGTATGTGATGCATGTAACCATTAAATTCCAACAAACTACCTATGAGGATGCATCAAGTCTATATCCACGTAGCTACATCTTAGCTCTAATAGCTCGTACCTCAACCTATAAAGACTATACTAAAGGCAATATGGACTATAAAGTTTGGTCCTATCTACCGACAGTGTCCTCTATAGCAGATAATTTCTTCAAAATATCATTAGACAATGGAGCTGATGATGATTGTGCTGGTGGCACTATGGATGTAGAACCCTCTAAATACCTTGATGGTGGTAGATCAGTCAATGTAGATGCCCTTGGATGCCTATATGGTGGAGGAACAATAGAGGTACATGCCCTTGGGTATCCATATGGAGAAAATCTACCTAATCTCCTGGCTAATGATTGCTAATTTTTGATTAATAATTGTAGATCATAGATGTGCTGGTAGCTAAGGTGACCCACCCAACAAATCATAAAGATCTATCTGCATGTTGATCTCATAATCAAAGTCAATATCTGTCCCCTAATGCTTTTATGGCTCCTCCCCTTAGTTATCCAGTTATACTGGTTGTGTTAGAGGTGCCTATGGTGGCCAAGGCTGCTGATCCTGACCCTAATCATCTTCCTTTGCTAGAGCATTTTGCATTATAGGATCTAAGTTATAGCTCTCCCTAGTCTCTAGGATGGTTAATGGTCAATACTGACCCTTCTAACCTCGCACTAACTCTATCATCCTTATGGTCAGAGCGGCTTGTATGTCAATGTAGATATCCTCCTAGTATGGATGCTCAAATCTAGTATCGTCTACCCTCAAAGCTAACAAAAGCTGAGTCACTACACCTCTTAGCATATTTATATGGTGGACTGGGTGGTTACTCTAACCAGGGAAGCAATGATCTCATGGGTGATGTCTACCATCCTGTGCTCATGCATCCCCCACAAACTCGTAATGTCAATTGCATTGACTAATTTGGGGCACTCTATGAGACCTAGATAAGATGTAGACAGCACTCGTTGGATGTATCAATATGCGTGGGTGGCTAATATGGTGCTCTTTACCATGTTCGATTGGTATACAACTTTCGAAAGCATGACTACTATCCATCAAATTCGATCCACTGTCCTATTGAGGGTTACAATATCTGGCCCTATTGGAAGACCTATAGCCTTAGTGAACCATCAATGCATGATGATATAGTAAATAACTAGCGCCTAGAACTAGACTACACCCTTTTTGGTGTTTGATCTCTTATAACCTCCATATTCTAGAGTAGCTATAACCTCTTTGGTCACATTCGGGTAGGTTTGGAAGGCCGGGGCAAAGAAATCTATCCACCCCGCTATAGCTAGTAGCCCTTTAATCTCCTCAATTGACCCAACCTATAGGAATTGTCTAGATATAAAGCGACTTGTACTAAACTAAACTCATACTAGTGCTCGATACTTATAAGCCTATAGTGGTTTCATGTATGTTGGTGTAGGTGAGGCTGGAGTAGCACGAGTATTCCTTCAAGCCATCCTGTAAAAATTAGATGTTAATGTTCTATGATTGACTTGGGTGACAAGTAAATTAATGTGCTAAAAATTAAGTCAAAATTTTGACAGCATGCCGATTAAAATCAAAGCTAGCCAACTTACATAAAAGTATGTAATAAGCACTACAATATAAAGTACAACAACAAGCTAAACCCATTATCGAGCGATCTAGCAAACATGCATGATAAAATAAGGCAAGAATAAATACTTTACATTCTACGAAAATTCTAACAAAAAATTGATAGCATTCCAGCTAGGAGTGTGCTTATCCCCTGCACAAGAAAACCATTTTAACCAAACCACAGGCCATCATTGGTCACCAAACAATGAAATTCGAATCATTTGACATGTTAAATAAAAATTAACTTCAACTCTGTGGTGCAACTGTTGGCTTAATTACAATAGGTTTTGAAGTACAAGTCTAAATAAATTACCTACATTGAACATAAAAAGAATAAATACCAGCAACGCTACACATTTGCTCATATACAACGGCTCATCCTTAACTATGGTGTGATGCAATGCAAGTTTGAGATAAATTCCCTAAAGGCATGTATAAAACTAAATTACAAGTTACTCATTAACTATAACTCACGTAAACTAAACATTAAAAAAATTATATACTTGTATTTAAAGCACAAATGAAGAATAAGGAGGTGAAAGGACACTTACTTGAAGTAGACAAAATGAAGAAATAAGAAACAAATAAAAATGCAGAACTACCACTACCTCTACATATGCATTGATCCTCAAGGAATTTCCACCCAAATGGTGCATAAAATGGATGAAAAGTGGGGAAAAACTAAGAAAAACTGAGAGGAAAAGCTTCAAAATCATAAATGGCGGTTACTAAATGTGGGGAAGAAGAAGAAGAAGAAGAAGAAAAAGAAGAAAAGTTTTTTATTTTCAAATTTTAAACCGATAGATAATTGCATCATACATCTTGTCTATCACCCTTTTCTTATTTTTTAAACCTTTTTCTTTTCTTTTTTATTTTAATTTCCAATTTACATTATTTGTCATAAAAATGCATTATTTTTACCTTTGTTACATACATCGATGTGATTTTTGTACATTATATACACACATTATTTATTTCAATTATACATATTTATTGAAAATCTAAATACTCTCTAAAATTTATTATGCCCTTTGGATTTTTGAATTTCTCTTGTCTAGAATCTTCCAAAACCTTTTACCTTGGCCACATGCCTTTTAGATTTCCTACAAAATGAGAACAAAAGGAAATTCAAAAATATGTACACACAATGTATGGGACATGTAGAAAAAATGCATTTTTATCATCCAGAGATGACAGATGGGCTGGTCATGGCTTGCTCTTTGAGGGATGGAAGTCTATCAACCCTTTTTATAAATACTATCGATTCCTCTTTGGTCTTTATGCCTTTGACCCCTTTCTTTCATAAGAAAGATTTTGCCAGGTATTTTCTCGTTCTTCTTTTTCTCGTTGTCTTTCTTTTAGTTATTTTTTCCTTTTAATTTTTATTTTTCTCCACTATTCTTGCACTTAAACCATTTGAGAATCCCTATCACAATGACCTACGCACTTGTAAAATTACATCGATTGTTAAATAACTTGAGAACTTGGGAGGACCCTCTTTTGGCTCCATATTCCATCCTGAGATTTTTTAGGAGAGTGTATTTTAATAGAAACTTGATATTTCTTGCTATACATCATTAGGACCTGAGGTTTCATGTCTTTAGGTTCACACATCAAGAGTTATATCCTTTACCAAAGTAATTTGCTAAGATAGTTGGTGCTAGGTTTGCACTTTGTACTTAACCATGCTTTGCCTTTTATTATTCCAAGTTATCATAAACATGTGGCTCCCACCTTAGGTATCCTTCCTTCTAAAGCTAGAGGCTTAGTGCCCCAAAGGAAGATATTTTCATTGGAGCCACTAATAGATGTCCTGGCTAACTTTGATGACATGCCTACTTTCAAGTCTGACATCATATTACTTTATTATTTTGCTCAATGTTTGTTGGTGTATTCTGATGACATAATGATTGGGGATTACAAATTGTTTAGTGTGGTGGATGATATTTGCAGGGGGCATAACCCATTCTTTTTTATTATGGCACTTGGATGTTGTTCATAGTGACCCTATTACCTGTTTGACCCATACTCCCTTACTATTATAGGTATGTCATTCTTTTGAAGGTAGTGAACCCTTCGCAAGTTTTCACATTAGCTTTCCTTATTGGGAAATGTATCCTTTTGGATTTTTATGCATTTCCTTGTCTTACTTTTGCTTAAGATGAATCCAACTCACCACAGCGGTTCTTTTTCCCTTTCTTTTTTTATTTTTCACATATATGGTTGTAGGAGACGCTGAGTCTATGGTCAGAGCCTCCACCTCAGGCTAGGGCGACAGACACTAATCCTATAAGATATGTTATCCTCAGACATATACGATGTGTGTTTGAGTTAGTCCAAGAGGGAGTTGGATGGATGGCATAACTAATAGATAATGATATTATGCTAAGGTGCTTTTGGCTACCCATCTTTTGTGCAATTCAAGATGAAGCCTCTGGATATATCCCTTTTGTGTGGATTGCATCGAGCCACCTTTTAAATTATTGCTTGCTGTGCTAATTAGTTTGGGGATTGGCAGGACATCATCAGGTGCTTGGGTTTTTAAGGCATTATAATTTCTATCTCTTGTGCAGTTTAGAATGAAGCCTATGGATATGTCCCTTTGTGTGGATTGAATCGAGCCACTTTTTTACATTATTGCTTGTTGTGCTCGTCAGTTTGGGGATTTTCAGGGCATCATCAGGTGCTCGTTGGGTTTTTGAGGCATGATACATTATATTCCTTTCCTATCAGAGTATTACCAAAGTATTTAGACTTGGATCCCTATGAGGATTAGCATTCTTGAGATTGGCTCCTGTGACTTCACCACCTCTACCTCATACAAGCAATGGCATACAAGCCCAATAGCTTATAATAGGCTTTCTCATCTTAGGTATCTGGAGAGAGATGTGATCTAAATAGACTATGTTAGATATATCATAGATTATGTTTTTGCTTTTATAGAACTTTTACCCTTCAAACATATGAAAGGAATATAAACTACTTTTGAATACATTAATAATATTTTGAATACATGTATGGCATTTGTTTCTGATTTCAATATACATGATTAGCATGTGACATTATCCTAATGACACATATTATTTAATCTTGAAACTAAAATTTAAAAAGAATCATAAATCCTGTTATCAATCAACCATCTCAGCTTTTCTTTATTGATTATTTTCTTTTAGCCTCTAATTTTTATCTAGGATGCTTTTTTTTTCAATTTTCACCCTAATGAGGCACCTTATTTTAGCAAGGCTACCATTTTTCATTTTCAACTTGCGGGTAATTAATTCTCTTCTTTTCCCTTTTTAAGTCTTAGCCATGGAATCTTTTTAATCTGTCAATGTTTACTAGTTCTCTAAAGTTATTGCCATCACTATCTGAAAAAATGCCAACACCTGTTGACAACTTCTTAAGTATAAAAGGTGCCTCCCAAGTAGGCCTGAACTTACCTTGAATATCTAGAATTTCAGGCCTTATCTATTTGAACACCAGATCTCTCTCCTTCAATAGATTCTCCTTAACCTTCTCACCAAATGAATATGTTAGTCTCTTCTAATAAATCTGATTGTGATGGTATGCCCACATCATATCCCCATTTAGTAGGTTAAGCTATGACAACTTTTATCTAGTCCATTCCATTTCTAAAAGCTCAACTTCCAAGACCACCCTCAAAGACATTCTCAATTTCAACTGGCAGTACCACTTCTATCCTATAAAACAAAGAAAATGGAGTAGCCCCTATTAAAGTTCTAGTTGTGATCCTATAATCCTATAATACAAAAGGTAACTTATTGGCCCATTCTTTATAAATCTAAACAATTTTAGATAAAATCCTTTTAACATTTTTGTTAGCCACCTCAACTGCTATATTTGCACACAATCAATAAGGAGAAGACTTATGGTGTTAGATCTTGTATTTGATGAGCATCTGTCCGATTTCACTGGAGAACTATAACGCATTATTTAACACTATGTGTTAAGGAAAATTGTATCTACATATCAAATTCCTCTTAATAAACTTAGCCATATCCCTTGCATCTATCTTCTTGAAGGATTCTACTTTTACCCGTTGGGTAAAGCAGTTATTAGCCACTATGATGAACATATGTCCATTTAAAGCTGGCGGAAGAATCATGCCCATAAATGTCTATATCCCATACAATGAATGTGATAATGGTGATGTAAGATTGCATTGCTCAGAAATGGGCAAATGTCTCAAGTTTGCAAACTATTGGCATAGTTGACATTCTCCAACATACATAGAATAATCAATATCCATTGTAAGACAAAAGAATCCTTAATGCATGTTCTTCTTTGCTAAAGCTATTCTATTCATATAAGCTTCACATGTACCTATATGCACCTCTTTCATGACCTTTTTTACCTCTTTTTCATCTAAACATCTCAGTTGGATACCATCAGGCTATCTATTATAAAGCACTCCACTTACAGTAATGAATTTCATCGATAGCTTATAAATCATCCTTTAGTCCTTTTCTGTATCTTGCTCAAGGAATATGGATTCCTCCAAATAGTTTTGAATGCTGTAGTACTAAGGTTTCCTATCATCCACCATGATATCCAGAATTTGCATATCTTCAACACATGGCTTATCAAAACTCAAAATCAATATAGGCTTCATACTTACTCCTTTTAGATTATCCTATATTGACACCAAGGTGGCTAAAGCATCTACTAGTTGGTTTTCTTCTCTAGGCACATATAAAAATGTACAAACCTTGAATTGGCTGCTCAAAGCTTTCAGATACTTATGGTAGGGCAGTAATCACTCTTCTTTCACTGAACATTCACCCCTCACCTATTAGACTACTATAGATGAATCCTTAAATACTTTCATAGACTTAACCCCTACAACTAACAAGCCTTTTAAATCAATGATACAAGCTTCATATTAGACTTTATTATTCATGGATTTGTACCTCAATTTCTTGGCTAGCTGCATTTTCTCTCCTTCAGGGGTGACCAAGATTTATCTTACTCTAGTTACCTTGTTATTCATAGCCCCATCAAAGTACATTTACTAGCCCTAAATATTATGGCTGCAATGTTCTCATTAGGGAACTTATAGGTTATCTTTTCCCTTTCTAATGGTTGATCAACTAGGAACTTCGCTACCACTTTCCCTTTAGTGGTTTTCCTAGTGTGATATTCTATATCAAATTATTTTGAGAGTGTCAACCACCTTTCCATCTTTCTTAGGAGTGAGGGTTCTTTTTGCGAATAGTTGAGAGGATTTTGCATAGCCATAACTTGTATTTTGTAGGAATAAAAGTAGTGTTTTAGTTTCTTTGACACCTAAATAGCTACCACACAAATTTTCTCAACTTTTATATACTTTGCTTCTTATGAGAGAAACTTTTTGCTGAGGTATTACAATGCATACTCTATCCCAAAGTCATCCTCCCAGGCCAACATTGCTTCTACTGCACTATCCTCTATGGCTAAGTACAAAATCAAAAGCTTACCCATCTAAGGCAATCTCAACACTGGTGGATGCAGTAAATATTCCTTAATGGTATTGAATGCCTTTTGACAATTCTCATTCAAACCACTGGTTAATCCTTTTTGAGTAGTTTAAATATTGGTTCACAAATCAAAAATCAATTTTGCTAGAAACATGCTTATATACTGAATCCTGCCTAAAAATCCGCTGACCTCATTTGAGTAGTTTAAATATTTCTTTGATAGCCCTTACCTTGTTAAGATATACTTTTTTACCTTTCTAACTCACTAAATACCTTAAGAGCTTACCTGAAGTGACCTTAAAAATACACTTCTTTGAGTTGCGATAAAGGTTATACTTATTGATCCACTGAAAGAACTTCTCCAATGCATCTAAATGAACTTCTCGATTAGCTGACTTGATCATCATGTCATCCACATACACCTCCACTTTTTTTATGAATCAAGTCATCCAGTATCTTAGTTGCCATCCTCTGATAAGTAGCGTGTAACACCCTAATCCATTAAGCATGGATAATTATCAATTATCAACATAAACCTAGTAAATACCAGGCAATAATACTAAGACAAGCCATAATTACATGCCACAATAAATTGGGTCAAACTCTTAAATAAGAAGGCCTAACATAACTGGCCAACAACACAAAATGAAATCCTCAAAGGCAGTAGCAATTTGCTCTATCTTCTTTTCACTGGTTGTCTAGGCACTAGCTATCGATCTCCTGGAGCTTAACTTGAAACCTACAAGGATAAATAAACCTATGCTAAGCTATAAAGCTTAGTGGGAAACAAAACTCTATAGATAACTTCATACAATAAATCATCATATCATATACAACTTTCTATATAACATAGAATAACATATGAGTCTATTGCATTGATCATTTCACAGTGAACATTTTTGGGAAGTCCTCAAACTTATTAAGAATACAATATTTACATATGTCTAGAGCATTTTTTAATTTATCTTATTTCAAAACTTGTCAATTTATTATTATCATCTTACTTCTTCTCTTTCTTTAAACTATCTTGATTCATACCTTTCCTAATCCTTACTACTTCAGAATTCATAAATCAAGGTTATTGATAGTACAAATCTTAAACTTAATGCATTAATCATATTATTACATAAGTTATGCATTCTACATTGAATCCATGCACACAGGAGTGCTTATTCCATGTAACAATCATAGATTTTTTGTTAGACATGATTTCTTCATATATCTTTTTATAATTCTCATTCCAAGTTCATACACACTTATCCTTTAATGTTGTCTTATCATTCAATTTAAACATTATACCACATCATAATTTATATAATGGTTTACACTTTGGTTTATATCAGAATCATACATATGCACATACATGTGTAAATGTTTATATACATACTAACGGGTTTGTATGCCATCTCAACGAATAGGTATTACATATCATGATTAACAGAAAAAGTCCTTGTACCATATGCAAACATGCCATAACTTCCATATGCATGAAGATCATTATGTATACTACGGTTCGTATAACTTTTAATGTAATATTGTAAGCTTGTGGCCCAAATGGCCCAACTATTCATCATAGAGCCCATTGGTGGAACTAACTCGCACCAGTACTCACACAGGAACCTTCCTCATAATAAATGTGGGATATCACAATCATGTAACACGTAAAATGACATTTCTTTTCATATAAATAGTTTATAGCCAACAATAAATTAGGATACAACACCATAGTAGGCCATTCATCATGCTTACATTACATAAATGGAGAAATCATTATAGGTTTTACTTTATCTTATGTACATTTTATCATCTTTAATAACCTGCCTAAGTACTAGTTCCAAGGATGGATAACGGGAGCAATGGATACCTGAAAGTATCAAACTATAGATATCTAAAGATATCAAACAATGGACCCAAATGGAATCAAGCAATGGTTCTAGCAAGGAACAAACTATGGACCCAAAAAAGGTCAAACAATGGTTCCATTAAGGAACGAAACCCAAACGGGGTCAACTATGGCAGCTACGACTGTATTCCTCTAGGCATGCCTATCTAATCCATAACTCAACTATGACCCGCAGGTTTTACCATTCTTAAGCATATTTTAATTCAACATACTTTTCTTTACTTAATACAACATCTTTGCTTAATGCCATCATTCATATAAGAGTGCACGTTATTCTCATCATATTTCAAACATCGAGCTCTAGGCTTCAATACATATGGATGCTATCATATGATCATATAGTTGCATTAACTTTCATTTATTTATATCATGATGGTTTTAGATTTATGCAAATAATAATAACATGTAATCTTTAATAATTAGCATTGTACGTGTCCACATGCACATATACATATAAGTGTAACTTAAATCATGAGAATACAGGCTTTCATTACTCATACTTGTTCACCTATAAAGCCAGGCTTTCCATCATACCATGCTCATGTCAACTACACAATATATATAACTTACATAACTTATGGATAGTTCTCGATGACGTACCTTGTTACTGCTTGCTATGAATAGTTTCCTTATTCTCATAATTACTCACATTATGACATAAACATATATAGCAACACTCAAGCATTTATAATCCCTATAATAAGATAAGTAGGTTCTCTTACAGCTTAAGGTCAAGACTTGTTCATATTTAACCCCTTGATTCACTTTCATGATTTATTAGATTATAGACCACAAGGTATACACTTCAACATAATCATATATATAATTTAATCATCTTACTTGTATTTTTCATCTTATAACATTCTAAACCCAGTTAAGTTTGTATAAGATTTTAGCCTTAGAACAATAAATTGATAGTTTAAGATGAATTGGACATGAAAATAATGTATACATGTAAATATATGAAGGTGAAAAATTAAGAAATAAAAAGATAATAAGCATAAATATGCATTAATGAATATATACATATAAAAAATAATGTGAGAAAGGTAAATGACATAAAAAGGAGAAACAAAAAGTATGATTTTGTCATGTTAGGTTAGTGGCCGAATGGTGCCCATATGGTGGATGCTTGGTTTAATTTATATTTATGTGTTATATATTATGTATATGTGAAATCATGTATGAAAAGAATAAAATTTCACAAGCATGACAATGAATAATTGAATACATAATGATATGCTTAAGCAATTAAAGTTTAAATGTAATCCAATGTGTGACATTAAGTTGCCCTTAGTATTTAGTGGCTAATCCAGGATACTAGGATATAATGGCTAGCCATAGTGACTTTATACCGCGGTAAAATTAAACAAACAGACAAAACATTCAGACAGTCAATTAATATAAAGGTGAATTACAGACAGTCGGATAAAATATTCAGGCAATCCTTATCCCGCATATCCGGTTCGAGAATTTTCACCATCTACTAATAGGGGCATTTTGGTAATTGTTTAAGAAAATGGAATTTAAATAGCAAGTATAATGTAAAAGATAGTAAAAATGCAATAACATTAAGAAAAAGGAGAAAAATAAAATAAATAAGTTTAATAGGGGTAAAAAGATAATTACGCTATAAATTATGGACAAGATGGTAATTAAGTATAAAGTGAGTGAATAAAATGATTAAAATAGTCAATTAGTGTAATAAGAACAAAAGTATAATTAACAGAAAGTTTAGGGACAAATGAAATTTTCCATATAAAGAAGAATTGCAAGGACTAAAATATAATTTTTATAATTAAATTAAATTTAAGAAAATCAACCGGGTCAAAATTGGAGTTAAATTGACTAGAAATTAGAAAAATCAAACAAAAAGGTCAAAATTGGTCAACATTAAGGAAAAAGTCAAACTTAGGGCTATAATGGTAATTTCACAATCGAACAGAGAAATTCATGAAATTAACCAAAAAAGAAGATTTTCGGAATAATTAAAGATGAAATTTGGTAAATAAGGAATAAATTTTGAATTTATTTAGTGATGAAATTTTATTAAAATAATAGTGAATAAAATTATTTAAGTCTATAAAATGAATTAAATGAAATTTTGTGTAGTAGCATCCACCACTAGGCAACACGATTGCTTAGTGTGTGGTTTATTGATTGTGCATAGGGACAAATACTTAGGAATTAAAAGACGATCAAGGATGACAATGGCATGTACATTAGCGCACTATGAAGTTATTGTATTATGTAATAGAATAGTTGTAAATTAAGTTACGTAATTTAATTATGGAATATATTGTAGTAATAATTTCTACTAAATATTATGTGTAAATTAATGTGCATGTGAATGTGATGTAATGAATGGAAATGTTATGTTGTGCTATGATGATGATGAATTGATGGGTAATATAGAAGTGCAATGTATGTTATGAAGTATTAGAGGAAGAGTATACATTTGGGAGTGCTTAAATTTGAAATTGCAGGTTTGGATATCACAATTTTTAAGCTGTTGTCCTACCAAAATTATTGCAAAATGAATAGTGATATAGAAATAAAAAAATATATAGAAAATTCATAATTGAGAAGGATATTACAATTTATGGTATCAGAGCAGGTTTAGGTGGTCCTAAGATCATAGTGGGTGTATAACAATATGGAAATATTGGAACGAATGCATGTACATGCCATTGCTATATTAAGAAATGGAATAGTTGTTATTAATCTTACCTATCCCTTTTCACATTGCAGTGTAAAGTATGGCCTCTAGTTCATGACGAGCGCTCGCATTGGTGAGTGACGTTAAAAGTGAGGCTTCAGCCTCAGCACACCAATAGCTACAGGGAAGCCCGTAACTCAATCTAGCATGCCTAGTCAGTGAACCCAGTAACCAGTCCCCTCAGCTCCTCCGCCACCACAGGTAGTTGATCAGGTTCCTCCAGATTTTGTACAAATGGTGGCTAACCTCCTGTACCGACAGTTACAAGCCCCAGTTCCTCCCCAGCAATAGCAGCCACCTAGGAGGCCTATCCTAGAGCAACTAAAGATGTTGGGAGCTGAAGATTTTTATGGGCATGAATAGGTTACAGCCACAGAAATAGAAGTGTGGTTAGGAAAAATAAAGATATTGTTTGAGATCACACATAACCCCCCTGAGGATATGTTGGAGGGGGCTGTTGCATTATTCTAGGGCCTTGCATGCATATGGTGGGATTCAGTTAGTTGTCACACCTTTGCAGAAGAATTAACATGGGATTTCTTCCAAAGGAAATTCAGAGAAAGATATGTGGGAAAAGCACACCAAAGGGCCATGGAGGAAGCCTTTTGGAGATTATGATAGGGGAGTCGTACAGTATAAGAATACAACAGAGAATTTCAGAGAATCAATGCTTATATGATGGATATTCCTATTCCAGCAACCAAGATGTGCCAGTTATTTGAGAGGAGACTCCACAACGACATTAGAAAAGCCTTAACAAGTTAGGAGTATACAAATATGGAGACCTTAGTGGAGGCAACAGTTAAAATTGAAGAAATTAGTGCTGAAGAAACTAACAGGTGAGCAAGATCTCAACAATGAAGGAGACCACCTTCAAGGGTACAAGGTGGATCGAGTAAGAAGAATAAAGGGTCAGGAGTTCCTCAACAGGGTTCTGCATCAAAACCAGTAGCTGGCCAGTGTTTCACTGCTCTAGTTACTCCTCCAACTACATCTATAGCTAGCACTCCATGAGACAATAATAATCTAGTCCATGAGCATTGTGGTAGAAGACATCCAGTGTTTCACTGCTCTAGTTACTCCTCCAACTACATCTATAGCTAGCACTCCATGAGACAATAATAATCTAGTCCATGAGCATTGTGGTAGAAGACATCCAGGAGAATGTTGGGCACGTACCAGAGCCTGTTTCATATGTGGATTGAAAGAACATTTGAAGAGAGGTTGCCCATGACTTCATATGCCTCCCCCATCCACTACAGTAGATAAACCTAGTTCTGCACCACTCAGAGGACATAGGAGAGGTGGATCTAGTGGTATTGTATCAGCTAGAGGCACCCGACAGACAGCAGATAGACATACATTAGGGTAAACTTATGCAGTTCGTGCCAGAGAGCAGCAGGATGCCCCAGAAGTTATAGTAGGTAAATTTTATTTATTTAATGATCCAATTTATGCTTTAATGGACCCTGGATCCACACACTCCTATTTGAGCATGAAAGTATTAGAGGAGAAAGGGTTAGTTAAGACACAATTAGATTAAGACATACTGGTTAGCAACCCTCTAGGACGCAGTGTGGTAGTTAACAAAGTATTTCAAGATTGCCCTATTTAGATACAAAAAACCACTTTTTCTTGCCAACTTGATTGAACTCCCTTTCCACAAATTTGATATGATATTGGGGATGGATTGGCTTTATAAACATCAAGTAGTAGTGGATTGTCGCTTAAAATGAGTTACCTTGAAGACCTCGGTAGGACAAGAAATTATTTTTTAAGGGGAAAGGTCTTATCTACTGTCAAATATCATCTCGGCTACAGCAGCATATTGATGCATTCGTAAAGAATGTTCGGCTTACTTGGCTTATGTAACCGAGATCAAGGAAGAAAAGCTTAAATTCAACAACGTGCCTACAGTTCGAGATTTTCAAGATGTCTTCCCTTATGATTTACCACGGTTGCCACCATAAAGAGAAGTAAAGTTCACTATCGATGTGTTACTCGGCACCTCACCTATATCTATTGCACCTTATCACATGGCGCCTACAAAGTTGAATGAACTGAAGGTGCAACTACAAGAGCTTTTAGACAAGGGATTCATTCGACCAAGTGTGTCACCATAAGGAGCTCCAGTCTTGTTCTTGAAAAAGAAGGATGGGTCGCTACGTCTGTGCATTGACTACAAGTAACTAAATAAGGTGATGATAAAGAATAAATACATACTACCGAAAATTGATGATCTTTTTGACCTGTTAAAAGATGCAGTAGTATTTTTTAAAATTGACTTAAGATCAGGCAACCACTAGCTGCAGGTAAGAGAAATAGATGTACCAAAGATAATTTTTCTAACCCGATATGGTCACTATGAATTTCTAGTCATGCCATTTGGTCTTACTAATGCACTAGTGGCATTCATAGATCTGATGAATCATATCTTTAATCCATATTTGGATCAGTTTATGGTTGTTTTTATTGATGACATCTTGGTTTACTCGAAGACTCCCAAAGATCATCATAAGCACTTGAGAATTGTGCTCCAGATATTACGAGAGAAGTAACTATATGCTAAATTTAACAAGTGTGAATTTTTTCTTAATGAAGTTACCTTTCTTGGACATATGGTATCAGCAGAAGGCATCAAGGTTGATCCAAAGAAATTCTAAGCTATTTTAGAATGGAAACCACCAAAGAATGTTGCAGAAGTAAGGAGCTTCCTAGGATTAGCTAGCTACTACATAAGGTTCGTTAAGGGATTCTCCATGATTGCCTCTCCACTCATGAAGCTACTACAGAAGAATGTTAAATTTGAGTGGACCGATAAATGCCAAGAAAGTTTCGAGAAGTTAAAAAGCATGCCGACCGAAGCCCCTATTCTTACACAACCTACCTCAAGTAAGTCTTATATCATTTATAGTGATGCTTTCAGAAATGGGCTGGGATGTGTACTTATACAAGAAGGCAAGGTTGTAGCTTTTTCTTCAAGACAACTTAAGCCACATGAAAAGAACTATCCCACCCATGATCTCGAGTTAGCAGCTATAGTATTTACATTAAAGATCTGGAGACATTATCTATATGGTGAAAAATGTTATACTTACATGGACCAAAAGAGTTTAAAGTTCTTACCCACACAAAATGAGCTCAATTTGACACAAAGATGGTGGCTAGAACTCATTAAGGACTATAACTGTTTAATTGACTATCATCATGGCAAGGCAAATGTGGTAGCGGATGCACTCAGCAGAAAATACTTAATGGTGTTAAAAGCTTTGTGTGTTAGGCTATCTATAACACCAGATGGGGCATTGGTAGCTGAGATGTAACTTATGCCCAACTGGATACAACAGATAAAAGACACACAAAGGCATGATGAACGTTTATCATCTACTATCTCACAAGAACATACAGGGAAAGACAGTGAATTCTCCATTGGGAAAAACAACTACTTATATTATAAAGGGAGAATATGTATACCTAATAATGTAGAGTTAAAGAAGAATATTCTAATAGAAACACACAGTAGTCGTTATGCAATGCATCCGGGTAGTAATAAAATGTATCAAGACTTGAAGACGACGTGGTGGCCAGGTATAAAAAAGGAAATAGTAGAATTCGTAACAAGATGTTTGATATGCCAACAAGTTAAGGCAGAGCACCAGGTCCCTTTAGGTTTATTATAGCAGATTACTATACCTGAGTAGAACTGGGAATGCATCATTATGGACTTTGTAATAGGATTGCCTCTCACTAGGAAGCAACATGATTGCATCTGGGTTATAGTTGATAGGTTGACTAAATCAGCACACTTCATCCCAATAAGAGCTGACTTTTCACTAACCAAACTAGCAGAGATCTATATTAATGAAGTTGTAAGGCTGTAAGGCATTCCTATTTCCATCATCTCTAACAGGGATCCTCAAATCACTACTAGATTTTAGAAGAAGCTACAAGAAGCTTTGGAAACTCGCTTGGATTATAGCACAGCCTTCCACCCATTGACAGACTGACAATCTGAGTGAGTGATACAGGCATTGGAAGATATGAGTCCAACATTAAGATGGCGCCATTTTAAGCACTATATGGGAGGAAATGCCGGAGTCTCTTATGTTGGACAAAGCTGAGTGAAAACAAGCTGGAAGGACCATATTTAATCAAGGAAATAGAAGAGAAGGTTGAATTAATAAAAAATAACCTTAAAATTGCAGCAGATAGGCAAAAGTCGTATGCAGATTTTAAAAGAAAGGACATTGAATTCAACGTAGGCGATAAAGTATTCCTCGAAGTCTCACCATGGAAGAAGATTCTTCGATTTGGTAAAAAGGGTAAACTAAGTTCGAGATTCATTGATCCATATGAAATTATGCAACGAGTTGGATCGGTTGCTTATAGGCTGAAACTTCCATCAAATTTGGAAAGGATCCATGATGTATTCCATGTATCCATGTTAAGAAGATATCGATTCAATCCTTCTCATGTTATCACGTCGGAGGACTTGCAACTTCGACCAAATTTGACATATGATGAAGAACCAGTTAGGATCTTAGCCAGATAAGTCAAGCAGCTGCGAAATAAGTGAATACCATTGGTCAAAGTGTTATGGACTCACCATAATGTGGAAGAAGCCACGTGAAAACTAGAGGAAACGATGAGGCAACAATATCTATAACTCTTCTCTTCAGGTAAATTTTGATAACGAAATTTTTATTAGTAGAGGAGAACTATAACACCCCATAAAATTGCATATGTCATGCATGGTAGATTTTAGGACATGAACAATAATCCTTGGGTAATTTTCAAAGAAAACAGGATAAGATAATGATAAAATATAAGGATGCATAAATATTAAACATGCTCAGGCCGGGGTAGTCCTAGGATGGGTGACCTAACAGGCAGCATAATCTAATACAATAATATGAAAATAGGTGTTAAATGGAGTCTAATGCTACAATTTGAAGTCATTGAGCTTAAATAGACCTTTAAATCAAATAAAGAAGTTTTACCTGATATCGCTGAAAAGTTTGACAACAACTTTGATTAGGACTTAGAGGGGTCTAACAACCTTTAAAAATTATTTTGATGTCATAGACATGTTAGGAATATCATATAGATGCCCTAAGAATTGAAAAATAAATTTTTCGGCAATTTCGAATTTTTCTGATTTTTAACTGGCTATTTTTTTGCCGAAGCTGTAAATATATTGAAATGATGTTGGAATAACTTGAAATTTTAACCATAAGCTACTGTATATATAAGTAAAATTGGGGCAAAGTTTCATGGTATTCTGACATCAAGAACATTATTTTTTAGAAAAACAGCCAAAAAATGGCGAAAAACCAAAATAAAATTAATTAGGGGGTAAAATAAGCTTAGTAAATTCAGCCAAAGGCATTTTTTTCCATCTAAAGTAGTCAAGAATCTACTGTAAATCTAGTACATGGTGTAGATGAGTAGAAACCCTTGACAGTGTGACAAGTGGCATAAAATTTGGTTATTGGATCAAATAGTTAGAGGAAGAATTTGAGCCATTGGATTGAAAAATTTTGGGCAGCATGAAGAGGTCTAGAATTCTCTATATTTCTACGTAAAAATCTACCAATTTTTTCCCTTTATTGCACAAAAATTGTTTAGCCCTTTCATTTTAAGTTTTCACCATTTTTCATCCATTTCTTTTTCCTCTCTCTATAAATTAAGCTCAAATTTTGCCCAAGTACACGTCAAGACCTCTTCTTCACTCTAGAAATTAATTTATATCAAGAAGAAGCTTGGAATTGGAGTAATTTGTGTGGAAAAGAATCACACATATTAGGTAAAGTATATAGTTTTTGTAAGATTTAGTTAGGAATTTTTATATAGTTTGATAGAGCATCTTAAGTATAATTATTAGGTAGCAATTAGAAGCTGAAAATTGAATAAAATCTTATGAATTTCTCCTTTTGGAATTTGGCCATAAGGTGAAGAAAAAGGAAAAGGAAGGAACAAAGAGAAAGAAAGAAAAGGAGAAGGAGAAGAATAGAGGAATTCAAGCTTCAATAAGGTTAGTGGATACTAAACCTACACTTAATTTCATTTATACATTAATTCCTCTATTAATCACACATTATGTAATAATAAGATTTAATTAAATAATTTCATTTAGCTTAAGAGGAATGTGTAGTATGATGAGATAAGATGAAATAAACTTGAAATTACATGAGAATTAATTAATTACGTAGAGAAATAGAAGTGGTCGAATGGTTACCTAAGGATATTATTATGAATTTTTGTTAATTAATGAAGGATTAAATGTAATTTTAGCCTCAGAATAATAAATTGATAGTTTAAGAGGAATTGGACATGGAAATAATGTATACATGTAAAAACATAAAGGCGAACAATTAAGAAATAAAAAGATAATAAGCATAAATATGCATTAATGAATATATACATATATAAATTAATGTTAGTAAGGTAAATGACATAAGAAGGAGAAAGAAAAAGTATGATTTGGTCATGTTAGGTTAGTGGCCGAATGGTGCCCATATGGTGGATGCTTGGTTTAATTTATATTTATATGTTGTATATTATGTATATGTGAAATCATGTATGAAAAGAATAAAATTTCATAAGAAGGACAATGAATAATTGAATACATAATGATATGCTTAAGTAATTAAAGTTTAAATGTAATCCAACGTGTGACATTAAGTTACCATTAATATTCAGTAGCTAATCCAGGATATTAGGATATAATGGCTAGTCATAGGGACTTTATGCCGCAGTAAAGACAGATAGACAAAACATTCAGACAATCAATTAATATAAAGGCCTCACAATTACAGACAGTCGAATAGAATATTCAAACAATCCTCATCCCATATATCCGATTTGAGGATTTTCACCGTATACTACTAGGGGTATTTTGGTAATTGTGTAAGAAAACATAATTTAAATAGCAAGTATAATGTAAAAGATAGTAAAAATGCAATTAAATTAAGCAAAAAGTGAAAAATAAAATAAATAAGTTTAATAGGGGTAAAAATATAATTACGCGATAAATTATAGACAATATGGTAATTAAGTATAAAGTGAGTGAATAAAATTATTAAAATAGTCAATTAGTGCAATAAGGGCAAAAGTGTAATTAATCGAAAAGTTTAGGGACTAAAAATGAAAATTTAAACTTAAAGAAGAATTACAAGGACTAAAATATAATTTTTATAATTAAAGTAAATTAAAAAATTTAAAAAAATCAACTGGGTCAAAATTGGAGTTAAATTGACTAGAAATTAGAAAAGTCAAACAAAAATGTCAAAATCGGTCAACATTAAGGAAAAAGTCAAACTTAGGGCTATAATGGTAATTTCACAACCTAACAGAGAATTCACGAAATTAACCAAGAAAAAAGATTTTCGAAATAATTAAAGAAGAAATTGGGTAAATAAGGAATAAATTTGGAATTTATTTAGTGATGAACATTTATTAAAATAATAGTGAATAAATTAATTTAAGTCTAAAAAATGAATTAAATGAAATTTTGTGTAGTAGTATCCACCATTAGGCAACACGATTGCTTAGCGTATGATTTATTGACTGCGCGCAGGGATAGGTACTCAGGAATTAAAAGACGATCAAGGACGACAATGCCATGTACATTGGCGCTCTATGAAGTTATTGTATTATGTAATAGATGAGTTGTAAATTAAGTTACGTAAATTAATTATGGAACATATTGTAGTAATAATTTCTACTAAATATTTTGTGTAAATTAATGTGCATGTGAATATGATGTAATGAATGGGAATGTTATGCTGTGCTGTGACGATGATGAATTGATGGGTAATATAGAAGTGCAATGTATGTTATGAAGTATTGGAGGAAGAGTATACATTTGGGAGTGCTTAAATTTGAAATTGTAGGTTTGGGTAGAAAAATTTTTAAGCTGTTGTGCTGTCAAAATTATAGCAAAATGAATAGTGATTTAGGAATAAAAAAATATATAGAAAATTCATAATTAAGAAGGGTGTTACATACCAATTTTCTTCACTTGGCCTTGTTACTTTAGGGATGAAATGAATAATGGCCACATACTCATTACCATATAGGTCTCTCATGACATACCACTCAGGTAAACTAGACCCAATCATGAACACCGGGGGCGGCACAACATTGTAACCTCCTTTCTTCTTCCTATCTATCTTTTTAGGATCTAAAATCTATTTGTTGTCTATTAGATCCTAAATTCTATTCCTTAAGGTTCAAAAGTAGTTAGTAAGGTGTCAAGTATGTTGATGGTAAGTGCAGTGCTGATCCTCCCAGTGATTGAGCAACCCTTAACTCTTCATGGGTTTTGATGGCAATGGCTGAAGCATCCTCTTCTTGCTTAATTGGTCTAACACCTAAGATAGAGATTTGCCTAGGTTGGAATAATGCCTCTGAGCAGCCTTTGTAGCAAACACTTCTACCATCTTTCTATTTCTATTCGACCCACTTTTATACCCAACTATCTTATTAATTCTAAAATTCCTTCTTGCACCCTCATTGTTCACGCTTTTGGATAAGTACTCTCCCTCAGCTTCTATGCCTATATCCTTCAAGGACTCCCAATCTTTCAAACCCTTTATCTTCAGGCTATCCCTCAAGTATGAACTTGCATTTTGGATAAAGAGCCTAATCTAGCCAGTTGTGTTGGGCTTCCTCTTTATTTCCATTATCCAATTCCTCTGCCTGGTGAGGTACTCATGAAAACACTCATGATTTTTCTATTGATGTAACTCAATATCCTTTAAGGTAACCTCTATTCATGTGTTGTAGTCATCCTGCTTAAGGAACTCCTCGGTTAATAAATCCCAATCCTCTTTGGTACACCTTCACAACCTATAATAGAAATCAATCTTAAGACAAGTCAAGCTTAGACAAAAATATTCCACTTTTTGCTTCATGGTTAAGGTGGCCCCTTTTATAATCAGTGTATATTGTTTAACATATACTAAAGGATCTGAAGTGCCATCAAACCTTAGCAAATCAGGCATCTTAAATCTTTAGAGTATTGGCTCATCCCCATCCAAAACCTTATCCTTAAGGTTCATCCTTTTGCTAGTAGACAATAGCCTAGACATGGCTTTAACCTTCTCTTCCATCTTTTTGAAAACCACATCCTTTGTACCAGGACCTCTACTCTTTATACTCATCATTGGAAAATCATATTCTTCATCCTTTTCTTCAATATAATCATTCTCAAAATCATGCCTCCTCTCTTTCCTTAATGGGTCTCAAGGCATGGTAACATCTGCTACTATAGTGTCCTTAATATAAGTTGGCTTCACTGTCTCATGAGCTGGTGCTACAAGCTGAGTTCTAGAATTTGGTGTTATAAAGGCCATTAATTCGCCAATCAGAACTAGCATTCTTTTCTTGAAATCTTGAAGACACCTATCCAACCTCTTATCCAATTAATCCCTCATCATTAAGGCCTTGCAACAAATGCAGCCAACCTATGACCACCTTTTTATCCTATCAACAACTCTTTTAGTTTCATTCAACTATTCATCATCCATTTCTAACATTATTTCCTAACTACTTACACTTAACTCTGAACTGACTTCTAAACCCAACTCTAAACTTGAGCTTGACCTTGGTAACTCCAATGTTGGTCTTCAAATAAGGCAATCTTTTGACCATCTGGACAATGTAGATGAACCTATAATGGCTGTAAGAATCAAAAGTTAGGAGTTATGCATGTTGAATGATGCATGAGCATGGTACAAACATGATGCATAAATGAAATAAATGCTTTCATTAGATGCCAATCACAATTACATATAAGCATAGCAATAACCTTCCAACCTTATTACATCTACATAGGTACTGCAGTCTTTTCCCTATATGGGCTTAGCCCATAGGTCAATAGGGTACCCAATAGACATATATGGTGCATAATGGAAAACTCGTGGCATAATCTCTCTTAATTGAAAGTGCACGTATATGAATTTTGACCGTAATGTATTTTAACTAACTCATATAGATCAAGTTAGGTTGGCTAGGGCATGGCAGCCTTTGACTATTAGCCTTTCAATTTGTTTTGACTTTGGTTAATATGTAAGGGTCCATATAGCAGACAAAGATTATTATGTCCATACAGCCAAGGGAAAATTGATATTGTCATTACATAGGCTCGAGTCAAGGGTTATGAAACTTTATGGCTACCCAAGCATGGTCCTTGCAATGGGTCTATTTCATCACAAGCATAACAACTAATAGGTCACAATTTTATATACCAATTTGTATTAGACTTGAGCTGGTAGGTTTCCTTGACAACTCTCTATATTGAGTGAGCATAGGGCTTGTGTGCTTCAGGATAGTACTAAGTCTATAAATGGATGCCTAACTTATTTCTAAGGCTCTAAGATGTATGCAAGAAATGCAATTTAGAAAGAAGATAGGATTAATAATAAAATCCAATTATAAAATGCTTAACCAAGATGCTTTTAAGAGTAAAGTCTCTTTCGTCCCCTGTGGAGTCAGCATTGTGATATACGCCAGAGCCATACTCATATCTAAGTTCACTCTCAGAGCCCAATTTTTAGAGTCCAAGACTAGAAGATCTCACTATAACTCATAAATTGGCTACTCAACAATAGAAAAAGGATCAAACCCAAATTATTAGTAGTAGTAAACATATGAAGGCATCTATTAATGGGCTCAAGAGGTAGGTGTTATGGAGTTGCCATCCAATGGAACATTAGGAAATGAATCTCGACCTTTTTATGCCCAAATAGAGATTATTGTTCGGGACATCACTCTTACTTGGTACCTTGGTTATGTGTTGTTTTGTAATAGAGTTTTAAATACTAATTCACTCTCCTTGCTCACACGATGCAAGACGATAAAAATTAAGTAAAACATCCCAGTCAAGTAAGAAAAGCAATAAAAAAAGAATAAAATCTTACTTAAGGTATTACATAAAAATATTGTCTAACAAAGAAAAAAATTACATATCATACATAAATCGAGATATTCATTTAGGCTAGGAACATTGGTTCCCTCGCGATCATTTTACAAAAAAAAAATATTTTTCATGTGACTTTTTGGGATGAAAATTGGATATTTATCCGTACTTTAAAAGAAAACCTGAGTAAATTAATAAATTTTTTTTAACCATCTTTTCCGTTTAAGCATACCAAAAAATCCTTTTTTACTAACTATTACATTCCCAAAATGAATGCATCAAAAAATACATAAAAATAAGCTAAATAATAAATAAAATAAATGTAACTAAGCCAAACAAAAGAAGCAAGAGAAAAACCAACTGGGGCATGACTTCCAATGCATAATAGTCTCATAGCATCCTCTAAAGGCACATGGATCAATCACTCATACAAAGTCATAAGAAAAACCAAAAAATTAGCATTACAATTTAAAAGGCTAATTAAAGAATAATAATGCAAAAATTACATAATTAAATATGTATATAGGGGTAAAATATGTATAGAAAATGCATTAAAACTTCGAGGATCAATAAAAAAAATATAAACAATAATAAAAATACAAAAAATACATGAAAATAAGCTTAAATGAGCCATAGTTATCTTTAAAAAGGTGATAAACATCCATGACTAAAGGAGAGGTAGGATGAAAGGAAATCCCCATGACTTCCCCTCTGTTATGTTGACAAAACGTCGTCTATAGGCACTTCTTCCCATATGTCACTCAAGAGATCGATATAGAAGCTGGAAATTACATTGAAATCATCCAAAACTCCAAGTTAACCTTAAATGCTCAAATATAATGGCCTAAAATATGCAAAATTAAAGTTCTAACCTTAAATCATGCTTCAACTATGCTAAATGACATTAAAATGTATGACAATAAAATGAAAAAAAGCAAAGCTTTAAATCATACCAACATGAAGGATATCATACTAAAATTGATATTTTATCATGCGTATAAATCCGGATTAATATGACATTCAAGTGAAACATATGAATTTCAGAATAATAACATATAAAACATTTAATTTAGCAACAAAAAACATTATTATATATGATTAAATCTAAAGAGAGAAAAATTGATGGAGAGCCTAGAATATTTCGCTCAGGAGATATTCTTATTCTTTAATTCTTAAAGTCCAGATCTTTACACTGATTGTATTTTTGTGTTTTAGAAAAATAAAATGATTTTTATTTGTATTTTTTTATCAAAAAGTGTTGGAATTTTTGCCTTAATGAGAGAATAAGTGATTTCTTCTTCTCCAAGAACTTGTCCTATCTTTCCATCAAATGATTCCCCCTCTATTTTATAAAACTCTAATTTTTTTTTCTTTTATACCTAAGGCGGAGTTGGAATTGAATTCAAAATCTAGCTCTTCAAATCTGGAGGGATTAATCCCTCAAAATTCAAACCCAAATAGTTGGAAATCACTCTTTAAATTTTGAAAACCAAAAATATGGGAAATCTAGAAATTCAACAATAGATGGTTGTCTCTTAACCATTCTTTCGGTAAAAATATAAAATTTACAAAAATGCATCTGATTTGGTCTGGGTAGGAGGGATGTGGTCACAGATGACCATCCCTCACATGAAAGATGACCCTCTTTCATCACTGAATGCCAAAATCATCATTTTTTGTGTTCTTTTGTTAATACCTTTCAAAACTACTTGGAAAAACATAAGATTTTCGTGAAAACTATGAAAAATCTAGATCAAAGCTTTTGGATCTATACACTTTCTAAGAAATATACTATTTCATTATAATCAGGTAATTGTAATATGGGCTACCTTGGGTCATGGTGTCTACATAAAGAAAACTTAACTAAATATAAATTATTTTTCCACTTACCTTTCTAATAAAATTGCAGCACGAGTTTTGCATCTTCCCCTTTTTCTCTAGTTTCACCTTGCTCTTTAGATTCTTTAATCTTTAATTAAAATTTCTTTCTTTCTCTTAGCTAATTCCCAGCAAAAGACAAAATCTCAAAGTAAGAAAGGAAGAAGAGAAAGGTGATGGCACTAAAATGGTGGTTTCTCCTTTAAAAATTGTCAGCTTCCCTATTAAGAGGAACATTCTTGCCTTAAGTACTTTACACATTCTAGAAATTCAGGTGTCAGATTTCTATTGGTGGTAAAATTAGGCCTTTGTATAATAGTTTTTCAATTCCCCATTAATATATTAATTACCAACTATAATTCAATAATTATTTATTCTCTTTAATTTAAACCTCCCACACAATTTTATACTCAACTACATAACTTATAACATATACCATATCCTTGAAATAGATTGGCGAATACAAAATACATCTCCAAAATCTTCCTAGGTATAGTTGGGAGCATTAAATTTCTCTCCCCTTTAAAGAAATTTTATCCTCAAAATTCACACACACACACACACACATACATATATATGTATGTATGTGTGTGTGTGTGTAAGTAGACATATATATATGTTTACACACACACACATATATGTGTGTATGTGTAAACATATATATGTATACACACACATACATATATGTATTTATATACACACACACACAAGCGCGTCTGCACGCGAGCACGTGCACACACACACACACACACACATATATATATATACTATACTATACTATACTTTTTCTTTACCATGCTTATAATCAATATTAGATTATAGATTTCAGCTATACTTTTCTTTAAATGTATCTCTATATAGCCAAACAACATAAATGGAATTCCATGTAATCGGAAGAAAAAACTTTATAAAAATTTCAATGAGCCTTCCACTCAAAACTAACGTATATTTGAATTGAAACCTTTCCTTGGACAAGACATATAGGATTATCATTCATTAGATTTTCTTTTTTATTTCCACATAAGACTAAACTAACTTTCTACATTAGAGAAGGAACAAAGTTCACATTACACACACATCATCTGCTCATTTTTTTAAATTCCCCAAATAAATGTAATAAAAGATAATGGGTAGTTATATCTTGGATTAGCTAAAGCATCTTAACATTTTTTATTATTCAAAGCATTCCAAAAGAAAGTTATAGTATTAGTAAAATTGCATTTGACCATGAATCAAGATAATAATAGTAAAACAACCTGAAATATTGCACCCATGAAATTTGAATACAGCAACTTATTCCTTAGATGTAATGTTATCTCCCTATAACTAAGCATAACTACTAGTCCTTATGTTGAGCATGACTATGTTATCTAAAAAAATAAAGTCTTACATAAATTACCACAAAGCAAAGTTTATATGTTAGGTCATCTTTGTAATATGATAGCGTGCAAGAAAAATCACATCAATCATGTTATCAGTCCTTCAGTGATGCATATAGAAACTATAACCAGGCTTTGCATAAACGCCTTAAATTTTAAGATATAAGAAAATATTTTCATTACTATACTTTCTTCTTTAACAACCTATCAGCTGATAGGCTAACATAATGATTAATTGGAGATACATTTGAGAAACCAAAAATTTTACCTAAACACTAGCTTAAGGTTCAGAACAGATGAAGTATGTTTGTATATTTTTTTCCAACCAACAAAGATGCCATAATAGCTCACACAACCATCAATTTATAGATGCACTCAGTTCATATGCCCTTTTTTCCCAAAAAATTATAAGAACTATTCATCCAATCATGTTGGATAACCTTAGTTATCACTTTACCTGATACTATTGTATTTTAAGTGGAATGTTAAAAGAAAATAAATAATAAAACTATGTTAATAGGTAAAAGAGAAATATCACCAACTAATTAATACCTATCTAAATTACAAGCCAATATATAAGCAATCACTTTTGGTAATCTAAATAGAAACACCCGATTATTATTCCCTATGTTAATTTAAATCAGTGGTGGAACAGTCCTTAAGCTACCAGACATATAAGTTTACATGTCTAAAATGATCCTAAATCTTTCATTTCTCATACAAAATGCAATTTTGGAATATCAAAGCAGTAATTTATAGTTTGTCGCTTAAAATTCTTAAGAAAGAAAAAAATTGAAAAATCAATGAAAAATCAAGATTGATTAACTAGATTGACTAGAATAAAAAATATAAAATGTGATGGTAGATTAATTAGTCATAGTGTTCCATATCTAAACTCTAAAAAAAAAAAGTATGAAAGTAACCCTGACCATTCAGTTGATACACCAAACAACATGAAATTGTTGCAATAAATAAACATTTAATCTAAATGTGCACATGGATTGAACATGGGAGATTTAGGTTTAAAGTTTTTTAAATCAGTATAGAGATCCACATTCATGTATATATAGACAATTGCACTTAAAAATCTCAACATCAAACAATACATATGAGATTATCATTCATCCCTCTTAACCTTAGGATGCTCACAAACACAATTTCACCAATGATCTGTGAATATTCTACCTTAACACGAAAAAACGTATTAGAAATAGAAATAAAAGGTCTGATTTACTAGGATATTCACAAATATATGTTCTAGCACTCATACAAAACCTTTTATAATCAAACTCTACCAGGATAGGGATAGCTACCACATGCCAACTACTCAACTGATTTATTCATATATAAATTACTGAAGCATAATTTAAGCCAGGATTGCCTAAACCTCAACTCTAATACCACTAAATTATGACACCTTTATATGCCTCTGAAGAGCATAAGGGTACTAGAACCTAACCTTTAACACATAAGCTATTAAAAATATTTGCAGCAATATAAACAAACATGACAAATAAGTCCTTACAAAATAATCATGGTAAATATATGGAAGAATAAAATAAACTTTTATCCTAAACTTTCAAGTTAACCGATTGTGGTTATCCTGGCTTTAGTCTTAGGCTCAGCAAATAAGTACCTACATAGATTTAAAGCCAATGCTAAGTAAAAAGTTTTACATAGGGCAAGGCTACATGCGATAGTAATTATCATATAATATAAATAGGATAATTCCACACAATTTAAAAATCATCAAATGCTTGCAACACATAATTCAACTAGTAATGGAGAATGGCTCAAACATAATAGTTATCCAAACCTTTTTATTTACATAATTAAAGCCTGGATGGAGTATTATAGGTCATAACATAAATGATAATAAACAAAACACTGGCACAATTCATAATATGATCAAAGGTAGCAAGTAAAGGAATTTTAACAAATAACATCAAATTAAAATGTCATTATTTCAACATGAATCGAGATAGCTATAAAGTAGAAGATACTCACACTAAGAATCAGATTAAAAAGGTAATAACAACCAGATCAAAATGTGTCATAGCACCAATGTCAAATGACACCATAGTTTCATAGAAGATACCCTAAAGGTATCTCATAAAAGACAATAAGTCTCAAAATCATAAATTGGATTAGAAGATACCAAAGTATCAAACAAAAGACACTAGTTAGTGTCATAGAAGCAACTTCTAAATGTTTTAGATAGTGGGACTCACATATCAAATCCTGCATAACTTAAAATCGAACCAAAGTAGCTTGGAAAAAATATAAATTAGATGATATTTAAGGAAATAAAACTAGGGGTAACACACGTACTTTTACCACGATAGGAACTAGGCCCTATCTTAGAGAGTATAGTCTTAATTGAAAACTTTAATAAAATTTCATAAGTAAAACCAAATTCCAATTGGTGCATTCATGAGCCTCCCCATTTAAAGTTGTATTGAATTTAATAACACATAGTTATAGATAAGTAGTAGAAATAGTTTGATGATTAAACATATATCTAAGAATAATAATACACAAAGGAAATTTAGGAAAGAAACATCTCGTGAATTAAAAGTCATGTAGTGTTTATATTTCTTAGAGGTAAGAAATTTAACATTTAACTTATATCAGTTCCATGTTCCTCTATCTAGCTTATTATAATATGATTTTAACCTATTACAAAATTTAGACATGGTTCACGCTTGTTGGAAAGGAGAAATCCAGCTTAAAAAGCTATTTACAGATTATATGTACTATTAGAGTCATTCAAAAATATTATCCAAACATATATTTACAAATTAGAAAGTCATGAAATTGCTTAAGCGCAGGAAATTTCATCTAATATTGTCTCAAAATTCTCCATTCTATCAAACTGGAGTCTTTATACCTAAAGTCAGTTACTTTTGATGACCTATCAAGAGTTGACTTCATTAATTGCCCTGCTTCTATTACAAAAGACAGCTATCAATTATACCAACATTATGAGTTTATTGGCCAAAGGTTCCAACTAATTTTAAACTCATAACCTAAAGCTTTACCATCTCATTAATTATTTTAAGACTAACTAAATTTGCTAACAGAACTCTAAAACCTGATCATCTTAGTGTTAGACTCCCAATCTATCAAAATTTAGACATAAATACATCTTATATATATATATAAGTTTATAGACTCACTAAACTAGAGAAAATTCAATTATACTTTCACAGTGCCTCATGCCATATTTAAAGCTGAAGCTTCTGAAGAAATAATAGACTTATAAGTCATGTCAATAGCTTACTATGGAATTTACATAACTTTAATAACATCAAAATAATTTCAGAAGTAGAATACAATAATTACAGAATACATATTCAAAACAAAGAAGACCTGATCGAGCTTGATTTTTCCCAGTAGGGATGAAAGCTTCTGGACAAAAGCTGCACAAGTGACCTGAAAAAGTTTAATTCTATCCCAATTGAGTTTTGAGCTTTTGTACTAAGAATGGACTAGTGACTCTGCTGCAACACTTATCTTCTAAGCTGGGTTGATTTTACCTTTCATATCTTTTATAGTTGATTTCATGCTTGATTATAACTTTCAAATCAACATCAATGGCCTAAATCACCAACTATCCCAATTATTTAACTCCCATCATGACTCAAATTCTCAAGATTTCACTTTCACCCCATTCATAATTAATTTCCTCAAATTAAACCTATACCTCAAATATTGGTTAATACTAGTAATTTACCCAACATTTAACTTCATAAGAGACTTAAGAATCACTTATCAATTTCATATTGGTTCCTTGTTAAATTATTTTCAACATTCTTATTCCACCCAAATACCCCATAATTCCAATGTAAGGGAGCAATCCTACTAGATTGCTCAATAACATATCTAATAGTCTTAAGAAACCTACAACAGAGTCTTATGACATTGACTCCTATGAAAATACTTAACATCATCAATTGGTCTCAGATTAACACCATTAAGAAAGGAAATCCAATAAGTAAAGAAAACTTTAATTAAACATAAATTAATTTTCCACTTACCTTTTTAAAAGAATTTTAGCTTAACTTTTGCATCTTCTCCTTTTATTTTGGTTCATTTTACTCTTTAGCTTCTTTAATATTTAATTAACATTCCTTTCCTTTTTTTTAGCTAATTCCTAGCTAAAGGCCAAAACTCAAAGTAAGAAAGGAAGAAGATGGCACTAAAATGGTGGTTTTGCCTTAAAATTGGCCAACTTCCCTAACAAGTGGTAGAATCATGCCTTAAGTACTTTTACACAAATTAGAAATTCATAAATAGGTATACTCAGCTACTTAACTTATAAAGTATACAAGATTTTTGAAAGAAATTCATAAATACCAAATAGGTCCCTAAAATCTTTTTAGGGATAGTTTGTGGTGTTACATTTCTCTTCCCCTTAAAGGAATCTCATCCTTGAAATTCACACTCATAGAGTGTGTCTGTGTATCCTATACTTTTTTTTACCATGCTAAAAGTCTATATATATATATATATATGTATCCTATTCTTTTTGTTTACCATGCTAAAAGTCAATATTAGATTATAGCTTTCAGCTATAATTATGCCTTCCTTTTCTTTAAATGCATTTTTATATAGCCACACAACACAAATAAAATTTCATGTAATCAGAAGAAATTTTTTTATGAAGATAATAATGAGCCTTCCTCTTAAAACTAACACATATTTGAATAGAAACTTTTCCTTAAACAATTCAAAACATCAAATTTATTTATTTCCACAGAAGACCAAACATGAACAAGTACATAAACTACATGAATATAAATAAATACGAATGTGTACGTTAATATGGGAATAATACCATGTGATAATTGGAACAACATTGAAGGTTTGAAAAGAGTAAAAGATGTGTTAAATGAATGTAAGTATAATATTGATGGTTATATACATATAATAGCTATAAGCATGTGGTTTATACATCTGAATGTGCACATTGATCCTATCATCCCGATTAAGTGTATCTTGGTATGTTAATTATTTAAATGTATATTAGTAAATTGAAATAGAGGAATGTATAAGATATGTGCATAGTAACTTATATGAATGTAAAAAACTTATATGCAATATCGGTGAAGGTAAGTATGCTATAATATGAATGCAGAAATATGTATTTATGATTTTGTGATCATAAATATGTGTATGTAGTTAAATTAAAGATTTATATATTGAAAGAGGAATGAGAATTAAAGCTTATAATTATAGTTGCCTGTATTTATGTCTAGTTTATGAATAGATAAGCATGCTTATAAGGGTATAATGCAGCTTCCACATGACTGACTCCGTTTAAGTCAACATAGATGACCCTATTTGGGTCATATAGCCGACTCCATTTGGATTTGAATGGCTGGTCCAAATGATTGATCCCATCTGGGTCCATATGATCAATACATATGGGTATCCCTATCTCTACCTTCGAGTACTTATATTATTGTATCTTTGGGTACTTATAGTATTACTCATGATCCATACCTATTAAAAGGTGGAGACTCTTTATATGCAATAATTAAAGTATTATTATTGAAAATATGATAGAAATAGTATAAAAAATGCATAACTTGAACTAAATGATGTTTTCATATGTATATATGTTTTTTAATTGTGAATATGTAATTGGATAACCATTACATTTGAACATATACTTGTATATTACCATATTAGACGTATATGAATGTAATTATGACAATATGATATAATGTATGTAGGTTTGGAATGTTTGCCTTATCATAATTATAAAAAGTAATATGTAAATTAAGGAATGACACAACATGATGTATGCATATTTGAAGTTATGGATTATATGTGAATTTGTTGTAATATACGAAGGTTGTTATCAAACATATATACAAGTGTATACTCTTTTGACCATGTGTTGTATATTTTGTACTATATTCTATTTTATAAAGTAGCCTTCCTTAATGCATGTAAAGTTATAATCTTAGAATGGTAAAAGAACTATAATTATGCATTTGAACTAAAAATCATTGAAAATAGTAATAATAGTAAATTAACAACTTAAATGCATAGAATTCATAAAGTCGTGCTACTATGCTTTAAACCATACATGAGGATGAAAGGCATGTAATTTGTATTAAAACAAGATAATATAACATGTATGCATACTTGACTACATAGTGAGCTCAAGCATACATAAGTATACATGAATTTAAAATGTGAATTATGCTTGATATATGTACACATAAGCATCCTGCATATATTTTGGAAACTAATAATCTTTTTAGTAAGTTAAATCATAATGAGAGATATAATTATATAGTAAAGCTTAAAAAATAGTGAAACAAAATTATTGGGAAATAAAATTAGTATAAACTAATGATTTAATATAAGCCATTTATATAGGAACTATAATTAGGATAAGTGTAAGCTATGTCAACTTATTATTTACGCATTGCTTTGTAATGTTATGAACATGTTTTCAATTAAAAATATTATTTTAGTATACACTAATCTGCATACTAGTATGTGTATGTTAATGATGACTTCTGTGACAAGTCATCCTCATGCTTTAGCTCCCCACTAAGCTAGTAAGCTTAGCATGGATTTTTATCCATGTAGATTTAAGTGAAAGAATTAGAAGCCAAAGATATCTGCAGTTGTAAAGTTTTTAAAAGCTAGTGTTACGATCTCAGTAAGTGCACTGAATTGACAAGTAATAAAGGAGAATATAGTTAAGATCCCTAAGTGTCGAACATAAGTGATTCTTCTTAAAAAGGGACTACATTCTAAAAATTTTCTCAATCTCACTTGATAAGTAGGGACTCATAAAGATTCTTCTTAAAGAGGAACTACATTCTATAAATTTTCTCAATCTTACTTGATATTACCAATGTATCCCTAACTCTAGAATCTAACAATTCAAACACAATCCTTTACTCACTAGCACTTCCTAAGAAAAACTTATCATGCCTAACTCTAGAATGGTCAGTTCCAAAAGTGTAAGACAAGGGTTTTTAGGCATAAGGAATTAAAATGTAAGTGCAATAAGCAAACATAAAAATAGCATGCATTTAGCATGCTCAAATAGGCTCAAAAGGGCTTGCAAGGGATATTACATAGAAAAGTTAGGTCAAAAGGTCTTGTCAAAATTGGATTAGAAAAAATCTTGCCTAAGTCATTTATGATCTCATTTTTGAGTTGTTTACTTGCTTTGAAGGGTGATGAGGAAGGTTCTAGCACTTTAAAATTCCTATTCAATCACCTTTATGCACTATTTTTTATTATTTTCAAAATTAGGCCTAAAGTGCACATTTATTAGGAGACCTAGGGTACTGATATAATTGAAACTAACCAATAAAGAAAAATTCATTCTACAACTAACCACTCTCTTGTTATTCTAACTAATTTAAATAAGGCTTTCTAATTCTAAGTTCAAGATCATTCACAATAGAAAAAATTATGAGGGTAAACTAACTAAGGTGTAAGAGTATGTAATAATAAAAACAAACAAAAACAAAAATCACAACTAAAATAAAATCAAAACACAACTAAAAATTAAACTAGAAATAACAAAATAATAACATAATCTATAAAATTAAAACTAAAACAACAATAAAATAAAAAAAATAAAAAATTAACAAAAAATATAAAATTACTAGAAAATAAAATTCAAAAAGGGCTAAATGAGATAAGTTTATATTCTTCATGCCAAAATTGATGCAAATGCACAGTGAATGGAGTGTTTGTATTGAAAATGTAAATGAGAAAAGAAGGAAATGGAATGGAATGTCAAAAGATATGGTACACGACTGAGACAAATCTACCTCTACTGTGTACACCATTCTATAACTAAAATATAGCTTACACATGACTAAGACGATTCGGTCTATGCCATGTGGCCCCTTCTAGAACTAAAAATGCACTTGGCACACAACTGAGACTATTTGGTCTCTACTGTGTGCACCAAAGTTTTTGCAGATTTTTCAAGTTTTACATCCACTTTTATGCACATTAACACACTCATTTCTAATCTTATTCATGCAAAAATAAATGCTCAAATGAATTACCACACACTTAGCAAAAACACAAGCAAAAACTAAATATTTAAAGGTAAAAATAAGCAAACAAAATAAACAACTAACTAAAAAGTAGGGTGAGAGAATTAGTTATGGTTTATTAAGTCAAAGCTTAACTCTCCTTACTATCTAGAAGCCGAGCTTGTGACCCAAATGTTCATCTTTTTGAAATGTGCTCTTCATTTTCCCTTATCGGTCAAAGTAAATTTTTAAAGTTCACCAAGGTAGGAAACACCATATCTTCGATGAAGTACGACTCTATCTTAGGTTGTTAAAAAACATACTCCTCCAACTCTTATAGCCTTAATAAACTTTTCAAGTGGATTGAATTCAGTGCTTCCACTTGAGAGTTGAACCATTCTTGCTCTTTTAGTAAAGAATTCTTCACAAGAGATTGAGATTCATTCTCCAAGCTACTGGCCTTGTCTTTAATAATGATTTATCCCTTTTCTAGTTCATGAACGCCACAATTAATTTCTTTATTGTCTCCAAACTGTGCAAGACTTAATTTCTCCTCATTATCACCATCAGCTCGATTTTGCACCAAAATCCTCAAGAACTCCAATTTCCATTTCAAGTTTTTAATTCTCAATTCTTGACTTATCAGTGGATGCTTTTGAGTTAACAAATTCTCTTGATTCTTAATCTTTTCCTCTTGAGACTTAATTGTGGCCGTCCATTCTTCTCTTTCAATTCTAAATTAATTTTCCTTGCTTGTGAGCAAGTTAATGAGAACATTAATTTTGGAGGACTTGACTCTTGCGATTTCCATTATGAGCAAGGATCCTTAAAAGATGGCGATGAGTAGATGTTGAAGGTTGATGTGAGTACTATAGTTCTTGCATTCCTCTCCTCAACTCTTCCATTTGCACTGTTAAAAGAACCAATTCATCATTTTGGATAGAACAATGCATCATTTGAAAATGCATCAAAATCTTTTTGTAAAGAATAACACCAAATCAAAAACAATGAAAAATAAAAGTCTCAGACTAAACTCAAATAGAGATATCAAACAAACAACACCATTTATCATCTGTAATAACTCCAAAAACTTGTTGCAACATCAGCAAGTGCACTGTATCAACAAGTAATATAGGGTAATATAGTTAAGTCCCCTAGATATCAAATCCAAAGGATAAAGGGCTACTAAGTGAGATATCTAGTGTTGATCAGGATTAATCTGAGACAAATTCCCAAGTTTTTTATTAGAGCTTCCTAAATTTAACAAACAAAATAAATAAATAATAAAGCTAATTAAACTAAATATTAAAACATTAATTAATGACATTTCCAAGGTACTTTAATCCTCCCCATACCCAATACATTGAATTAAACTGCAAAGAAATCTATGACTTAAATGTGGACAATCCATCGAAACCCCTAGTTTTCCATTTCAAAGCCAACTACTCTAACTACCTAATTTCCTATTTCGAAGCCAACCAAATAGTTAGCATAAGTGGGGTTCCAAGACCTAGGTATGAATTAGATTCCCATTTTGGAGGTAACCAATCCATTACCCATCTATCCTTAAACTATTTTTAAATTTAACAATACATAAGCTATAAACCTAAAGCCTTTATTCCAAAATCATCATTTGATTTACAACTCATACAAAACTAAAACAGAGCATGCCAATACCCATTCCATTCAAGCATAATAACCAATCGCCAAATGAAGTAAAAAAGCTTAAATGCTCAATAAAAAAGATAAATGAATAAGCCCAATGTAGAACAGAACATTTAGACACACACACACACATACATATATATATATATATATATCAAAATAAGTTCAATCCATTACATAGATATGGGGATTTATAGATCATTTAGCAAAGAAACTACAAACTAAACATTAATAAAATAAGAGAAGAGAGAAAAGAAGAAACCCAGAAGCCCATTATAGCTGATGAAGTCCCAAGTTGAATCCAAGCCTTCTTCACTAACACTCCAGCAAAATAAAAGTTAAAACTACAACTAAAGTAAAGAAATCTAAATCTAATCCAAGAACTTGTATTGAACTAAACTAAAATATGGATTTACAAAAGAAAAGAAAAGAAATTAAAACCTTAAAAATGAATGAAGAAAACCATAGATCTAAAATGTTTGCCTCTTCCTCCTCTTTTAGCCAAACAAAAACTCAGCTTTTATAGCATCTACAGAGATAGACATCTGAGACAAATGGTCTCATCTATGTTCAATCTATCAAAAAAGTATTATAGCATTAGCACATGGCTAAGACACTTTAGTCTCAATCGTGCATACCTTTCTGGATTGAACAGCTCAAACTCTGCATTTGACACGACAGAGACAAATGGTCTCTCCCGAGTGCTAAATTTAAATAGTATGGTTTAAGGATTTTTCAATGCACACGACTAAAACACTTTGGTCTCTCCCGTGTGTAAGTTAATTATCTGTACAAAAGTAAAAATTCACCATTTAGCAAACCAAAACACTATAATTCTTAAAATAATCCAATTCGGCACTAAAGAAGAGATTTAACACACAAAATATAGAAAACACATAAAACAAGACACAAAAAAAAATTATACTAAAAATAAACATAAAATTTATAGTTATCAAATAGCCCACACTTAGCTTTTGTTTGCCCTCGAGCAAACAAACAAATCACATTCCTGCATACTCAAACTAAAAGAAAGAAAACACAATTTAAAAAAAAAAAGAACAATACTTTAGTAGAAGTCACTAAATGAAATCATAAGTCTCAACTATACCATACTAGCTAATCTCTTTGTGTATGTGTGCTAGGCTAAAATAATTTAAAATAACTTTTAAAACAAAAATTCTAGTAAAATTTGACAATCGAGAAAATAATTTATGTGCAAAAGATTGCACATGTGGTTTTGCTCTTGAAACTTAAGAGATGCCATAAGCCTCTCCGTTAGAATCAAATTCCGAAGGTCATCTCCAAACATAACTCTTAACAAGATAAGATCCTTAGGACTTAAAGGCTATAATGTGGCTATGGTATGGCTATCAAGAAAGGATTAAGATTCACAAGTTATAATTACCATTTCTACCTTAACTCACCACTTTTCTACTAAAAAGTAGAATTTAACTCTACCTTTATTTACTCATCATTATTGCCAAACTTTAGATATCCATATTGTATAACATTTCTTTAGGAAAAAACACAATGAAGAAGAAAAATTTTTTCTTCTTTAATTATTTAATTTTTTTAAACTAGAGTAATCATTTCTACAATTGATAAGTAGGAACTCACAAAGATTATTTTTAAAGAGGAACTATATTCCAAAAATTTTCTTAATCTCACTTGATATTGGTAATGTATCCCTAACTCTAAAATATAACAATTGAAGCATAACCCTTTATTCACTAGCACTTCCTAAGAAAAACTTATTTCACCTACCTTTAGAATGGCCAATTCAAAAAGGGTAAGATAATGGCTTTTTAGGCTTAAGGGATTCAAATGCAGGTGTAATCGACAAACATAAAATTACCATGCATTTAGCTTGCTCAAATAGGCTTAAAAGGGCTTGCAAGGAATATTATATAACAAAGGTCAATCAATAGGTCTTTTCAAAATTGGATCAAAAAAATTTTGCCTAAGTCATTTTTAATCTTATTTTTATGTTATTTACTTACTTTAAAGGATGATGAGGAAGGTTCTAGTGCATTAGAATTCCTACTCAATCACTTCTTGTGCTGGTTTTTATTATTTTTAAAAGTAGGCCTAAAGTGTACATTTATTATGAGACCTTTTGGTATTAATCTAATTTAAACTGCCTAATAAAGAAAAATTCATTCAACAACTAACCACTCTCTTGCTATTCCAACTAATCTAAATAAGGCTTTCTAATTATAAGTTCAAGATCATTCACCACAGGAACAATTATAAAGGTAAACTAATTAAGGTGTAAAAGTATGTAATAATAACAACAAACAAAAACAAACATCACAACTAAACTAAAATCAAAACACAATTGAAAATTAAACTAGAAATAAAAAATAATAACATAATAAATAAAATTGAAACTAAAACAACAATAAAATAAAAAAAATACAAAATTAATACAAAATATAAAATTACTAGAAAATAAAACACAAAAATAGCTAGATAAGGTAAGTTCATGTTCAGCATGCCAAAATTGATGCAAATGCATAATGAATGGAGTGCTTTTATTGAAAATGTAAATGAGAATAGTAGGAAATGAAATGGAATGTCAAAAGATATGGCACACTGTAGACACAAATCTTTCTCTACCATGTACACCATTTTGTAACTAATATGCACCTTGCACATGGTTGAGATGAATTGGTGCCTATCATGTGCCCCCTTCTGGAACTAAAAATGCACTTGGCACACGACTAAGACTATTTAGTCCCTACCATGTGCACTAAAATTTTTGCAAATTTTTCAAGTTTTACATCCACTTTCATGCATATTAAAACACTTATTTTTTATCTCATTCATACGAAAATAAATGCTCAAATGAATTAGCACACAATTAGCAAAAACATAAGCAAAAATAATAAATTTAAAAGTAAAAACAAGCAAAAAAAATAAACGCTAACTAAAAAGTAAGATGAGAGAATTAATTCTAGTTTAATAAGTTGTTAGAGAGTATGCCCTAGAGCCCATGTAATAGGGATGTTTTTCATATGTATGAAATTTATATTCTTAATAAAAGGCATCATTCATTTATTAATGCTGTGTTTGAATACATGAGTTTGTAAATCTTAAATTAATAAATGAAGTCCTAGATATTATAAACACAGTGCAAAGGCAATCATGAAGGTGTTCATGATGTGAGATGTCTATCGCATGCAAATGTGTTAATATCTAAATATCCCTAGTCATAGAATTAACAAGATAGGACATTGTTAATTCGGACAGACTAGCACATGTTATGCTTCTTGAATGGTTCAAGCAATGGTTCTCATAGTTGTGATTATGGATGATAATCAAAGCTAACATGTGGATGCTTGTTAGAGGAACAAGTTCATTGGAGACCTGCAAAGAGAATCCTCATATGGATATTAAATCTATGTCAGTGAGGAATCTCTTCATAGCGGTTGTGCAAGTATCCTTAGACTTGAGATCACCAAAGTTATCTTAAGTAGCAAGTGGTATACTTTGACTCCATAACTGATTACTTCCAACTGGGAGTGAACATAGTTAGGAGATTGGGTATATCATGACCTACTTGAAGATAGTTGAGTGATTGACAAAGGATTCACCATCCCAGATTTAACAAGGGAAGTTATCTCACATGATTCTATAATTACCTTGTTCAGTGAATCTCTGGCCAGAGTAATATGCCGAGATGGATGGAGATCCATGAAGGGCATTTTAGGAACAATGGTTAAATTAATAGAACATACATAATTAGATTTATATGAGTTGACAGAAATCCATACTCAGAATCTGATTGAGATAAGAGTGGTGAAAGGAGTAATTGCACGGTAACTGTTTCTATGGAAGGGTACAGTCAAACCACATGACTTTCCTGACATTTGGGTAGTCATGATGCCTAGCTAGAGGCCAATCATGACTTGTATAATGATGTATCAAAATATCAATAGAGATTGATAAATTGATTTAAAGGAGTTTAAATCATGTGAGTTTTGAATAGAACTCACAATTACATATTATACTGCCAACATGGACAGGAACCCAATAGGTCACACACATATAGAGAAAAGGGTAAAATGGTAAAATGACAAGGATAATAATATTTGATATTATTATAAAGGTAGAGAGGAGAATATGATAATAATTAATTAAAGAGTTTAATTAATTATGATCAAATAAAATTGTCCGCGGAACTTTTGAGAAATGTTCTGTAAATTGGACCTAAATGAAATAATGTATTTCATGATTAATTATTATTGTCTTATAAGTGTTATAAGACTACTATAAGTGTTATAGGACTGATATAATAATTAATAGGACCATTGGAGAAATTATAGAGGGCCAAAGGAATGAAGAAGTTGGAGGAAGCCCTCCAGAAGAGGGCTACACGCCAACTTCATACAGAAGGGCTTAGAGGGCTTTTTCTTGGACCAAATTAATTTATATATGTTACATAAGTGTTATGGAACTCACATATTTAATTTGGTTGGATTTGGAATCCATTTGGGTATTTAAATCCAATTAGATGCACAAAGGGCCTAGTTTGTGGATTTTGTGCATGGTCTTTTATGAAAAGATTTAATTTGGATTTAATTAAGCCCAAATGATTATAATTAATTCCAGAAGCCCAATTAATAATTCTCCAGCAATTTTAAAGAGCCCAATCTCATTAAGGAGTTGGAATTTTAACCTAACTATAAAAGGCCAACTAATGAGAATTAGGGTTAAGTGATTAAAACAAAAGGAAAGTCCTTTCACTTATTCTCTCTCCCTTTTGCGCCACTTCCCAAGCTAGCTCTTGGGAATTTCGGCCAGCCCTAGTTGAACACCAAGTTGTTGGTTCAATTTACCCTTCTCTAGTGTGGATTACTCATTGGAGGTGTTCGATTTTGGACACTGTGGTTTGCGACAACCCGGTGCGAAGTAAAATCAACTGTTCAACAAAAATCAAAGGTGATTTTTCTTATTCTCATATAGTTATATTGTGTATTCATGGCAAGATCAGATCTAATGGTTAAAAAATTTTAAAATTCCGCTCATGTATGTGATGCATGTAACCGTTAAATTCCAACATGGTATCAGAGCCACGGTTTTGCCATGGATATACAATTCTATATTTTTCTGCGGAATAAGTTTTGTTTTGTTTTGAGTTATTTATTTCATGAACTTTAAAATATTAGATTTGATTGTTCATGAATGAGAAATATTGATTTCTGGTTGTATGTGTGATCAAATAAATTTGGTGGAAACAAAAACAAATTTTTTGAAGCATCATAATTTGGGTTTGGCGTGAAACCCATTAGGGTTTGGCGTGAAACCCTAGGTAATGTAGGGGCTGTTCTAATTTAATTTCTTATGGATCCATTTAAAAATCATTTAGATGATATTTTATGTGTTTAATATGTGATATTAAGCCGTAGGATCGAACGGAATTAAAATCGAACAAGTTTTGCATGAAAACTAGTTTTGTCGAAAAGTTCGATAAATTGGTGTTCTTCGTATGTTCTTGATGTGTTCTTGGTTAGAACGACTTTTGATCTTCTAAATCTGATATATATGATATATTAAAGTGTTTTTAATTAATTGGATTAATTAAAATGGGCCTTAAATTAATTTGATTAATTTTAATTCATTAAAACCACTTAATGGGCTTAATTATGTTTACGGACTTGATTTAAATTAGTGAATGACTTGGTGGGCCCAAGGAGCTGATTTAAATTAACTATTATAAACATTAATTAAGTTTATTAATGGGTTTTAAGGGCTGGAGTGGGCTTGGCTCATTCCAAAAGGCCCAAATGGTCCAAATGACACAAAACTAGTTTGTGTGTGAACACACTTAGGGTTTTTCTTCTGTGGGTTTCGGCCTACACTTGTTTTAAGCCCAAAATTGATTTTTTTAATTATTTAATATGATTAATTAATTAAATAATCAATTTATAATTAATTAATAATCAATTTGATTGATTATTAAGACAAGAACAAATTCATGCAAAAAGGTTTCCTAAAATGAAAGTTTCCAAAATGGAAAAAGTTTCCTAATTTGATCACATCATTAAAATAACTCAAAATATAGTTTCAAAGGTTGAAACAAAGTTAGTAATCCTTTTCTTTATGCATTAGAAAGGCATATAAGGGTGAATGATTGGCATGATGGTTAGTTATGGACAAAGCCCAATGTGATTGAGCATAATGCATGTTTTGGCCCAATGAGGACTTTCATGTCCCGGCCACTTGTTTTTGGTTTGTATTTGATTTCAAATTGTAATATGTAATTAGATTACTTAGATTAGAATTAGAAATAGAGATGGAGACCATTTTCAAGGAGCAAGATGGGCCGGATGGAGATCCAACAAGCTTGAAGATAATGTAATTATTTTTCTTGTTTGAATCATGCATACTACCTAGGTGTGACCTTTTGATTTCCCTCATGGCTCGGGGAAATCAATGTAGTGAAGTCCATAACTATACCATATTTGTATGCTTATATTTATGTGATAGATATAGGATGCATACCAATGTATGCCAACCATGTATGATGAGACTTAATTAACTAAAACCCTCAAACAAATACTAAGGTATATAAGCCTTCCATTAATTTGAGGAGAACCAGAGTTCTTTATAGTGTGGGTTGTTGACCACAGTCAAGCTCACATTATATCGAATATGTTCAAATCTAATTAAATGGGTCATCTTAGCTAGCCCATTAGTTTGTTGACCACAGTCAAGGCTAATGGTTCTAGAGGCAAGATTAGGGAATGCATATATGATATGCATGCATCAAGAGTTGATAACCTAATGATCCAATAGTTGTGTAGAGACACAATTGGTATAGAGATACCTACCTTTCAAGGGTATGGAATTTGGCTTGTTGACCACAGTCAAGGTCAAATTACATATCAAGGATTGGATATTGGCCCACTAAGAAAACCATCGGGTTTTCTCGGATTAAATAGTGAGGGCTATTAATTCGCAATAAAATAGTGGGAGTAAATGTATTAATTAAAGACCTTATTAATGCATACATATATATGAACATACTCTCATATCTTTTCATTTTCACATCTAGGTCATCATCATGAGCACATCAAACATTAATATACGATCAATCTTGGATAACAAGCTGGTTGGCAACAACTATTCTGACTGGATCAGGCAAGTGAGAATTGTTCTCAGGGCTGAAAAGATCCATTATGTCTTGGATAAAGATCCACCACCACTTCCATCAGATGATGCCATTGATGAGATCAAAGGCATTTATCGAAAATACATGGAGGATAGTGAAGCAGCAGCATGTTTGATGCTGGGTGCTATGTCCTCGGAGCTTCAGAAGCAACATGAAATGATGGATGCTAGAACCATTGTTTTGCATCTAGAGGAGCTTTATTCTTCTCAGGCTAGAACTGAGCAATATGAGATTGCTCGAGCTCTATTTAGTTGCAAAATGGTGGAAGGCACTTCAGCTGCTGCTCATGCATTGAAGATGTATGGGTATATTGAGCATTTGAGTAGACTTGGCTATGTTATGGATAATGATCTATACATAGATTTAATCTTGTACTCGTTGGCTCCAAGTTATGCACCTTTTGTGCTTAACTTCAACATGAACAAGATCCAAGTATCCATTCCTGAGTTAATCAACATGCTCAAGACAGCTGATGGATCATTTAAGAAAGATCCAAAAAGTGTCATGGTTGTCACTTCTGCTAAAGGCAAGAAGCAGAAGAAGAAGATGATAACCAAGGCGCAGCCAAAGAATGGTGGGATCTCCAAGAAGAAGGTTGCCAAGAAAGAGAATCCCAAAGGAACTTGCTTCCATTGTGGAAAAGATGGTCATTGGAAGCGTAACTGCAAGGCCTATCTAGATTCTCTTAAGGAGAAGAAGCAAGCTGTTGCATCTACTTCAGGTATTCATATGATTGAAATTAATACTTATTCTATTGCTTCAAAACAATCTTGGGTATTAGATACCGGATGTGGATCTCATTTATGTAATGATCTACAGGGGCTTAGAAGCTTTAGAAGAGTTGGAAAGGCAGAGATTTGTTTGCAGTCAGCTACTGGACAAAACATCTCTACAACTGTTGTGGGGACTTATCATTTGCCTCTTCCGAGTGGATTAGTACTGGAATTAAATAATTGTTATTATGTTCCAGCTTTGTCCAAGAGTATTATTTCTTTCAGTTGTTTAATGAACGATTATGATATTTCTTTAAAGGACAAATGTTGTTACATTTTTAAGAACAATATATTTTATGCAAAAGCTATCATTGAGAATGGTATATTTGTTCTTGATTTAATTAAAGAAGTACATAATGTGGATACCAAGAGAATGAAACATGATAATCTAAATACCTCATACTTATGGCATTGTCGTTTAGGCCACATAAATGAAAAATGCATGACCAAATTGCACAAGTCAGGTGATTTGGGATCATTTGATTATGAATCATTTGATACATGCGAATCTTGTTTATTGGGAAAAATGACAAAAGCTCCCTTTATTGGTAAAGGAGAACGAGCTAAAATGGTTTTGGACTTAATACATTCGGATGTATGTGGTCCAATGACTACACATGCTAGAGGAGGTTACTCCTACTTCATTACTTTCATAGATGATTATTCCAGGTTTGGATACATCTATCTAATGAAATATAAGTCTGAAGCATTTGAAAAGTTCAAAGAATTCAGAAATGAAGTAGAGAAACAACTTGGCAAAAGTATTAAAACACTTAGATCAGATCGAGGTGGAGAATACTTAAGTCAAGAGTTTCAGGATTATCTTAGAGATAATGGGATTTTATCTCAATGGACTCCTCCATATACACCACAACACAATGGTGTATCCGAAAGGAGGAATCGAACACTATTAGATATGGTTCGATCAATGATGAGCCGAGCGGACTTGCCTAAGTCTTTTTGGGGATATGCACTAGAAACTGCTGTTTATGTGTTAAATAGAGTTCCTAGTAAATCGGTTGATGTTACTCCATATGAGATGTGGAATAACAAGAAACCCACGCTTTCTCATATGAAAGTATGGGGTTGTCCTGCTTATGTGAAGAGGACAATGTCAGACAAACTGGATGTTAAGTCTGACAAATGTTTATTTGTGGGATATCCAAAAGAAACGTTTGGATATTATTTCTATAATCCCTTAGAACAAAAAGTGTTTGTTTCAAGGCATGCTGTCTTCTTGGAAAAAGAGTTTCTCCTACGAGAAGACAGTGGGAGTAAAATTGAACTTGGTGAAGTTCAGGACCCACAAATAGAAGTAGATCAACCGATTGAACCCGAAACTGAATTTCATAATGATGAGATTACAGTTGAACCTGATTATACACAGAATCCTAGAAGGTCTACTAGGATGCGTTCTATCCCTGTGAGATATGGATTTCACATTGATTCGGATAGAGGCATAACTGTAGTAGAGGACAATGAGCCTACAAGCTATCAAGAAGTTTTGAACAGTTCAGAACGTGATTTATGGCTTAAGGCTATGCAGTCCGAAATGGACTCCATGTATGAGAATAAAGTATGGACTTTAACTCAACCACCTGAAGGGATAAAACCCATAGGGTGCAAATGGGTCTTCAAAAAGAAGACTGACATGGAAGGTAATATAGTTACCTATAAAGCTCGCTTAGTAGCAAAAGGTTATCGTCAAAAAGAAGGTATTGACTATGACGAAACTTTTTCTCCTGTAGCGATGCTTAAGTCTATAAGAATACTTTTAGCCATTGCAGCTCATTATGATTATGAGATTTGGCAGATGGATGTGAAGACAGCTTTCCTTAATGGAAATCTTACCGAGGATGTGTATATGACACAACCAGAAGGATTCACATCAGGAAATGGCGAAAAGGTATGCAAGCTTCAAAGATCCATTTATGGATTGAAGCAAGCCTCTAGGAGTTGGAACATACGATTCAATGAGACAATCAAAGAGTTTGGTTTCTCACAGAATGAAGATGAACCTTGTGTGTATAAAAGGGTCAGTGGGAGTGCAATTGTCTTCCTAGTTCTATATGTAGATGACATATTGATCATGGGAAATGACGTTTCTCTTCTCCAATCTGTTAAAATATGGTTATCCAAGCAATTCTCCATGAAAGACCTTGGAGAAGCATCCTATATTCTGGGAATAAGGATCTATAGAGATAGATCCAATAGGTTGCTAGGTCTTTCTCAAAGTACATATATAGATAAAGTATTGAAGAGGTTCAATATGGATCTCTCTAAGAAAGGGTTTATACCCATGGTGCATGGGAAACACCTTTCTAAGTCTATGTGTCCACAGACACTGGAGGATAGAGAGAGCATGAATAGAATACCATATGCATCTGCAATTGGTTCTATCATGTATGCTATGTTATGTACACGTCCAGATGTAGCATTTGCTTTGAGTGTCACAAGCAGATTCCAATCTAATTTTGGAGAGGAACATTGGGCAGCTGTCAAGAATATTCTTAAGTACTTGAGAAGGACTAAGGATGTATTCTTGGTATTTGGAGAGGGCAGTTTGGAAGTAAATGGGTATACGGATGCCAGCTTCCAATCTGACAAAGATGATTGTAAATCACAATCTGGTTATGTGTTCATAATGGGAGGAGGAGCAGTTAGTTGGAAAAGTTCCAAACAAGAAACAACTGCTGATTCCACGACAGAAGCTGAGTACATTGCTGCTTCAGAAGCAGTCTGGATCAAAAAGTTCATAACTGAACTAGGAGTGGTGCCTAGCATTGTTGATCCGATTCCTTTATATTGTGACAACAATGGAGCCATTGCGCAAGCAAAGGAACCACGGTCTCATCAGCGATCCAAACATGTTCTCAGACGCTACCATCTCATAAGGGAAATAGTAGCTAGAAATGATGTGAAAATAGAAAGGGTTCCCACAGATGACAATGTGGCGGATCCCCTCACTAAAGCACTTTCCCAGATAAAGCATGATCACCATATAAATAGCATGGGTCTGAGACATATGAGTGATTGGCTCTAGTGCAAGTGGGAGATTGTTAGAGAGTATGCCCTAGAGCCCATGTAATAGGGATGTTTTTCATATGTATGAAATTTATATTCTTAATAAAAGGCATCATTCATTTATTAATGCTGTGTTTGAATACATGAGTTTGTAAATCTTAAATTAATAAATGAAGTCCTAGATATTATAAACACAGTGCAAAGGCAATCATGAAGGTGTTCATGATGTGAGATGTCTATCGCATGCAAATGTGTTAATATCTAAATATCCCTAGTCATAGAATTAACAAGATAGGACATTGTTAATTCGGACAGACTAGCACATGTTATGCTTCTTGAATGGTTCAAGCAATGGTTCTCATAGTTGTGATTATGGATGATAATCAAAGCTAACATGTGGATGCTTGTTAGAGGAACAAGTTCATTGGAGACCTGCAAAGAGAATCCTCATATGGATATTAAATCTATGTCAGTGAGGAATCTCTTCATAGCGGTTGTGCAAGTATCCTTAGACTTGAGATCACCAAAGTTATCTTAAGTAGCAAGTGGTATACTTTGACTCCATAACTGATTACTTCCAACTGGGAGTGAACATAGTTAGGAGATTGGGTATATCATGACCTACTTGAAGATAGTTGAGTGATTGACAAAGGATTCACCATCCCAGATTTAACAAGGGAAGTTATCTCACATGATTCTATAATTACCTTGTTCAGTGAATCTCTGGCCAGAGTAATATGCCGAGATGGATGGAGATCCATGAAGGGCATTTTAGGAACAATGGTTAAATTAATAGAACATACATAATTAGATTTATATGAGTTGACAGAAATCCATACTCAGAATCTGATTGAGATAAGAGTGGTGAAAGGAGTAATTGCACGGTAACTGTTTCTATGGAAGGGTACAGTCAAACCACATGACTTTCCTGACATTTGGGTAGTCATGATGCCTAGCTAGAGGCCAATCATGACTTGTATAATGATGTATCAAAATATCAATAGAGATTGATAAATTGATTTAAAGGAGTTTAAATCATGTGAGTTTTGAATAGAACTCACAATTACATATTATACTGCCAACATGGACAGGAACCCAATAGGTCACACACATATAGAGAAAAGGGTAAAATGGTAAAATGACAAGGATAATAATATTTGATATTATTATAAAGGTAGAGAGGAGAATATGATAATAATTAATTAAAGAGTTTAATTAATTATGATCAAATAAAATTGTCCGCGGAACTTTTGAGAAATGTTCTGTAAATTGGACCTAAATGAAATAATGTATTTCATGATTAATTATTATTGTCTTATAAGTGTTATAAGACTACTATAAGTGTTATAGGACTGATATAATAATTAATAGGACCATTGGAGAAATTATAGAGGGCCAAAGGAATGAAGAAGTTGGAGGAAGCCCTCCAGAAGAGGGCTACACGCCAACTTCATACAGAAGGGCTTAGAGGGCTTTTTCTTGGACCAAATTAATTTATATATGTTACATAAGTGTTATGGAACTCACATATTTAATTTGGTTGGATTTGGAATCCATTTGGGTATTTAAATCCAATTAGATGCACAAAGGGCCTAGTTTGTGGATTTTGTGCATGGTCTTTTATGAAAAGATTTAATTTGGATTTAATTAAGCCCAAATGATTATAATTAATTCCAGAAGCCCAATTAATAATTCTCCAGCAATTTTAAAGAGCCCAATCTCATTAAGGAGTTGGAATTTTAACCTAACTATAAAAGGCCAACTAATGAGAATTAGGGTTAAGTGATTAAAACAAAAGGAAAGTCCTTTCACTTATTCTCTCTCCCTTTTGCGCCACTTCCCAAGCTAGCTCTTGGGAATTTCGGCCAGCCCTAGTTGAACACCAAGTTGTTGGTTCAATTTACCCTTCTCTAGTGTGGATTACTCATTGGAGGTGTTCGATTTTGGACACTGTGGTTTGCGACAACCCGGTGCGAAGTAAAATCAACTGTTCAACAAAAATCAAAGGTGATTTTTCTTATTCTCATATAGTTATATTGTGTATTCATGGCAAGATCAGATCTAATGGTTAAAAAATTTTAAAATTCCGCTCATGTATGTGATGCATGTAACCGTTAAATTCCAACAAAGATGCCTTTTAGATATTGATTTCGGTGATGGCCAGCAACTAAGATGACTTTATCCGCCTTATATCTCGATCACCAATGCCAAGGAACAGCCTTTTACGCCACGACAACTATCAGAACCTAGGAGCATTGATGGCTACTATAGGATATATGGCATAGAGGCTTGAGATTGAGGATGTTGGTCTTAAGAATAGCATAAGAGAGGGCCACGAGCTCTATATTGCATGACTTGCACGAATAAAGATGATGGTGCATCAACATGAGTTAACTATCAAAAATGTATAAGAGAGTGTGTTCTACCTGATAAGCCTTATATGTTAGATTTTGAATCCCCTAGCCTGGGCTATAGGATTTGATGTAATGTAATTTAGCATAACCATTTTATTTGTTTTTACATCATTTATTTAGTTTAACGCATCTATTTTGTGATGTTTTAGGTTACTTTTTATATCTTCTTTGTTTTGTGGGCTAAATGTGCCTAATTGAATG